>JAUTXW010003061.1:0-520789 GCA_030620095.1 Kuschelorhynchus macadamiae
TGTTATTAACACAAAATTAAAAGAAAACAACGCTAATTTATTTCAGATAAATAATTCAGATCCTATAATATTATTTTTTCCCAAATTTTTTAACAAAGAGCAATTTAATATTTTGGAACAAAATAATCATTTAATTTATATAATTAATATTCCTTTAGTCGAAGCACAATTATTCTACCTATATAAGGTATCGCCTTTTCCTAAGCTATTAGCCACTAACCAATTTGTTTTGATTCAACCATCTTCTAAATACATTGCAATAGACGAAACAAAACAGCAGTTCATAACTTTATCTGATCTCGAATATACTAAATTTATAAAAATAACGGATGATAAAATGATTTGTCAGCAACAAAAACCAGTTTCATTGGCTCATTTAGTGGAAAACTGTGAAATGAAGTTACTTCAAGTAACAAATAAAATTCCAGAAGTATGCGAAAAACATATATTAAATTCTAATAGAGGTATCTTTATTCAGTTACTAATACTTGGCTGTTTGCAGTGGCTTGCCCTGAATCATTAACCATTTCATGTATTAATCAAAATAAACCAGTAGACGTTATTTTAAAAAATTGCGGCAGTGTCACCATAGGAAAACAGTGTAAAGCGTATAGTGTTTCAACGATGCTCGTGCCTCACGGTAATGCCTTTCAGTCGAAAATATTTAGTGAGTTTGTTCCGCCATTAGAAATTAGTGAGGACTGTTGTGAAAAAATAAAAAATAATAACATTAACCTGACAGAAATTTGAATAAACGAAAATTATAAGACTCTTTCAAAGCACATTCCTGAACTGAACATCGCTAGCCATAAACTCGGCGACATAGAAAAGCTAACAGAAAATCTTGAAAAAAATAATTTTTTGTCAACATATAATATTTCTGGTTCTGTTTTAGCTTACATTGTATCTGTTGTTGTATTATTATTTATTGTTTACAAAATATATTCAAAATGTATAAGAAAAACTTCCTGTTGTGGAATAATACCAAATATTTGCGTAAGGGTAAATCAAACCATTGAACCATCCCCGAGAAGTAATAGATATATAGCTCAGTATACTAGTGAAACTTCTAATAGAATTAATAATGATGATCACCCTGAGGACGATCAACCAGGTATATCATACACGCCTCGCAGAGCTATTGGTCACACGTCCTCAAGACGATCAATTAGATAAGTAATAATATTATGTTTTATTATAAGTAATAAATTTCTTTAGTAGAATCTAAGTAGATTTAGAATGCCTAATTATTATAAAAAAAAAAACAGTTTTCAATATTATATAGGTTAGTATAATATAGAATAAGAACATAGTTCATAGCAAATTTTGTAAAATCATTTCGAACATAATACTTTTGTTAAATATTAGTATCAATTACAAGGATGTATATTTTGTATCATAATTTATATTTTAACTCAGGAACGAAATTTTCTAACAATTTCATTATTATCAAATCTCTCATTTAGGGGGGAGGTGTTGTGACCCCATTATTTTATAGGCATTTTATTTGTGAATAGTCTTAAGTATTATATATCCATTAGTCTAGAGATAGTTTGACACGTAAATGCAATATTTAGACATACATTATATTTCGGCGGAACCTTCCGACAAAAGCTGCTTTAATGGTCGTTTATTGCAAGGGAAATTCTAAGTAAACAATATGTATTTTAAATTCTACTTCAAATTCTATTTTATGCACGTTCTTCCGCCCCAAATATTATTATACCCGAAAAAACCTATCATAAACATTTACACTATGTCGATAAAGCTTGGGAAGGTTCAGCTATAAAAACATTAAAAGAAACCATTGTAGTACAGTAAGCAGTGGCGTAGCAAATACTCCTCAAATTACTTTTATAGATACTTTTTTTAATCAATTTTACAAATACGCCACTGCATCTCAAATTAGGGAATTCATATAAAAATAAGTTCTAGGTAGTCAGTAGAGAGCAGGTCAGTCATTATGTCAGTAGAATTAAGTCAGTAGACACAGTAAGAGTAAAGATTTGTTAGAAGTAAGAAGTGTCCCTCTTGTACAGAAGATAATAGAGAGATTTGAAACAAGTTGAAGTGTTTACATTTACTACCAGTGCTAATACAAAATACTAAAATTATTAAGTCATAACAGTGGTGGCATTCGGCGAGAAATAAAAATATTAAAACATAACAAAGGTATAATTTACAACCATAAGATCTTCACTACCCAATCCTACTTTTTTAACCTCTATCCACTTATATCCTCATTTTTCTTTTTTAAACAATGGATAATATTTTTTTGTTATACCTTGGGTTTATTAGAATAAACATATTAGCCATACCACTGCCACAGGTTGCTTTGGTATTTAAAAATAATTGAATTTTGATACATAAATTATTTATTACCTGTGAGTTCGGCCAATCTACTCAAACCCAAAGTTTACACTATTTTGATTTATTTAGATTTTACAAAAGAGACGAAGTATGCTGAGGCGAAAAAAAATGATTCAGTTTATAGTTCAGTCTCTGAACTAAGAATTTATTTTGTTATTTTACTTTATTACATAAGTAGGTATAAGTATGTTCATGATTAATGGGTATAACTAATAATAAAAGAACTAAAAAAAAACGAATGAACCTAATCATAATTAAGGTTTTCAAAAACACCACCTTCTTCTTGTATTTTAATGTCGTAGTACATTCTCTGTCGCGGTATAGTAATATTACTAATATTTGTAATAATTCGGTTTCTTAAAACGTCTAGATTTTCAGGTGGAGTTAAATAAACTTTTTCTTTGATATGACCCCAGAAGAAAAATCTAGGGGCATTAAATCTGGCGAACGGGCTGGCGCGCCATCCTATGGAAAATAAATATTGGGAATTTGGCAAGAGGTGAATTGTTTATAAAATCATCAACTCTTGTTCCCAAAAAAATCAAATAAACTTGCGAAGTAAGGGGCTCCTGAAAAAATATTGGCTCCACGATTTTTGTCCCTAAAACACCTAGCGTTACATTAACACCGAAGCGTTCTTGAAAAGAACCTTCCTTGAGGAGATGTTGATTTTCATTCGCCCAATTTCTCACATTGTTCCTGTTAAGCATTCCCAGATTTGTGACTCATCAGAAAACAATCAATGCTACTAAAGTTATTATTATGGTTATAATTATCCAAAATTCTGTTTGTAGGGTTTTACTTATGTTTATTTAAAATTTTTCTTGCACTTTTTCTGCTAACTCTGATTTCTGGGATTTGCATTCATACATTTGCATTCATTTTCATTCATTTTCTTTATTTTCATTTTGGGGAACTATTTTCAAATCTTGCACTAGCCACTGAAAATAGACGTAGCAGGCTTGGTTTTTGTCGGGGTTTCGTTTTGCATAATGTTTGAGCCTGCTTTTTATTTTCTAAGCACTCACCGTAAACGAGAAGCATATCTATTTGTTCAGCTTTTGTAAAACTTGGCATTTTAAAACAGTTACAAAGAATGGGTACTTTAGACGTATCCTAACTTACAGAAATCACGAAAATTTACAAAAATTTGCATTATTCTGCCAAACTACAGGTAATAAGTTACCTGTCAAAATTCAATTGTTTTTAAAGGCCATAGCAACAAAAGAGTATATAAATAAATACAAGATAGAAAAATAATACTGGGTGATAAAAGTCTTATGGTTGTAAGTTATACTGTTTTTACATAAATGTCGATGAACATTTTCAAATCGTCATATCGAAAATATCGATTTTCGAAAATTGTTAGCTTCAGTTTTTTTACAAATTGCATCTTTTGTTTTGGTCGTAGCACACTTTGTTTTTTTGAAAAATTCCAATAAATTATGTCAAAACAGGTTAAACTTTGGAGGTCCGTAAGTTAAAATCTATTAAGTTTAAGTATATGACATAAAAAATATTTAGAATTTCTCGTAGAATTCAAATATGCAAATATATACCAGGGTTGCTCAAAAATATGCATATTACTTAACCTAATCGTCGACCAAAATGGACGTTTTCAAAACCATATGCCAACATTAGGGGTAAGATATATCCCTAAAAAAAGTTGAAATATTTATCTGAATATGAATCCGGAAATGCAGTTGCCAAGATATAGGGTGCTAAATTCTAAAAATCTTTTAGTTGTCTACATTTCTAAAGATATTATATTCAAATTGGGCACATGGTAAACTATACTTATTGTGTATAAAAGTTATCATAATACATTTTAGAGAAACTACTTACCTAGTTGAGTTAAAAATTTGCACAGCAATCCAGTATGAAACAGTATAGTAAAATTTTGTCATTGATATAAGGCAAAACATAATCCCACGTTATTAAAAGTTTTTTACCTCAAATTTCGTAGAAATTAAATGTAACATAGGGATAAACTGGTAAAACTTTGGTGACGAGCTAATATTATGGTGAAATAAAATTGAAAAAAATAATGGCTGCCTAGTTAAATGTTTAAAAAATTTGTTGGTATCATAAAACTACTTATCCAATTAAGTTGAAAATTTGCAAAAAATCAAGTATCATATAGGGATGAACTTATAAAATGTAATAAAACGAAATGGCAGCTTAATTAGATGTTTAAAATGCCGGTAAAATTCTATTTCCTAGAATAAAGACCTCCTTTTAATGGCTGAAATTAATAAATGTCACAATTAATTTTTTGTAGATTATGTATGTAAATAAACTTACATTTACCAAAAATAATATAAATATTGAAATAAATATTACATTATTTCATTTGATTGTTTAACATACAACTATGGTTATCTTTACCTTTCTTATGTAGCTACGCCTACTCTTCGAAAATATTTTGTGTTACGCCCATGGGCTTTTGCATTTATTTAATTCAACGATTACCGTTGTTATCCGCTTCCCAGTTTTTTTTGTGCTTAAATTAATTCGGGCACGGCCAAACCTCATACAGGTGAATTCGAGATGGGTAAATAACATACATACCTGTTTCGAGACTTGTCCTAAGAACAGGTTGTATGGTCTTTAAGGTATTTAATCGGTCTGGTTTACATCGTGGGCTGTCGCCGTCAATTCTTTATTACAGTTTGATTTAAAATCACTTAATGATATAAATCAAATTTTTTTACTTACTTTTTTGTTTCCGGATGCTATCTTAAGTATCTTTACTAACAAAAACTAAGTCTGCAGCTACAGCACGTATCCAAATACAATGTTTACAAGTGACCACCTCACCAGCTTAGATAGATGCACAGGGTGTTTCTGAATAAGTGTTCGACAGGGTGATTCCTCAAATATTTTTAAGGTAAAAAGTTAATATATGTGTGGTCTAAAATGCTTCATTTTCGAGGTACAGGGTGTCAAAGTTTTATTTTTATGTTTGTTTTTTTTTTGCATAATTTTCTAAATAATTCCGATTTCTGGATGAAAATTGGTACCTAGAAATTTTTTAACAATACAAATTTGAATTTGATCTTAATTTAGCTCTTACATATATGGGGCGCCACCTATAGGTCTCTCCTCACTTACAAAGGCTCCTAACTTTTTTGTACTTGTATCACATTTTTGACCAACATTTTCTCAATCATCATCCCCCATGCATTATGAGAATTGCGAATAGCATTGCGTGAGAAACTTGATTCGCCGGTGAGGATTTAATTACCAAATATAGAGGATTTTCAAATAGGCATTGCAGAAACTAACGATAGAGTCGATACGAATTAAAAAGTCACGAGGGAGAAGTGCCTGAACCACGTTTTGGGGATTGTGGTAGGGATAAAGCAAATTAGCGACTAAAATTTTTCAAACTAGAACATGAGAAATGTTAGGACTATTTTTCTGGTACTTGTTTCCGGATGTTCTCCTACAAAAGTAAGAATTGCTTCCTCGGTTTCTGGAGTTTTTACCGTCCGATGTGCACCGGAGAGATAAGCGGCTTTCATAAAAGTTTCTGTTTCCCTCAGCTGGAGGTGGATCCTTCAAAATGTTTTTGAAGTAGGAGGTCTGCGGTTTGGATAACGCTCTTGATACAAACGTCTAGCTTCATAAGCATTCCCATTAGCAAGTTCGTATGTATAATGTATGTCGGCAAGCTTAGCAAGTTTTCCATTTTTGACAAATACTTACTACTTACTTTAATTACTTCATTAAACTGTACGTACAGTAAGCATCAGCATCATACTACGTATGTATTATTTTTGCCGGGCCATGTGAACGAGCAACAAACAAAAACGGAATGAACTTACCAGCTTACTTGATCCTTTTGATTCCTCATGTTACACTTCGATCATCTACGGTGTACTTCAATTACAGGAATGTTTAAATTCAATCTTACTATTTTTATAATGCATTATAAATATCGTGAAAAAAATTCTTTAGATTTAGTTTTCGAAAAAGTCCTGCATTTTGCTATTCAATATGATATGCATCGATTATTTTAAATCCAAATACCTCAAAAACGGTTGCTCCTAGCGACTTCTAATATAAAAACATTTCGCAAGTATTTTTTTTTTGACCAAAAATGTAATACAAGGTCGTACGGAAAAGTTATGAGCCTTTAGAAATGAGAAAATGTAAAGTTGACTACCCACATACAGGATTTTTCGAAAACATTCGGAACCGGGGGAAAACACCCCCGACCCGCCCCTCTCGTCGGTCATGTCAATACATTTAGAAAATATTAATTTTTTTAAGGGTTTTACATTTTTTTTGAACACATGAACAAACGATATAACGGAACAAAATAAAGCTTGGTACAAGGTTTTTCCTTTCAATTCGCCACCCCCTGTTAGTTTGATTTTAGTATACAGAAAAACAGTGTTAAATATGAAAGTTATAGAGCTTACACTTAGTTAATTATTTATGTATACAGGATATGGTAAGAAAAGTTTGTAGCAAACCCAACATACTTTTTTAAATAGGCCATTGTGTATAGTACATGTTCTTACATGCGCCTCTTTTTGCTGATTACATATATACTAGATTTGATACCTTTATCTTTAGCCGGAGAAATTTGACACAGACTCTGTGCCATAAAAGGCAATATGTTAGAAAGGGATGGAAAACAATATACTACGTAACGGTTTATGTCAAATTCCTCGAGAGTCTTTAAATATCAAGATATCAAATTTAGTATATTTATAATTCACAAAGAATGACCCATTTTATGGACATATAATATGCATGATGTTAAAAAATATATATTGGTGTGTTACACATATTTTTGAGACATCCTGTAAACGTAAATTATAATTTTCTATAAACTCCTTGATACATTTTGCAATTTTTATATTTATGTTTTTTTTCTATCTCTTAAAATTAAGACCGTATTTGGGGAGGCGAATTATGAGGAAACAGCCGTACATACTAAAACTGATCAAAACATATTGAACATTAATAGTTAATTAATTTTACAAGAATTTGTGATGTAATTTTGTAAAGTAAAACTGCCGATTAAGTCATTGTAATTTATGTGATGCAGAATTTCGGACTCTATGTACAAGGCAGTCATTGAATTAAGTCTGCCATAATACATTGTTGAATGCAGATATGACTCCAGCGAGAGTGCGGGAAACCGACAAACGTACATACAAATTTTCATAGTGATATTCCAAGATTTGGATTTTGTTTTGATAAATACGTTTAAGAACTGGGGTTTGTTTTAATTCAGTGTAATTAAATTTAAGATATGCTTAAAACTGGATTAACTCAATAGTCATCGAATCTTCCAAATCATTGGAATGACAATTTTTTAGGTTTTTAGTCTCATTAACAATAGCTAAGTTACATACATAATTAAAAACACCTGATTTGAATTCCCTTTATTTGTCGCCTGACAAAACTTGCCGCCCCAAGCCCGGGCTTAGTAGATCTAAGCCAAAATACAGCGCTGGAAACCGGTTATTTACGCCGGCCGGTCGGGTTAGAAATCAAATTTGTCCATTGGTGATCTTAGAGTAATCATAGAACATGATTTTGTGTATTCTAGTAATAACTCGAAAATTGATTTTTGTCCATCCAGATTTTCGTTGTGGATCAAGAAGGCAGTTTTTGCTATGAAGGTTTAGTACTTAGTTATTTAGGAACACATATATGCTGTCTTTTCAAACATTTTTATTGGGTGTCATTTTGTTTTATCATATTGGATTCCTACCAATATTTTAACAGTTTCTACCTGTGCCGTCATTTTGTTCCGCCATATTGGATTCATACCAAAATTTTTCCAGTTAATTCCTACATAATACTTAGTTTTGGTGTAAAATTTGAGATACATTGGATAAGCACTTTTTTGATAATAATTTTTTCAACATTTTACTAGGCCATTTTGTTTTGCCATATTGGATTTTTACCAAAATATTACCAAGTCATATGACCCTTAATTTTTTGAAACTAATTGGGTACAGAGACCTTGAAACGAGTAGGTCAGAAAAAATCTTGAAGGGTACATTTTATTAGTATTCTTTACTCTCTTTTAATAAAGGCATACTTGATTTTATAATAAAACCCAGTCAAAAAGGTTTTATTTCGTACATAAACCCAAGAGTGGTGTATTTAAAGGGGGTTTGGGGGTTAAAACCCCACCTCAGAATCACTTTTTTTAAGGCAAAATGATAAAAATAGTATAAAATAAGGACCTTTTTTTGGCTGGTAAAACCCACCCAGAGCCAGTCTTACTTAATTGAAAAATAAAGTAATGACTTTTTCTGTTGGTTGTCCATACTATTTAAGATAAAAAAGTCCACTTATCTAGGAATCACAGACTAACGATTTTTTTTGCTGAAAATTTTCTTCGTCTCAAAACTCCCACTAGAAGCATTTATTGCTGAAACGAAATATAGCAGTTAATTGCAACACTTTTCTCACTCGAGTAATGGACTGTATTTTTCGCCACATCCACAAAAGAATGTTCAGTATGACTTTTATTTTTATTTACTTTTCAACGCTAATGTTAAAAAAGTTATTGTTTTTAACACTAGTGTTAAGATAAGGAGTAATTGCTTTGATTTAGTGGCGGAGGCTATAACTCCTCACCACCAAAGTTATCCAATTTACGAACTAATCTTAAAAAAAAAACATGTCGTGTTGAAAAGTATTTCAATACCCGTGGGATATAGCGCAGTTTTTGGCTAAGTTAACAGTGTTTTTTTTACACTCTTAACACCAAATTTTATTTTGTATTATTGTGTGGCACATTCGTCTTTTTATTAACGGGATAAATCTAACCAACTGAATCATTTCAGTAAGTCAACTTAATCTGGCGGATCTTCTTAATTTTACTTGTAAATCATTCCAAAGTGGAACATGCGACATGTCACTCAACTCAATATGTTTTAGATATAAATATCTGTATTTCATATATCATATTATGTATCATCATTTATTGTACGAAGCTTGATTAATGTTTAAGGCAATTATAAAAAATGGTTATAACCATTGCATGGTTCTTTTTGAAATTGATATGCGTACATCTTTGTTCTGTTTGTGATGCAGATGGAACAAGGTCCCCTTAAATTGTTGATGCTCGTTCTCAACACTGAAGGTAACGAAAAAATGTAAATAGGGCATGGCGCAATTTTACGAAATATCCTATGTAAATAGAATAAAAATAATATATTAAAAATATTAAAAACTACACTTTTATAAAGTCAACTAAAATGTGAAAAATACAATTACAGCAAATCCCTAAATATATAAAATTTTTATATAGAAAAAATCGTGGGGTGCTAATGATTTGAGGAATACCTTACGCCCTTCATCTTACTATTACTTATATATCAATAAAGTTAATAATTTTCACCCTTAAATACTCCTAAATATCGATATTCAGTCGAATCTGAATTTTAAATGCCTAAATGTTGACTAAAAAATCATCACTTGCTCTTTTAGATGTTAGTAGATCCCAATTTTCAGACGAATTGGTCCACATAACATTAGTTATCCGCCATCTTGGAGCCTCTACGTTGAATTTTGTATAGTCATATTGTTAAATTTGTAGTTGAGCGAGTAGGTGGCGTAGTTACAAATTAAATTGTTACTAACCGTAGAGTAAATTTTTTGGTAAGCTTACAGAGTTGGTTCTGAATCATGCCTAAGAGCTAAAGGCAATACCACGATTTGCCCGTCATTAGTATATTGTGTTCCTTTTGCAACTTCCATGCATGAAAAACAGTCGCCAATAGTTGTATTGTATAATTATTCTGCAGATATAGTGAGATATTAGTAGTTTTTAATCTTTAACGATGTTCATAGGCCTATATTTTGCCTCTGATAGGGCTGGTTTCTTTTTTTTTTAATTAGCATGATAATTTTAAACTTATATTTTACCTACTTCTGATAAGACTGATTTTCTCAACATAGACTGTTGCATCTCCTGCATGTATTTTCATACAATTAATGAAAAAATTGTTAAATTTCTTTAATATTAGGGATCTGATAGTTCGTCGATGCAGATATGCTGTCATCAGTAATGTGTCTAAGACGTGTTTTTGCGATCAAATATTTCAAACTTTTTTTGAAATCGAGTTTGTTTCATTATTTTCCAGTTGAGATCGGACCTGGGTTTGTTTTTATATACCATTTTTTTAACATCGCAATACTATAATATATTTGTGTAAAAAAAACTTAAAGTAGAGAGCATGATTCGTCAAAATTAAAGATTTAAAAATATATAGAATCGAGAAAATTTGTAAACATATGTTTTTGGCTTTTAAAACCATGGATTTTTTTACTAGCAAACGTCAATGTCGTAGTGATTAAAAACGGTTCAAAATTATAAAATATAATAGGTGCTTTATTTAGAAGGTATCTTATAATTTCCCTTAGCTTATTCAATATTTTTCCTTGACGTAATTTAACATAATGTCTTAAAATTTGATGTTTGATTAATAATTAACCAAACAAGTAATTTGGGTGCATCTTGAGGACATCCCCCGGTATAGAGAAGGAAGGAATCTATTTTCTTGTAAGGTCTTGTTCCAATACAAGTTAAGTGGTTAGATGTGGATGAAAGTTTGGGAAGAGGGGTAAAGAGAGGCTAATTTAAATATATATTGAACATAACTAACCGTTACTTGATGGAAATCAATTTTAACTAAGTAAACGAAAACACTTGTTTAAAATTTTCACTTAATGTATTTTATAAAAAAATAAAACACATGACAACTCTTTCGCCAACACTGTAGCTTTATCAAACGTTAGAACTTAAATAAAAGTGTAATGCAAACTTTAGGTATTAAATACCTGAACCCGTTTTGCGGATATTATACAGGTAAAATGTTCTGGATTTTCCGCTATAGCCTAATAAAGATTTAGCAATAGGGAACTTTCTAGGTCCAGTTGATCGTTTAATACTGTGTCGTTATTTTATATTATTGTTTGTTTATTTCCATACTTTCTAGTAAATTAAGTTTTTTTTTTACTTTTTCGTTCTACATGTAAAATTTTAAAGTTCTCATCCAAATTATGGTTGTTCTTAATTAAATATTTAGAGTTATTGGAACTATCATTACGCTTTTTGTAACTAACGTTCTACCTGATTGCTCAATATAAAATTTTGAACAGGTTCCACACTTGTAAACATCGGATTTATTCTTTTTTTGGTTTTCGTTTTATTGTTTTCGATATATCTACCAAGGCTTTTGTTAGTCCTAAAAGTAACAGTTACACCTTTATTTTTAAAAAATTGTTGTTATTTTTTTTGTATAAGTGAAAGTATGTTATTAGGTATTTTCTTTGAACATATTAGTAAGATAAACTAACTGTAATGCTTCTTTAGATTGTTTCTTTTTTACTATATTGTCTATGAGATTTTAACTTTCGTTGCTTAGAGATATGATGATAATCTATGAACAAAATTAGTATATGCTGATATTGTATATGCAAATGGATGATTATTATTCTTAATGGTTATTGTTAAGTCTAAGAGATTAGTTTCTTCATTATTTTCTAATTCAACTGCACAATATATATTTTAATGTAAGTTATTTATATAATCTAAAAAGTGTTTTAATTGTCTGTCAATACCAGTAAAACATGCTAATATATCATCAACATAGATACATTTTTACTAAGGGAATTTTCAAGAATTTTTGTTTCCAAATGGTCCATACATATCTCGGCTAAAATTGGACTTAAAGGGTTCCCCATTATTAAACCTCACTTTCTTATTACTCTAAGATATCTTGTTTATAAACTGGATTAACATTATTTTTTGTAAAAAGTTCTTCCAATAATAGTACAACCTCAGATGACGTTATACTCGGGAATACATTTTGAGCATGAAAGGAATAGTCAAATTATGGTATATTTTGCTTATAAATTGGACGCTATTTTTTATACTGCATTTAGGTTTAAAATTCCAATATTTTATTAAAATGTTTATTAACTTATTAGAAAGAACTACTGCTGGTGCTGAAATATAGGATATAACTGGCTTAAGTGGCATATCATGTTAACTTAATGAAAGGGTATTATTTAGTGGTTTGAGCATTCATTAATGATATTTGATATTTTTCTTGTTCGGAGATATGTTAAGATCTTTAACTACATTTCTTACTAATTTTTGGAAAAATTCTGTCGGATCAAAATAAATTTTTTTAAACTTATCGTTTAAAAAGTTGGATGTTTTAGAAATGTATTGATCTTATTCATACCTATAATAGTTTTTCTTTTATATGCTGTTGTAAACATTATACTATGTATGTTACTTATATTAACTATTGATTTTTTGGTTAATTGTTGTATTTAATAAAGATTTTTTTCAGTATTCGTAAGTTGCATATTTTGTGCTGCTAATTTACACTCAACTTCTAATTGTTCCCTTTTATTTTTTATCTTTTACATTAAGATTATAACTAAAATCTTTCTTTAACAAATTATATTCTTCTATTGAATAAATTAACATCCGAAAAATTAACAAATCTATGGTAAAATTTACGATCTGAGAATACGTTTCTTTTATTATTATTAATATAATCATTATTGCTTCTTAAATTTATTTAGTTGCCCTAAAAACTTTTTATTTATAATACAATCTACGTGATCTCTAGCCGACTTATCGAGAATGTGAAATTCTAAACTAGAGAGCCTATAACTAAGTTCACTGTGGATTACCTTAAGATAAACGTTGTAAATTTCAGTTAGTTTATCCTGCTAACAAGTACAAAGAAAATACTCAATTTTATACTTTCACTTATACAAAAAAAAATAACATCAAATGTTGCTAAGTTATTTGAAAATAAAAGGTGTGTTGGTTTTAGGACTAATAACAGCCTTGGTAGATATATCAAAAACAATAAGACGGAAACCAAAAAACAAATTAAATTCGATATTGACAAGTTAAATTATTGAGCCTGTTCAAGATTTTATATTGGACAAACAGGCAGAACGTTAAAAAAAGAATTAATGAGCATACATTTAGTTACAGAAGATAATTTCAATTACTCTAAACACTTAATTCATAGTTTTGATGAGAACAATCATTTAATCGTCATCCGCCATTTTGATTGTCATTTTAATGATCTCATATTACTCATATAACGTTATTTTTTCCTAATGAAGCATTTTCAGTCTTAGCGCACTTTACTTGGTTATGTTTTTATTACTTTTATTTTGAGTTTAGTTAATTTTGGAAATAATTAACCTTATTAAGTTACTAAAAATAACTGTTTAAAATTAGAAAACTAATTTTGTGGGGTATCCACTTTCATTCTAGTAGTTCCTGACTCATGAAATATCTTGCCCGTCCTAAATTAGACTTCTGGCTACGGACTCTTCTTAAACTCAAAAAATCTATACGAAAACAAGATTAATTTTTGACCTTAACAGGCACCCAAGCTGGGAAGTAGTAAATATTATTTTAAATTTACATTTGTAAACATGACAGGTATTGATGTTTGAAAAATTACAGTCGGACACAATCCAGCGTGGGTCTGTTTGACTATAAGTTCTGTATATGTATAGAGGCACTTATATATTTATTGGTTACCGTGGTTCTTCCGGGAGTAATCGGTATGATTACTCGCGGAAGTTTTGACCAATTGAAATGAATATTTCAAGCAGTATTTTAGGTAGTGCCGGGTTATTCCGTGGCGAGCACATATAAAATTAAAATGCCGTAATGGCGCGTGTATCTTTTACTCCCTGAACTTTGATGCGTAAATTGTAATTAACCAAATGAAGTAATTTGGGTTCTCATAAATATTTTGACAACTAATTAGAGCTGTAACTAACTAAACTTTAAATGCAAATGTTGTAGGATTTTTCTGGTATTATCTTTTAAGAGTATCAGACATTTTTAAAAATCAATCAGACTATTATGGTAGGCAATTATTAATCTTAATGAATGGGGATAATATTCAATGTCTTTATTCTCATTCATTTATTATCACAAAATATTTTTGTGTCAGTAACTGAAGTGGGTGTTGGGGGAGGTGAGGGAAATTGGCACGATTCTACTAATCACTTAAAAATTTGACGGTTTGATTTATTTTCTATAAATATGCATTTTAGATGACGCATTTCATTTAATATTAATAACCAAAACAAAATTGTAAGTGTAATTGACCTCAGTACCCATAAATGAAACTAAATAGGTTATATAAAAATGTTTTAAAAAAATAAAGTCGACAAAAAAGCACTAAAAATTAAGACCCTCAATATATAATTTTTTTTTGTATGCAAAAACTATTTAGTAGATTACTTTCACATTTTGTGAATGCATTAAGTGTGTTATAGAGATAAACTAATAAAGTTGGGGTACGAATTCAAGAAGGCAAGACAAAATAACGGCCGAATAAAATGTTTAAAAAGTCAATGTAAAAAAATCTTTTTCAATTGACTTTAAATTTTTGCACAAAAATTAAATGTGATAAAAGGCTAAACTGGTATAAATTCAACATGATGGCAGTCCTGACATATCAGTGTAAAAACTATTTATCCAATTTGCTATATTATGCCCAAAAATCAGGTGTGGCATAGGTAGAAACTGGTAAAATATTGGTACGAATCCAATATGGAGGAACAAATTGACGCGCAATAAAAGTGTTTGAAATGACAATATAGACCTGTTACTAAATGACTATGTACAGACCTAAATTGGGTCAGATTTCACTATTCCTAATAAAAGAAAATATTTATAACGAGGAACGTTCCGGGCAGAGACAATTTACCGATTTATTATGTTATAAAATTTCTTATTTAATATTAGTCACGAACTCCATACCTAGTCGGCCAAAGTTTTCTCAAAAATTTCAAGATATCATTTACACACTAGGGTTAGGTTATTTTGACAACTCTGTAACTTGTATAAAAAAAAATTTGACATGATCTAAACCTGATTGAATAATGGCTTTTTCCATACAAACTAACCCTAAATGTAAATAAATCCTCATATATGTTTATTAGCAATCATAAAACTGAAAATCAGAATCACATTGTATTTGGAAACAATAGCACCTTAAAATATTCTAATATTGTTAAATACTGGGGTCTCTGCATTGATAAAACTCTTTCCTGGGAAAATAATTTGTTAAATTTAAGAAAGAAAGACTACTGGCTCCGGTTGGTATGTTAAAAACATTAAGCTACACTGTCCCAAATGAATTACCTAGATCAGTGTATTACTCTTTAATACACTGTCACTTGCAATACCTTACTGCTTCGTGGTATCTCCCTCGTAAAACCTTATCCAACCAATCGAGATCCTGCAAATAGAGCAATAAAAATCTTGTATAATCTACCAATTAGATATAGTATTAAAAGTCTCTATAAAAATTTTAATATAATGCCTATTGATTTTATATATACATACCAGGTATCTACTTATACGCATCATGTTATCATGAGAGGTCGCCTCTGTAATATGAGTTTCACCTTTCGAGATTTACACAATTTATTATGAAACACGATATTGCCGGGACATAAATCTGTACAGAGTTTCATCACTGAAGGGAAGGAACTGTATCTTTACAATAAGTTACCATTAGAAACTAGATCTTTAAATGTCAAAGCACTTATGTTAAAGGCAAAGGAGATCTTTGGCCCAAGAATGGGACACTGTGCTGCATGATGCCATCTCTCAAAGAGTGTATGCCTCCTCGAGGGATGATAGTGTGTAGTGTGGTTATCCATATATAAGTAAGGGAGTATCTTACTATTGATTATGATTTTGTATGTAAATGTTAACTTGTATTTTTTTTTCTCTATAATTTTTTTTTGGCGTAATGGCTAGTTTTAAGAGGTAAGTTCGCATAGAATTGTAAATTCTCTGGATTTGTAACAATAAACGTTTTTCTTTCTTTCTTTCTCCTTGTATTTTAAAGTATTCTTAATTCTTAAGAATTCTTGTCTGACTTTAGATTTTTCTGACAGCAAGGTAACCCGGAAAAAAATGCCACATTTTGTTCTAAATTTTACAAATTCGCTAAACCGTTACTTAAATTTACTTCGTTTCGCAACATTTCTTTAAAATGCACATGAGAATAGCACGTTTCGGAATGCATTGTATAAAATTTGCTAAAACAATCGTTTGTGAATTACATATTCTGATCAGTTGCAGCAATATATTCGCGACGAGTACAGTTACCTGAACCATTAAATAAGCTTATTATTAACAAGTTACGTATGGTACATTTTAAAATTTTCAAGAATACGACCTTTACATTGTACGTCATGTAGCATGTAAATTGTACGTAAATGTATTCCTTATCCTAATTTTAGCAGCCTGGCAGACCTGTTTTGACCTGAGTTGCAAATACCAAAATTTCGCAAAATTTTAAATTACAACACAGTAGAAACTTTCAAACAAATATCTAACATTTTTTTAGAGAATTTTAATAATTTTGATATTTCAGTAAAAAATATAAGGATTACAAGTTTTCTTGTCAAAGAGACCATTTTATTAAATTAAATATCACTTTTAGATTAATTTAAATTTGATAATTTTGGTTTTCTGCAGTTAGCAATTCATATAAAATTAGGATAAGTGGTAGTAACGAGACCGTAAAATTTTGTAGATCAAGTGGAAAACATGATGACCAACAACAACTCACGAAAAAGACCTAGATGATTTCCCGGAGCACCCATGACGAAGTCCTTATTAAGTTGAATAGGGCATTCTTTTATGGCTAAATCAAGTTGTTCTGTTATCGAGTATACTGATCCAGAAAACAGGGTGGTGTGTGAAGTGAACATAACTCTTTGATTTGTGGAGCGATATCTAGAGGGACCTTCACGGCATCAGGAAGTAAATTAGGTGTCAGATCATCAGAACGAGCGGCCTTTAGTGAAAGTATAAGTCATAGAAAAATATTATTGAAAGGAGCCGAACGCGCCCCCTAATACAGAATTTGCACAGGCAGTTCGCCTCTGAATGATAACAAATGATCGCTTATCAATTTTGAATTGGAGGCCATTGTGAGGAAGAAATAAAATGTGTTTGCGAAAGATTATATATTATAGTGTTAATACCAGTGGCCCAAGGCATAAAAAATTGGCCGGGATGATAGAAGATAGAAATCTGTCATAGAAGTTGCAATTATTCAGCGAGATAATGGTGCGTGCCAACCCCGGTATTAAGAAGGCTATCGAATAGGAAAGAGGAAGAGACTCCTGAAGATTTCAGGAAGATGTGGTAGTGCCGGGACCCAGAAACCAGGTGGCAATTGGAAGGAACCGGAAAAAAGGGTCCGAATGGAGTGCAGTATATCGAAAATCATATATGCTCGAATATAAAGCGTAAACCACGGGCGTGAACGCATTGTCGTTCACGAGCGCCGCGTAAATAACGGTCGGTATGGCATTCATATAAATGATTTCTCGGGTTTTGGTTGAGTTATATAGTTCTACTTAAAATAAATTGGATATCAAGTAATAATAACACTAGCACTAAACTGTATGTTTAAATGTACATGATATTTTCTATTGAAAACTTTAGTGTAGTGAATAATATATTAAGTGATTTTAGTTTGCACTTGAAACGAGCCCTAGAGAAATATTCCGTAAGTTTCCTTAAAAGGAACTTTCCACGTTGAGTTTTTGTTTTATTAGGAATAGTAAAGTGTGACCCAATATCATCCAATACACATAGTCATTTAGTAATACAAATATACTGCCTATTCAAATATTTTTATTGGGCTCCAATTTGTTTTACCATATGGGATTCATACCAATATTTTACCAGTTTCTATCTATGCCACAATTAATTTTTAGGCACAATTGAAAATACATTGAATAAGCATTTTTTACATTGTTTTTTAAGACCGCCATTTTGTTCCATTATGTTAAATTCGTACCAATTTATCCCCATATATCACATTTGATTTTTCTACGAAATTAAATAAGAAGATTTTTTAATGAAGTCAAATTCTCGTTGACTACTAGGTAACTGTGTATCTGAAATGTTAAAGGCATAGGTATATATCCACTGCTGATTTGAAGCCTTCTGCGTCATCATCAATAGCTTTTATAATAGTATCGTCAAGCTTCTTTGTAAAACGTTGCCATTTTTCCTTTGCATCTTCGTGCTTTTTAAAATTATCAGTTTCTTGTGTCAATTTTAAAAATATCAGAAGATTCGTGCAACTAATTTGAAAACTTGGAAATTTTTGTGCAAATATGTTGGTCTGGTCTGGATTTTGATACAGATGTATATTTAATTTTAGTGGTAAAACAACTCGTTTGTTGGCTTGTTTACCTTATATTATGTTAATATTGATATACATATACATATTACGTTATATGTTACTTTCCTCAGTTTTCGACTCTTTTATAGGATTCGTTTTAACTCCGTTATTTAAAATATCTATATAATAATTAAAATCTGGCGGCAAGTTATCCATTTTAACCATTGTTATACTCACAACAATTTCAAACTAAACGCCAAAGACAATTTACGAGGATAATGTGGTACCAAGCGCTAGTTACCAGATTCCTGAAATAGAAAATGCACTCACGCGTGCCATTTACTTGATCACCTCTGGAGGTACTCGTAAATCTTCGGATATATAGTTGGAGTATGCTACGCTAGATACAAAAATGCGTCCCGGAAGGGAACTAGAGAGACAAAAAGGAGTTTCTCTCTGCCTACCGTCAACAGATAAAGAAGGACTGCGGAGATAATGTCAGTAGAAAGACAGGGATATTAATAAAGGCCTCACCATAGTAGGCCAGCTGGCATATTTGTTGTCCTTAAGCGTAAAGAACAGGAAATGGTTCCTCAAGGTTGACAGGACCAGACAATTGACAAGGACCGTATATCAAAGGTCTGCCGTGAGGTGCAGCCAGGACAGTGTTGCGGATTTCATGAAGAACCACATTAACTACGGAGACCGACGATCCAATTCAGACATAACGGGCAAGATAATGAGGAACAAGGCCCTAGACTAATCTTTGGGGGTGAAGACCGCCCTCAGGAAAGATTCCAGATAGACCCTGAAAGTAGACAGCGTTTGAGCAGACTAAGGCGAATCTCCGGAAGGAAGATAAGGTGATGAATAATGAGAATAAGCCAAATAATACGTATTATGCCGGCAGTACCGTCGGGGTACTTAGAAAATTTCCGACGAATAAAGGGGTAAGAAATCAACGTTATCTAATAAGATATGGAAACAAGAACTATAATGTAGAATTTTAGTGTTTAGTTGTGAAATATAGAAATAAATGAGCTTTATAGCTAACTGTTAAAAATAAGCACGAAAACTAAATTAAAAATATGTACATCTTTACTTAAATGATTCTACTTAGGTCTTAAGGTTTAATTTATCGTTATTATTAATACTAAAATTATAAAAAGGAAAGAAATAAAGAAACTCATGTTACATGAACTCACCTTTAGAATCGATGTATTACGAACCTAATAGATACAAAAACGTATTCATAACTCGGACAGAAGATTCCAGTTTCCAAACAAAATTTAAATATATTTGAAAATGTTTAAATTCGCAACAAGGTTTAGCCTCAAAATACCAAAATTTAAATGATAAAATTAAAAATGTTAAGATTTAAATTAAAATCATCTCAATTACCCTAAGAAAAAAGGTTAAACAGATTTCAGTTTCAAAAATGATTATAATGTATACACTTTTTCAAAACTATATATAGTAATAATAAATCGGCTTTTGTTAACAAATATAAAAAGAAAATTTACAGATTTGCAGCAATTAAGGGCAAAGTTTAGTCGAATACCGAAGTATTCGGCTAGTCTTACACTTAACTTTTATATATATATATATATATATATATATATATATATATATATATATATATATATGTTTATGTTTGCAACGAATAATTTTAAGATTTCTCTCCATATACAGGAAGCCGTTTAGCGACTTAAATACGAATTAATAATATTTACATTCCAATTCGGCGTAACATTAATCTGTAAAGGTTTGGTTGCACGTATTAAAGTACAGTTTATGGCAATTCAAAAACAACGAAAAACTGTTAACACTCGATTGGAGTGACCACGAAAGTTAAGTTCAATAACATTATAAATAGAAGAGATGGCGACGCAGAACCGGAATTTCATTCTAGCTTAAGTTGATTTTAGTGGTGGTCTTTGTGACAATTTAGTTTTTATTAACATAAACATTCCTCACCATGATTATAAATCACCAAGGACCAAGAGTTAGTACAGTAGCATAAGTAAAAAGGAGCTCGGACTATCTTATCTCTATTATATTAGTTGATCTTATCTCTTTTAGATTAGTTGATACAATTAAATGAAAAAAAGAACAGAGGTCTCCATATTTATTTACTAAATATATGGGTTCTCATACCAACTAAATTACAATAATTCGATATTATTTATAAAGTTTTATCACAAACGAATGCCATTTTCTGATAAATGTTTATGAAATAGACAAACAGCGCTACAAAAATATTGCGTCTGACTATTTTTTTTTAAACAAATAGTGAAAATAAAAAAAACCTAAATTAGTCTAATTTGTGCAAGATAGAATTAAAGTGGCAGGTACTATAATATAAAACAGTCGAAAGCCTATGAAAATTAAATTCAACGATGTTTTAAATGACCTTAGGATATATTAATTAATGACGAATTTCTGATAGCGTGAAAAATAGGGCCGTGATACTTTTAAAACCAATTGTTCATTCCTGGGATCTCGTTGAAATAGTTAAGCTTTAAGATACATTTTATGGACAGTTCATATTGCCTCTAGTACAACAACTCCTTTATTTAGGATTCATAGAGCAATAAGATTTTAAAGATGATCGAAAAATGTTCCATCATAAACCTTTTTTACTTTATGAGTAATGTGATGTTGTCAATTGGCCGTAAAAACAAAGAAGACGCAAGTCGACGTTTATGGCAGGTGACCGCTGACAGGGCGGCGATCAATATTTTTATTTTTGTTGCCGGTATTTTTTTACAATTAAATATTTTATCCCTGAGTGAATTTAGCTGCAGTTTTCGACCCTGGTTCCAAGTAAGTTTTAAATGCACGTATAGCTAGATGTCCTGTCGGGTTATATTATCCGTAATTTAATGTTCAAAATAATATCGTTAATTTATAGTCAATCCAAGAATCCACGTTATGAGTTTTGAAGTTGTTCAAACAATAGAAAACGGATAACTATACCTAGTTATTATCCCTTGGTGCATGGGAGGATAAGGGTGTTTTGTGGTGTCTTAACTGAAAAGAACAGTCCTCTGAAATATTCAAACTTACTACTGGATAGAAATAAATGAGAAAAAATTCCTTGCGTAGTGAAAATAAAACATTTAAAGAAGTTAGTGGAGGAAATTCGAACACTGAGGCTGAACCAGCAGATACATCCTTACGAAGGACACTAATTTTAGGTACAGAATTAAAGAAGCCCGAAAAGAAGATTATTGATATGCCTGACTTTAATGATGACTTTTCAATGATTCAAACAAAAATGCTTTTTCGTTGGCTTAAATTAAACAATATATACCACTGAAAAAATATAGCTTTATGATAGTTTTATTGAGTACATATATAAGATTCCTTAAAACTATTTTGGGTCAACGTTACAACCTTAATTCCCATCCCTCCATCTTAAGGAGGTTTTAGGAGCAAACTGCTATAACAAGGCAATTTAACGAATCCCATAGGGCTTGCTTTAAACCTAGCTTAAAAAAAATAGATATGTAAAGATATATATATATATATATATATATATATATATATATATATATATATATATATATAGCGACAGCATTTAGGCTCCATTGGACCTACGCGGACAACCAGTTTATTAAAAAAAGAAATTCATGTCAATACGAATTTTCTCTGCGCCAAGAGACACGACATTTTTTATTAGCATTTCTGTTACTAAATCTGTTCTAAGTACTTTACTTAATCATTGAAGGTGTCAATTAAACAGAAATGCGTACTTAATATTGTTTAAAATTCATATTATTATACAAATAAGTATTAAATTTCCATCGCGAAAACAAACGATAGACGTATTGAATTTGTTAAAATGCGACGCCGACGTAGCCAAATTTGTTCTACTTTTAATAATATTTATTTTATTCGATTTGGAAGTTGCCAAAATTATATATAGATTATATTAAATATATTTTCGGCAGTGCTTTTCCCAGTTTAAAAAGGTATCAGTAAGTATGTAAGCAAGTAAAATACCCGTAAATTAGTTCTCCCACTATAAGATACATTTTTGAGGGTCTCTCTAGGGGCGAATTTTTAAATAAAAAATGCGTTAAATTGTCTTATGGAAAATATCTAAATAAATTTTTCCGAAAAAGACCCTCAAATATTTGGAAATGTAATAACTTAAAAAACTGAAAAAAATTGGTACATTTCCTATACCCGGAACTTCCCTCGTCTCGTTATGAATCTTTCCTTTAATTAGAAATAGTGAAGTGTGACCCAATTTAGTCCAGTACAAGGTTTTTGTTTATATTTACGTTCCTACCTAGAGCCTTTACTATTTGAGATGGAAAAAAATGTTTTGGGCAAATGTTTAGTGTTTCTCTCAAACCGCCAGAAATTAGTTTCTAATCAAACAAATGCATATCTCAAATCTGTCAAAAATTATCAAATTGTTTTTCACTGGGACACCCTGTCTACTATTAGGTATTTAAAAAGGCCTTGTTTTCTTGATTATAGATTTATCCAGGTATCTCTATCTTAAAAAATGGCCAAGTAAATCGACAAAAACCGGTTTATCCCATTATCACATTTAATTTTTCTGCAAAATTTAAAGTCAATTGAATAAGATTTATAACGTTGTTTTTTAAAAAAAATTATTTGGCCACCATTTTGTTTCGCCACCTTAAATTCGTACCACAACGTTACCGATTTATTTCTATATCGCTCTTAATGCTTCCAAAATTTGAAGTTAATTTAAGTAGTTTTTTCAAGCTGATTTTTTAAATATTTTTATATGCGGCTGTTGGATTCATACCAAAATGTTACCAGTTCATTCTTATGTAACACTTGATTTTTTTGCAAAATTTTAGATAAATAGGATAATTATGTAGTTATTTTAATTTCTTAATGCTTTACTAGCCCGCCATCATGGATTTTCTCCAAAATATTACCAGGTCGTCCGCAGACGACCCTTATTTTCGACTAAAATTTGAAGTCAAACGGATAAGTAGCTTTTTAGTTGTGCCGCGAAGAGACAGACCAACTTAATTGAGAAAACTTATTTTTCGGCATCTAGGAACCCTGAAACGTAAAGATTTCGGACGGTGATTTTTTAACGATTACAATACTTCGCTTTTACGAGGGAAGTAATAAATTTAATAAATAGTTTTTGCATTAATATGCAACGCCAGTTTGTTACGTCATGTTGAATTCGTATCAGTTTATCCCATTATCATATTTAATTTTTCTGCAAAATTAAAAGTCAATTAAATACATTTTTTTTGTGTTGATTTTTTAAAACTTTTGTTTTGCCACCTTTTTGTTACGCCATCTTAAATTCACACCACAACTTTACCAGTTTATCTCTATATCAACCACACTTAATGCTTACACGACATTCGAAATTAATTTAATAAGTAGTTTTTTTCAGGCTGATTTTTTAATTATTTTATTAGGCTGCTATTTTGCTTTGCTATGTTGGATTCATACCAAACTGTTACCAGTTCATTCCTATGTAACACTTGATTTTTGTACAAAATTTGAGGGAAATTGCATAATTAGTATTTTTAGTAATACTTTTTTTAACGTTTCATTAGGCCTCATCATAACATTTTATTTGGTCGCCATTTTGTTCCAATTCGTACCAAAATTTTTTTGTGGAAAATTTGAGGTAAATTAAATAAGTAGTTTTTTAATAATATTTTTTTAACAATTCACTGGGCCGCCATTCCATTGTGCCATATTGGATTTTTACCAAAACATTACCCCATAAGACCCTTAATGTTTGACCATAATTTGAAGTTAATCGGGGAAGTAGTCATTTAGTTAGCGAGAGATACACCAACGGAATTAAAGGAAATAAAAAATTGCACTTTAATCTTCTCGTCGCCGACTTGTCACCAGTAATATGCGAAAATTAGATAAAGAAAAATACCTTTCATATAGCACTTTTAGGAACTTCACTTGGCGATAATAATACCAACCCAAAATATATCAAAATATTATCAAGGCAAAGTAGATAATAATTTTTATTTATTTATTATTTGTCCCATGGCTTTAATAAGATATAAAATCTCGGAAGGTGATTTTTCACGATTACATTATTTCCCTCGTACGAAGGAAGTATTGTACTAATAAAAATTAGCCACAAGTAAATAATTTAGATGTTTTTTGTTCTCATTTTATGTTATCGGACCGATCAAGCGTTTTAAGGTGCAGTTAGCAAACTTCATGTCTGATGTGATTTATTTAAAGCTCTTTAAACATTTTAAATTTGAAAACATTTAAATATGGAGTAAACATAACGAAATATATTTGTATAAATAAAACACGTAATTACATTATTTACATTGTATGTGAGGTTTAATTTTATGTATTTATCTTTCGATTTTTAGCACTAATAATCTTATTACGCTAACTTTGTGAGTTGAAATTTATGGGAATATAAATGAATACAGCTCTTGATTGAAAATTTTCCATGTTTTCATATAATTTCAAAAAAAAATCATGTATATGACAAAGTGAAATTGTAAATTCTAAGAAAAAGCAAAATGTACTCATACATTTGCAGAAGGCTTCAACAAATTACAACACACGTGTTATCTTCTTTATTTAAGCATCCCTTCAGTATTCTGCAAGGCATGAAACGTATTAATCCTAGTATAATGTTAACGGCAGAGAACTGTTGGGTAGTTAGTCCATGCATTTTCTAAGGGAACGCCGAATTTAAAAAAGTTATAATAAACCATGAAGATAAATTGTGAGGAAATCTTAAACATTGGAGAAAATATTAAATATTCACAAAACTATCAATAATCCGAACCTGTATTAAATTACACCAAGAAAAAAAATCCCTGAAAATGAGAGACGAACAACTGTAAAAATAATCTCAGCGGCTGCCGTAACCACAAAATGTAGAAGTCGTAAGAATGTGTGGTTGTAAACTATGACGTGATTGGTCAATTTCACGGCATAAAAAAGACGTAATACGTAAATAATCTAGGTTTAATGTAGTCGTTGGTTTCTCTGGCGTGTAGTAATATCAACTAACTGCAGTTCGCAATTTAGTTTATTGCGGAATTGTCGTATTTTTCGTTTTGTTGAGAGATCATTGCTATTAACCATAAGTCGTGTTAATAAAACCAGCAAAAAATTCTTGAAAGTTAATGCAAACCTGTGATTTTAAAATAATTGATCGACCAAATAACATATAAGATATATACGATTATTAATGAAAGTAGTTTCATTTTAGGGAAAGATACTTTTTTTCCAAGGGAAGCGAGATACAATTTATTTCTTTTATCTGTGGGCAGACCGCGCAGGCTAAGTGCCTAAGCTATGGATTTTGTAGTTGGTATAAGCGAAGAAAGTAAACTTGTTGGAGGTAACAAAGAGATTTCTGATCATAGCAGGGTCCATAATCAGAACATTCTGGGAATAAAGATGCGAGCAAAGTCAAGATTCTTAGTCTTTATAGTTGGCCCGCGATCGGACGTAGGCTGTACACGAGCTGTTTTAGAGCTATATATCCAAATATATAGCAACTCTAATGCACAAACCTGAAACGCGGAAACAAACTTGAACCGTATAGGTGGCGCAGAATTGTGCTTGAAATTTGGTTTTCTAGTTGTCTTATAAGGATAAACTAAATTGTGTTATAACCTTTCCGTGTGTACAAATAAGATAAAAAAACACCTTCCACTTATATCGTCTGCAAAAATTTGAAGTTAATTGAATAAGAAGATTTATCAGTTTATGTCTATATCACACTTATTTGCACATAATTTGAAATTAATCTGATAAATAGTTTTTCAGGCTAATTTTTTAAACATTTTTATAAGCCTCAATTTTGTTTTACAATCTTGGATTGATACCAAAATATTACCAGTCCATTCCTATGTAACAATTTATTTTTGAACAAAATTTGAGGTAAACTGGGTAATTACTAGTGTATAGTATTACTTTTTTTTAACATTTCACTAGGTCTCCATTTTGTTCCGGCATATTGAATTTTTACCAAAATATTACCAGGTCATTCACATATAATCCTTAAATTGAAGTTAGTCGGGTAAGTAGTATATAACTACGCCGAGAACTGGCAGATAAGAGAATTGAAAACGTGAAGATATGTAAAACCGCTTATATTTTTTTTCACGATTACAAAAAAAATATTTGTCCGACATTTTGTTTCGCCATATTGAATTCGCACCTATACTATACCTATATATTTTATAGAGATGAACATATCTATACCACAATTAATTCATGCACTTAATTTGAAATCAACCTATCAAGTAGTTTTTTCAGGCCGAATTTTTAAATATTTTATTAAGCCTCCTTTATTTCACTATCTTCGATTCGCACCAAAATTTTACCAGTTAATTCCTACATAACTTTTGATTTTCTTGCAAAATCTGAGGTAAATTGGATAAATAGTTTTTTAGTAAAATTTTTTTAGCATTTCAAGAAACTGCCATTTTGGATTTTTACCAAAATGTTACCAGGTCATCCCCATGTAACCCATAATTTTTGACCAAAATTTCAAGTCAATCGGATAAGTTTTTTGTCACGAGTATTTATATATATATATATATATATATATATATATATATATATATATATATATATATATAAAGACAGACAAACCGACAGATAGACCGACAGACCAACGGAATCGAGAAAACTTGTTTTTCGGCAACTAGGGACCTTGATACGTAGAGTTCTCAAAAAATCTCGAAGGTAATTTACAGAGAAACGTAATCAATACATCCAATTCTTTAAAAGATTTTTTTTTCAGTTTTTGTATAATATATATATATATATATATATATATATATATATATATTATATAACAGATTGCTCGATATATATCATATATATATATATATATATATATATATATATATATATATATATATATATATATATATATATATATATATATATATATATATATATATATATATATATATATATATATATATATATATATATATATATATATATATATATATATATATATATATATATATATATATATACATATATATGTATACAAAAACTGAAAAAAAATATATCTTTTAAAGAATTGGATATATTGATTACGTTTCTCTGTAAATTACCTTCGAGATTTTTTGAGTAGTCTACGTTTCAAGGTCCCTAGATGCCGAAAAACAAGTTTTCTCGATTCCGTTGGTCTGTCGGTTTGTCTGTCTTTTTCGCGACAAAAAACTTATCCGATTGACTTGAAATTTTGGACAAAAATTATGGGTTACATGGGGATGACCTGGTAATATTTTGGTAAAAATTCAATATGCCGGAACAAAATGGAGACCTAGTGAAATGTTAAAAAAAAGTAATACTATAAACTAATAATTTTTAATCAAGGGCTTTCATTCAGAGTATTCATTTATATTCCCATAAATTTCAACTCACAAAGTTAGCGTAATAAGATTATTAGTGCTAAAAATCGAAAGATAAATACATAAAATTAAACCTCACATACAATGTAAATAATGTAATTACGTGTTTGATTTATACAAATATATTTCGTTATGTTTACTCCATATTTAAATGTTTTCAAATTTAAAATGTTTAAAGAGCTTTAAATAAATCACATCAGATATGAAGTTTGCTAACTGCACCTTAAAACGCTTGATCGGTACGATGACATAAAGTGAGAACAAAAAACATCTAAATTATTTAAATACATTTTTGTCGTTACTTGTGGCTAATTTTTATTAGTACAATACTTCCTTCGTACGAGGGAAGATTGGAGGAGAAATCACCCTCCGAGATTTTATGTCTTATCAAAACCATGGGACAAATAATAAATAAATAAAAATTATTATCTACTTTGCGTTGATAATATTTTGATATATTTTGGATTGGTATTATTATCGCCAAGTGAAGTTCGTAAAAGTGCTATATGAAATGTATTTTTCTTTATCTAATTTTGGCATATTACTGGTGACAAGTCGGCGACGAGAAGATTAATAAAAGTGCGATTTTTTACTTCCTTTAATTCCGTTGGTCTATCTCTAGCTAACTAAATAACTACTTCCCCGATTGACTTCAAATTATGGTCAAACATTAAGGGTCTTATGGGGTAATGTTTTGGTAAAAATCCAATATGACACAATGGAATGGCGGCCCTGTAAATTGTTAAAAAATATTATTAAAAAACTACTTATTTAATTTACCTCAAATTTTCCACAAAAAAATTTTGGTACGAATTGGAACAAAATGGCGGCCAAATAAAATGTTACATATTTTCAAGTTTTAGCGTCCCTACTTACCAGATCAAAAAACTAAAACATGATGAGGGCTAATGAAACGTTAAAAAAAGTATTACTAAAAATACTAATTATGCAATTTCCCTCAAATTTTGCACAAAAATCAAGTGTTACATAGGAATGATCTGGTAACATTTTAGTATGAATCGAAGATAGCAATATATATATATATATATATATATATATATATATATATATATATATATATATATATATATATATATATATATATATATATATATATATATATATATATATATATATATATATATATATATATATATATATATATATATATATATATATATATATATATATATATATATATATATATATATATATATATATATATATATATATATATATATATATATATATATATATATATATATATATATATATATATATATATATATATATATATATATATATATATATATATATATATATATATATATATATATATATATATATATATATATATAT
This sequence comes from Kuschelorhynchus macadamiae, assembly GCA_030620095.1. NCBI lineage: Eukaryota > Metazoa > Arthropoda > Insecta > Coleoptera > Curculionidae > Kuschelorhynchus > Kuschelorhynchus macadamiae. The sequence continues at coordinate 29,333 of JAUTXW010003061.1, forward strand.
ATATATATATATATATATATATATATATATATATATATATATAGTATTTTCGTGCTAGAATGATTTTTCTATCTCTTCATAAATCATCAAATAAAAAATAATTCTAATGTATTTTTCATTTATTCGCCCCTCTTGTGCAGCAGTTTGTGAACCACTGGTGTGCTTTTACATTTATATAAATGTTGTTACTAATAAAAAGGAAAAGTGGGGAGAAGGGAACAAAGTAGAATGCGCTTTTAAAAAAGTAAAGTACTGCTAATATTTTCGATTATAGTTGTTTAAATTGATTTTGCGAAAGTAACATAAACAATATCTATCTGACATCCTATTCTTAAGTGCAAATATTTTAGCAATGAAATATTTTTAATAACAATAGTCTCCATTTATAGCGTTGTTATACCTTGGGGCCTATTAAAAGAAAAACAATAAAAATTTCAAGATACGTTTTCGAGATATTGTTCTGAATAGTGTTAACATAATGTCAGTTTTAATCAAGAAATATTTTAAATTGTTAGTTTGGTTACATCGAAATAAAGAAAATTCACCTACGTCATCATCATGTCATTAATTGATATGATCTTGTGAAAATCATTTAACGAATGGCTCGGTAATGATAGGTAATAAAAGCTTTTTATTTAGTTTCTTTTCACAGATAATAAAAAATCCATATGAATAAGTGAGGCCAGTCAGCAAGCCCTGCGCTGAATACAACATCTCAGGTAATAGCCAGAAGATAAGTTTATGTTATCTGCATTACTGTAATAATAGTGTACAGTGTACCAATAAACTTAAAACCTTGTTGTCTGCTTTTATAGAACTATAATATTACTTTAGTTCATTTTAATATTTCATGAATTGCAAACGATTTAAAATATAGCAAAAGTCATTTTGGTTTTAGTTAAGGCATAATGCAATTAATTTGAAACAGCAAAAATCCGATTCATTTCATACTAAGTAGATGTTCTCAGAATGCAGAAATAATAGAAAGCTGTAAGACTTCCTATACTGGCTTAGTAACGTTGACAAGGAAACCTGAGGAATATTAAAAAATAAAAATTTAATATTTCAAAAATATTAAGATGACCGTTGTAATTTATTTAAAACGTGATAATAATTTAATATAATTGTGTTATTAGTTTTACCTTGTACAAAAAAGTCTTCTAAAGTAATTTCTTAGGAAACAGAGTTCATATGTTTCTGAATAATATTTGGTTTGTAATATATTTTATTTTAGAAAATTTAAACGTTCAACGGGTTTTCTTATTCTGGTTGAACGACGCAGAATTGGGACTGGGATACCACGTTCGACTGGTTCTGGAAAAGCTTCTGGGACCTTGGAAGATACACATAAGATAGAATACCCAAAATTTAAGTAAAATTAGTCTGTAAAACCTCCATTCAGAAATGTGTTTTTTAGGTAAACATAAAAAACTATAGGTATTTTATTGCAATATTCATAAAGAGCACTTATATTTTTTTATCCACAGTGGGTTTAAAAAACTATGCAATATACAGGGCGTTCCTAAATATCATGTACAAACAGAAGGGAGTAATTCTTTAGTTTATTTAATGACTGAAATTTCAAATAAACTCAGGTCCGCAAGCCCTTCGTTACCGATTTACAGGGTGTTGTAATTTCAATATTTTTTTACTTTGTCTTTATAGCCCCTTCAATTTTTGAAATTTTTACCTCAAATTTTGGAATTAAGTTACGCAATGGGAGTTACATGATTACACATGTCAAACGGATGTTAGTCTACAGTCTACTACTTTTCTCCCTCCCCCTGAACTTTTTTGCGGTGCGCCGTTAATAGATTCTAAGAAACAAAATCTTTTTTCTGTCTAATTTAGAAACGTTTTGTCCTCTGGCTTTATTTGGATAATCTCTTGTTTTATTGATTTTGACATTTTATTCTTCACTATCTAGTTAAAATTAAAGCTGGGATGTCCGGGTTTTTGTAGCAATAACGATTTATTTAATAAAAAACTTATTTAGGTTTTAACAACAATAATTAACAATTAACAACAATAAGACAAAAAAACTATTTCATAAAAATTGTTGGAATAACTTCCTCCAACTTTTATACAGGCCTCCGATCTTCATCGCATTAATTCTCGCACTCTTTCAAACACCCCCGGAGTATTTCTTACGGTTTCAAATCCATCTATTATTAGATTTCGTAGGTCATCGACTGTACTTATCGCTGTTGTATATACTAGTGACTTGAGATGCCCCTATAAAAAAATCTAGGCTATTTAGATCAGAGGACCTAGGAGGCCTAGGTCCACCTCGTCCTATCCACTTGTTTTTATATACTTCATTGAAATACTCCCGAACCAAAATAGAAAAATGTGCTAGGTAGCCATCATGTATGGTCCACATTTGATTTTTCAGCATAAGAGATAAGTCTTCAAGTAATAAAGGCAATTCGTGGTGCAAAAAGTGCCTATGAGTCACCAGTAAGTCGGCTAAGTAAAAAGAAAAGCCCAATCAAATGATCCCCGATTATACCACCACATATATTTAATGAAAACTGCTCCTGAAAATGAGTTTCAACAATTCCATGAGGTTTCTCACCATAAATGGTTGTTATGAAAATGCAAGTTTCAAAGTTTTGGTTTGCTGTTAGCCTATTACGGTACCACCTGCAGAAATTAATCCTTAAAGAAAAATCCCGGGAAGGAGCGCCTACACCCTTTGAATGTGATAAGGGTATAGAAGAGAATCATGCAAGATACGCCTAACAACTTGATGGCTAATTTTTAATATGGATTTTTTTCTAGTGCTGGTTTCTGGGCGTTCTTCTATTACATTTAGAGCAGCTTTATCGATCTGTGGTGTTCGAACAGTATGTGATTTACCTGCATCATTACTGTTCATTTTAAAAGTTCCAGTTTCCACAAGACTCCTATGAATATTCGAAAATATTTGGTGATCAGGTATTATTCTATTTGGATAGCGCTCCATGTACAGACGTCTGGCTACTCTTGCATTTCCATTCGCAAGGTCATAAATAAAATGTATCTCAACCATTTTAGAGTTCGTATAAATGATCACTGTAACGAGATTATAGATTTTAAGCCTGGGTTATAGTTTGAAAAAGTTTGCGTCTTGCGTCGTCCGTTTGAGCTACGTGTCTACGCTCTTTTTTAGCCCGAGTTATAGAATGAAAACGTTTGCGCTTTGCATCGACTGTGGAACTAACCTTACTTTAACGTTTATATTTATCGCCTTTTTGTGTAATGCAATTTTGTCTGTTTTTCAGTTTATGTGCGTTTTTTTTAATTTGCTGAGAATGGATAATCAAAATTATAGTAATGGTGCCTAGTAAAGACTAGGCATTGTGGATATATTAATGTGTGCCGCAATTGTACGTTGTTGACGAGAAGGCGGCAAAGAAAATCGCGAATTCGGCGTGTTAATTGGGGTAGTAATACTCATAACTCCTACCAGTATTTTCTTAAAATTAAAAACAATGACCCCAAGCAGTTTTTTTTAAATGGACGAGGGTGTTATATGTATATATTAATGTCAAATTTATTACAAAGGACGAACGTTTTAAAAGGCCCTCTAAAATCCAGCAATTTTATTGGTTGCAACTTAACGCAAACGTCGATTTTCGCCAGCCGCTTCCGTCAAAGTTAAAGATCGCCGTCTTTTCGACGGCTAGCGGAAACTCAAACAGAGTCGGCAAAAATATAACCGTACCCATTGCTTTGTGTTAAGTAAACTTCAAGGACAGCGCAGGCGACGACGCAAGACGCAAACGTTTTTAATCTATAACCCAGGCTTTACACTTTATAACTCTTAATGTTGACACAACTTACGATTTGAAATGCCAGATGGCCAAATCAATAAAACAAAAGATTATCCAAATAAAGCCACAGCCTACTAGAGACCATTTTAAAGAAAATAGTTTCATCCAGGTAATTACAGAAAATTGTTATTTATTTTTTCGGAAAATCGAAAAAAGTTCAGTAGATTCTGATAACCGTTTGACATGTGCAATCATGTAACTCCTTATGCGTAACTTTATTCCAAAATTTAAGGTAAATACTTCAAAAATTGCAGGAGCTAAAAATAAAAAAACTAAAAAAAAATTATTGAAATTACAACACTCTGTAGATCGGTAACGAAGCATTTGCGGACTTAAATTTACTTGAAATTTCGGTCATAAAATAAACCCCTGTATAAAAAATATTTCACTATTCATTTCTACAACTAAAAATAAATATATCAGATATAACGTAGATGTATTAGTAAGACGCTGACTTTTTCAAAAATGTAAGTAAGTCCCTGCCTTTATTTTTTAGTATTAAACTTTATTTATACGCCTAAATATTTTAAAATGTTCTTTTCTTAATTACTTTTGTCCCATCGATTTACCATGTAATGCATTTTATGTAAGGAAAAAAGAATTTAACTTTATTAAAAAGTTTTTAAAAGCCCAGGATTTAAAATTTTTCTAATAGGTTATTTTTCTTAAAAAATAAGGCTGCTTTACTCTTAAGACGTTTCCGAAAAAGTGATATGAGCCCTCTTATTAATATGTCTACGCTGTATCTGATAGGTATATTTATTTTTAGTTTACCGATAAACACCAATTTTGTATTAACAATGTAATGTTTCCAGAAATTCTTAATAAAGAAGTTTTCAGTTCAGCAGAATACGTTTTTGGATACCCTGTATAATAGTAATTCGTAATAAACTTTTCTTTCGACCTTTTATAGATTATAAAATAAGGGAACGTCCCATCGTAAACGGCCAATCTCTAAATGCTGAAGATATAATGTGAATTACTGTCTACTAACGTTAATAAATAATATGATTCAAAGATATACTACAAGTTCTAATATAGGATATTTTATACTTTGTGACTAAAACAGAATTTATCCGGTTTTAAAATATTTACTTGCTTATAGATACTGTATTATTAAAAACAGATTGCAGTAATAATATGAAGGGAAGATATCTAGAAGTAGACATATTTTCCTAGAAGTTGTTATTAAAATACTATTAATAGGATAATAAAAGTTAATAGAGGAAACGAATGAGCGGTATATAGTCAAAGTTGGAGATAGTGTGTTTACAAGAATACGAGCGTTACCACCGCTTTATCGGTGGTAAAGAATACGAGTCTCTTCCTTCTCCCGAGATATGTGACTAGGGTATGTGAAAACAATAACTTAACAGAAAGAAAAACTTCTAAAAGTCGACATTGGTCGAGATTATGTCAAAACTATTTCATAATTTTTTAGTATTGAGGATATAGAAAAAAGCTATTAATACAATTTGTTTAGAAATTGAGTATACATAAACTTAATAAATTAGGAGAGTATGAAAGTAAGGTAACAAAGTTGTGTGTAAGGTGACTTTGTGTACTTATAACCTGCTATTAGTTACTATTTTAAGTGGTTCGTATGACCGATACATGATTAGTTCTATAGAATAAAAATTATTGACTAGAATGTTTGTTACATTAAACTGCCTTTTTTGCACAAGTATTCGACATACTTGTAAGATCGCGAAGCCCCTGTAAATGGCCTAAAACCGAAGTATTTAGGCCATTCCATGAAATTTCATTCAACTTTTCTTTAAAGACATCATAAAGGACCGTCTATGAACAATAGGCAAATCGTAGAAGGTTTGTGTAAAGCATTGCCTAAGAAGGGTATCCCAAATAAGAAGAAACACCTGTGATTAGAACTGATGTTCTTTTAGTCCAACATCGTGTCCCATGCGTACTGGTTATGTTCTGAGTTTACTCTTCATTAGAAGTTGTTCGTTACTTGTTCATCTCACGTTTGCCATTTTGGATTATTGTTAATACGAGTAGTATTTTAAATTGGCTGTAGGTCATAGCTGAAAGTTGTCGCTTAATTTTATGACTTCATTAAGGGTTGAAATTTGATCTCTTTTGGTTATTCAAGAGTGGTAGGTTGTTTTGTTGGTTTTAGACAACAAAACCTTTTATTAAGGAAACACCAACGTTTCGACCTTTGTTGGGTCTTTATCAAGACTATTCCAACAAGAAAACGGATTTTGTCAGGAATGTTAAAAGTTCACTCCAGTAGGGTACCATCATGGTAAAACACATAATACGAAGTATTATTTTGGCTTAAATGGACTGTCCTGTGGTCATCCAAATCAATAAGGTTGTGAACCTCGATGGTACCATTATTGACTGGGATTTATCATTAACTGTACTATAATTCATTGACACAAGCGAATGTGGATCTACGTATCTAAAACTTTGACTATCATTTATGTTCATACTTATTTCTAAAGAGCAGTCGCAGAAAATTTGTCTCAAGGGACGGCAACGACGCACAGTGGGGCAATTAAGCCAAAAAACGGAAAAAACCATATAGCTTGAGACTGGATAGTGGTATTAATTTCGAGTTGGTCTTATTTGTCTCAGAATGAAAAATTACATCGGATATTTACAAGAAAATAAACACAGCATGGTTCAAATGTACAGAGTGGTCATTTTATTAGGGGCCTATAACTTTTTTTAGAAACCACTGACTTCAGAAAAAAAAAGTTAATACAAGAGTTTTATGGTTTGAAATAAATTGTTTAAGTACTTGAGTTTTATTAATACAGGGTGTCCAAAAAGTGTTGCACAGACTTTTAAATGAGACATCCTGTATATTATTATACATTTCTTGATTTCTCGAAAAATTAAAGAATCACGTTTCGTGTATAGTATCTTTACATATTTTCACCTGTTTTTGAAATATTGACAGTTAAAAATCGGCCAATATCACTGGCTGTAAAACATGAACGGTTTAATATAGAGCGAAACAGGTTGCACGTTTCTATCTTAACTTATATCATATTTTTATACTATAGGTACTACACTACTCAAAACAATTATCGCATATTTTCAAATCGGTACAAAGTTAGAAATCGCGTTATTTTGTAAATTTTGTTTAAATTCTGTGACACACCGTAAAATTCTTTGAAACATGATTCCTTATTCTATAAAAAATATTTAAATTCAAGATATTTATATCTGAAAATTAAATTTGGCAATTTGGGAAATATGCGATAATTGTTTTGAGTTTTATATTATGTCCTATACTTAAGTTCAAAAAACAATTGAAAATCGGTACTTTACTGACTTCATCTAATTAGAGTGATAAAACGATTAGGTCAAATAATAAAACGAATTTCACTTTCCTGTCTTGACTTTTTAAAAACTATCGAAATGAAGCAGTGATGTTGCCAAATTTGGTATTGTTAACTATACCACCTTATTTCGATAGGTCTTAAAAAGTTCGGATAGGACTCTTAAAACTATTAAACTAATAACTCTAAAATTTCACTATTTACAGGGTAATGTTTTTTTTTTTGGTTCGGGTCTTAAACTTGAAATAAAAGGGTCGGATGTTTCTAAAATTTTATGAAAAATGTCCTCATTTGTCTTTAGTCGGGAGTGTTTTCTTGAATGGTTTAATCTAAATATTTTATAGACCTTATTGCGGCTTTCTTGGGCTTCTTCGGAAAGCATACCGATGGGAAGAGCTGCAGAGGCTATAATTTCTGCACCGTGGATTAAAATTTTATGTAACGTCAAAGGCATGTAATACCAAGGGTAGAGACTAACTGCTAACTCGGCGGTCTCATTTGCGTAAGTTCCAAACTTATTTGGGTCAATATCATAGGTGCTGTTGATTACGTCAAGAATAACACCAAGACGCTGAATCAATGTTCTATCAATTTTTGTAATTTCAGATGTTAAATCTGGATTAGCAAAAAACCGGCGAGAAGTATTACCTGTAAACAAAATAATATAGGTAATTATAGGCAAATTAAACTATATAAATTATGTATTAACAACCTGTATTTGATGAACCGTACCCCTGCTTCACAAAATCTACCCGGATTCCTAGTCTATTAAGAAATTCTTGTTGTATCCGCTTCTTCTCTGCCTCCTTAATAAGTGCTGTTGTTTTTGATGTTCTCCATTTTCCAAAACTTTGATTATAGGCGAGGTGGAGTATGTATTCCATGCATTTTATCCGAGCATGTAAAGGGGATAAACCTATTTTCAGAGCTTGTTCACTTGTCGGCTTCTGTCGAATTTTTATTAGGTCGTTCATTTCTGAAGGACGAGCTTGGCAAATGAAACAATTGCTTGATGAGGAAGTTCCCGTTATAGCTTGGGCTACCTTTCCATCAAGCATAGAAAAAATCAAAACATGTTTGACCCTAATTACGATTCCGTCTAATTCTACTCTTGATGGTTGGAGGTTTGCATATTCCCTATCAACACTTTCCTTTTCAGCACGTGTCATTTCAAGGGTTTCTTTTTCGTAACGAAATCGTATTGCTCTGCAATATCTGGTCGATGACGGTCGAGGGTTTTGCCAAATAACATTGTTTTGATCTTCAGTTGATAACATTTTCAAAGGCACCATGGAAGTCATAAATAAATTAGAGTCAGACTTATTTTCATCTTCGGTTAAATAATTTTGGGAAAACTCATTCTGCCCAGAAGCTCCATCACAGCCCCACTTTGAAGTCAATACCAATTCTTGGCCATTCAATGTATCCAATTCTGTTTGATTTTTTGTTCTTAGTATTCTTTTTGCCGTATGATCTAATAAGTTTTGAAGTGGAACTTCAGCAGATGTGTCCGTAATATTAATGTTGTCAGGATAACATTCCTTCTTCGCCGTAGTAATTTTTTTATAACTAGGAAAAATATTACATCCTATATTTTTAGCAGCCTTCCTAATAACCTCGTATTGGTATTTAATATTAATTTAGCTTCAATAAATAAAGACAATGCTGTATCGTTACTAAAAGCTTGACCCGAGGCTTGACCTGTATTATTTACACTTGATAAGGTACTTGCTGCATTAATTAGATTCTGCGGATGTGTTGAGCGAAGATTTTGAATTTTTTGTCTCTTACTTCTTTTACCGCAATCATCGAAACTTTTTTTTGGCCTCCCTCCTTGATTAAAAAAAACCCCAGCATCTCCATCATCAGAAAAATTAATTGAAAACTCACCCTCCATCCAATTACTGAACTTTTTTCGGAACCTAGTTTTGTTTCGAGAGACCTCCTTAAACTTTTTGTAGAAATGTGGCAAGAAACGTTTTTGAAGTTGCTCGGACAGAATAGAAAAATGTGTGTCACTCAAGTGCCGAATGTTATCGCGAACATACCCTTGAATGTCTCCATTATCAAGAAGCACTTCACATAAGGTGCGATATGATATGGTAAGGGACTCCATAATGTCACTAAATCAATGTCACAAAGTATTGGCGGCGTTTTTATGACTCTCAACACTTTTATTACTCTAAACACTACTAGAATAAATATAATTAAATAACGAAGTAGATTTACCTGAATTTGACGTTTGTCAAAATATTTACACGTGAGCAGTCAACGAACGCCTACTTCGATTAAGACATTTACAGAGTCTACTTATGCAGAAAGTTCCTCATCAAGTTTAAATAATAAAGTCAAGCTTTAAGTAACGTGTCTTTATTTATCCAAGCTAAATTAAGTAAATATACCAATCCTATAAACCTAGATCTGGATACACTGAATGGCCACCAATTAGTAATAATGACTTTAAGGTGTTACTTAAGAGTGGAGAATCTGAAATCTCAAAATTATTTGACTAAAGATTAAAATAAATAATCTGACTTCTAATTATTAATTAATAACTTCCATGATGCCTTTACAAATATCATCAAGCCAAAGATCAAGGCAAAGTAATTTGGAAAAATCCTCGGACCTCATCTAGATACTTTAGAGCAGTAGAGACATGTTTTATTTTTTTCCATGCTTAATGAAAAATTAAGACAGAAACAGACAAAAATAATGAAGCGCTTAAAATAACAGGTTTATCCCCTATACACGTCCGTATAAAATGCATGGAATACAAACTCACCTTGGCAACAATCAGATTTTTGAAAATGGAGAACATCAAAAACCGGCACTATTTTTTCGAAACGGGTTACATTTTTAAAATAATAGGGGTGGGAGGTTTTTAAATTGACATCCTATATAGTTAATTTGTCGGTGATTACCTATATTATTTTATTTATTCTGGACGTAATCAGTAGCATCTATGATATTGACCCAAATAAGTTTGGGACTCACGCAAATGAGAATATAGTTTAGTTCTACCCATGATATGTTTTAAATTTAACAGTTTTCTAAATAAAAAAAGGTTACAGAGGTCGCGGTTGCACATGGTTGCAGCTGAAATTAATAGGACTGTTTCTGGAATGTATGTAGGTGAAAATTACTACCAAATTGTGTTGGAGGCTAACGGAGCTTTTTTTGAATCGCCGACTTTAAAAACTATTTACCGAAGTAGTAGAGCGCTCCCAATTAAATTGCCCATCGGTATATTTTTTTGTCCAAACTATGTTGTCATAAACTTTTTGGGTTAATCTATGTAGGAAAAATGGGAGAATATCTTATAAAAGTGCCTAACTGAAGACTGACGAATTTTATTTAAAAAAATAAATTTTACATAATTTAACCAAATGCCAACTTTGGGCATCGTTTATTAAGGTAACCTAATTTGTTTTGTTAAAAGTCAATTATAACTTAGTTTTACAGCAAATTTGTTATAAAAAATTAGTTTCAAATTAATTAAAATTTACAGTTTCAGTAACATAGTTTTTTCCGCATTTGCCCCAGTGTGCGACGCCCGACTAGTAAGGTGGGCAATCTAGAGATGTTATTTTCATCATATAGAGCCTCTAGTTCGACACTACATGTAACTTTGTGTTCAAATACGCTACATGTATTTTTTTATTTACCAAATCATTTACCAATAACATGGGCCTCGAATAGATACATTAACGTTAAAGGTTATAAGTTTTTTTCTTATATTAACCCTGACGCAAAAGTTTGTCATGCTTTTCAAAAGCTATTAAAAAGTCTTTTACGGGATCTGTGTTTATTTTATCTTAAAAGTTCCTGGTCTTTGATGAAACAAAACGGAAAGCCAAATCTTGCACAAATAATAAATTGGTAATTAATGTCCCGTTGAGAACAATAAATTTTAAAAAAGAAGAGAAGAAATGTTTAAACAAATATCCAAATGGATCTTTTTGGTATTTTAAATTGTTTTTGTGCGAATATATTTTCTTTTTAGTTCTACAATATAATAGCTTCTACTTGGAGGTTATTAACACATAACTGCTTTGATTAAATAATATGAAAGACTAGTCTATTACGTCTGGTAGAGATCAACTGATTAAAAGCATCCAATTTTTCGAAATTCCAATTTCTATGAAAATAGAAAATTAAATTGTTGCTAAAATATCAAAAGAATTTTATACTGGGAATGCCTATCTAACTTTTTCCACTCGTGCTCCTTTTATATATATATATATATATATATATATATATATATATATATATATATATATATATATATATATATATATATATATATATATATATATATATATATATATATAAGAGATGAAGGTAATCTTGACCGACTGGTAATACAGTAATTGGGGTATCGGTCTTTAGGAAGACTGGTAATTTATTAATTGCACCTAGCAGTAAGTTAAATATTATTTATTGATATATTTTTTAAACATTAACATAAATATTTGGTTAGCTAGAAAAGAATATCAACCCTTTTAAAGACCAATACCCCAACTATTACTATATATACTATATATATATATATATATATATATATATATATATATATATATATATATATATATATATATATATATATATATATATATATATATATATATATATATATATATATATATATATATATATATATATATATATATATATATATATATATATATATATATATATATATATATATATATATATATATATATATATATATATATATATATATATATATATATATATATATATATATATATATATATATAAGAGATGAAGGTAATCTTGACCGACTGGTAATACAGTAATTGGGGTATCGGTCTTTAGGAAGGCTGGTAATTTATTAATTGCACCTAGCAGTAAGTTAAATATTATTTATTGATATATTTTTTGTTTAACATAAATATTCTACTTTAATCATGAAGAAGAAAATAAACATTTTCGAAAGCTTGGTTAGCTAGAAAAGCAGTTTTCCTTTATCAACCCTTCTAAAGACCAATACTCCAACTATTACTATATATACTATATATATATATATATATATATATATATATATATATATATATATATATATATATATATATATATATATATATATATATATATATATATATATATATATTTTTCTTGGTTTAGGGTCCTTAGAACGACTACTAAAATTTTAGTATTCGTTCCCACTTGTTAAAAACATAATATATTCTGTTTTAATAGCAATAATATCAAACATAACATATGTTTTAAATTCACAACAAAAATAAATGTACAACGGTATATTGGCACTTCTTCCTTAAAACAACACGACATTCAACTGTTTTTTTGTTCCTCTTCGTGATTTTTTCTTGGCATTGTTCATTTAAAGTGTTATTAGCGATCTTGTACCATTGTTAACTGTATACAATAACAGAAAAGTAGGTACCCGCAAATAAATAATACTGTTGTTGTCAGATAATGACAGCTATATTCCTAATTTAATCCATTGGATTAGATTAAACACAACAAGTTTGATGGGAAAACAACAGGCCTTAAAAAAGACCAATTTATAAAACAATGTTAGGAATTTGCAGATCACATAAGCTATGTGAAAACTTTAGTATATAACCTAAACCGAATGCAAATTGTTGATATAATAAACATTTTCCTAAATTAAGAAGGTCGATTATTTTGTGTCGACAACTGGAAACATACATTTTTATATTTTATATTGAAAATTTGTGGTATGGTAATAAAATCTATTTAATTTAAAAGAAATCATTAAACGTAATGCCATTCTTTACCACAATATTTCTAGTTTATGCCGATATTTATATAAAAGGTTTGATTTTTAATTAAATCTTAAGATATATTTAAGATATAGTTTTCAGAAATAATGCAAAAAAAAAACGATTTTGTACCAACTGGTCTTCCAAAATATCTCATTGATCATCAGTATTACGTATAGTAATTCCCGCAATAGTAATATAAATCTTGATTATGCAACTGATAAGTAATTTTGATACTACGCATCGAATTATAATAATTTTTCTTACACAATCTTCCGCACTCTCGAGACGAAACAAGTTAATGATTCTATAATGGTGCTTTCTAAGAGATTATAATAATTTTAATATAATAGGATTATTTGTTTATGTTACACTTGCTTAAGGAAAAAATATTAAAATAATAACGGTTATAGTTTATGGGAGCATCGCGGCATTTCAAGACACGTTCCTATCCTAAGTTGCAATGGTTGCAGTTCCCGAAACTAAACTGATAATTATTATAGATAAAATAGCAAAGTGTAACATCAAATAAAACAGTTAACGGTTTTTGAGTTGTAAAAACGAAATCTCTTAGGGAAATAGATCAGCTGCACGTTATTAAAACACTTCGAAAAACTGTTATTGCAGTTATTCTATCAATGCGATACTTAGCAAGCTGAAAGATCCACTATTTACTAAAGCTAAATTGCTTTTTATTTTTTAACAAATATTAAGCAAAAATCCTGGAGTCTGTTATATTGTCTTTTGCTGCCTAGTAAAATCATGGCATTTTTACTTTTTTTTGCTGTTAGTGTATTTTTATCAATTTTATTTTTCCGTAGATGATGAAGACTGGAATGGCGATCCAGGAGAGTCTACTTTATACCTTATGCATGGAAGTCACCAAGTCTCCTTACCACGATCGCTTAAAAATCAAGAAATTAATTCAGAAAACTTAAGAGAAAAGCCCGAGGAGCATACCCAAAAATTTTCCAGGTAAGTGAAACTTTTGTTGCATAAATGAAACACCTCTTGGTTGGTAACTAAAGCGTAAGTTGGATCAAGTTAGCAACAATGTTGACGGTTATCTTTAAAATAATGTTTTCAATGAATGCAATTGCCTTAATTTACATGAAAATACCAAAAAAAAGTATTGAACGATGTATTTCAAGTCTATACATTGCACATACATACACATTCAATTCGCTATAAATGTTATTTTTAGACCAAATAAGTTTAGTTAACATTCAAATTATTAGATATTAATGATTAAAAATATGATCACTTGTGACTCTGTTTACCCTAATATATGTTGCATTTTTTATTTTTTTATATCGTTCGTATATAATACTGAGTATTTGCCAAAATAGATAATACAAAATTATATATTTGCCAAAATAGAAAAATATCATCATTTGAATTTATTCTTCATTACAATTGATACTAATAACTATTAATGGAGTTTTAGTTTATTGATAAAGAAAAAATGTTTTGTTTAATAGGTTCGCACACCGAGATTTAAAGTTTTCAAAATCATTTGATGAAGATTACCGAAAGTCCATGTCTAATAATATCACAAAATATTTGGAGAAACCCATCACTAAATTGTCAGATAATAAATATCTTCAGAGGCAAAAATCTATGATCAGGGAGAGAGATACATCAGATGACTCACGAGAAAAGGATAGAGAAAAAGAGGTTATAAAAGAAAATTTCAGAAAAACACTGGAAAGAGAGTTAATGAATAAAAACGCAAATAAATACTTAGACAAGTCTCTCTCGAATTCTGAACTGTATTATGAAAACGAAAATGTAAAAAGTAAAGATAAATACTATTATATTGACAGAAATTCAGAAAAGAGGTACGAGCAAGAAAAAAAAGTTAATGGAAAAGAAAAACCAGTTCAATATTTTGAGGATGATGGGTTCGACGAAAACATCAGGTAACTATATTTGATTATGTAATCGGTAACTACTATAATAATACCATTATTATCTGGGTTTTTGTATTTATGAAAACGATTCAAGTTACTTAAATCATTTTTAAAAATATTTACAAAATACTCTTAAATACAAAATTTTAAAAAAGTCGGTTAATCGACCGGTTAAATGATTTTAGTGCTATTTATTCATTCCACACGTCACACAAACACACACCACACACATGCATGATTTTATTTTTCGAATTTTTTGACGAATTTATTCTTATATTATTCGCACTTAAAAAATTGATAACGATTATGAATAATTTAATATTAAAATATATGACTTTTAAATGAACAAAAACTTTAACTAACGAATAATAGAAAATATGGACGCATTAAAAATACATTTAAAATATATACTTTTATTTATGTTTAACGGAGAAATAAAAACATTTGATGCTCCTAGTCTTATAAGAACATACGACAAAAAGTACTATAACAGCGATTTTTTTATGAGAAATTAAATATTTCCAATTTATCGAAGCGATAATGTGTCACTATCTTATAATATTACCAAACAACATATGCCCGATATTTGCACGGTTCAGGCTTAAATATAAAGTGTGCAGATATCGTACATTTTTTACCGAAAGCAAAGACAAAATTAACGTATTCGGTATTACTATTTGTGCTTATGCATGTGTACGTCATCATTATGCTTATCAAGAATATGGATAATTTCCTCTCCCATCTGTGCGTTCTAGTTGGAATGAATAATAGCGTGACTAGAACAACATCAAGAGCGAAAAAAGATGCATCACAGTTGGTTTCAGGATCGATTTTAACAAAAAAAATTTAACATTTTTGAAACAAACATTTTTCAAAGTAGTCATGTAATAGTTTGTTAATTAGAGTTCCATTAAAACGAAAATCTTGTACATCTTCAAAGTGATATTTTTGTTACTCGGCTTGAAGAGCGAAGACCAAAGATTTACTTGGTCAAAGGTTAAGGAATTTACCTCGGCTAGTTTGGGTTTCTATATTTTACCTATATTTTATTGGTCAAAATGTATATGGCGCCATCTCATAGTAAATAAAAAAGGAAAATTTAAAAACAATTATTTATTTACAAAACTCTGATATTTTAAATAAAACAATTAGTTAATTAGAAATCCTTGTTTTAAAGAAAAAATATTATATTGTAATTCAAGTAATTTTCTGGTCTTTACAAGTCTTGGGCTGAGCTACTTAACTGAACTGTAACCTCCAATGGTCTCCTTAGAACCTCTTCACCTGTAGGCTGTAGGGTCAGCTGTTTAGTCTATTAGGCCCTTGTGTAGATCATACGACTTCACTGGTATCCAAGAAGAGTACTCATCTGTAGAGCATTTCAGTTTTTTTTAGTCACTTCATAGGCCAGTGCCAGAGTGTACATGTAAAGTTGGATACAGATATGTATTAGACCAGAGTAGCGACTTAAAAAAAAATGTTAAATTGGGAAAGTAAACTAATTTACCAGACTTGTGATGGCTACAAAATAAAAAATGAAATTTAGCTTAAAATGAAATTAATGTATGTTTATATAAGCAAAAAGAAAAAAAATATTGAAATTATGACAAATTGAACTTCAAATTAAAATATCCAAATAACAGGTGTCAAAATTATTAAAAATTGTTTATGTTAACATGTGATTTAATTTATAAATTGACCAACAGTTAATCACTTAAAGAACTAAATGAAACCTGACAGTAGACAAAATAAGATAAAACTTAAATTTAAGATTTACTGTTACTCAAGAAAAAGTGAAAATCAAAATGTAGTGAAATTCAATTTATTTTTGTTTATAAGAAAAATGTGAGGATATGAAATTTCATTATTTCATAGTACACACATACAAAAAGAAAGCCAAAAACAAAATAAAGAGTCAAGTTAGCAGTTCACCTTAAATAAAGAAAAAGAAATCTGATACAAATCAGATGTTTCCTTTTTTTTATTTGTCAAACAGTAAATTTAGTCAAAATAGGTAAAGTTAAAATTGAGATATCAAATGAATTTTATTTGTAAAATCTAAGGAAAGTCACAGTTTAGGTAAATAAGATAAGTCTATATTAAGAAATTGGCTTGTAAGATCACTCGACCACAAGACAATAGACAAAGTTAAGGTAGTGTTTTACAAAACAAGATACTCTTATGAAGAATCAACTAATCTTCCTAAGTGAAAAATTCAAATTTTTATAAAAAGATAACTTATGAGACAATTGCCAATACATAAAGCTATATTTAAAATGTATACCACATTGTAAACTCCAATTACAACATAGTGAAGATAAAATAAAATATTTATATAAAGATAAAGAAAAATTAGATAATAGCCCTTGGGCAACAACAATACCCAAATTTAGGTACAATAAATGACTATCTGCTGCAGTCGTTTACTGCAGGTGAGTGTTCAGGCAATTATGGAAATATATTAAGTAAATTAAATTAAAATCAACATGACGTATATCAATCAAAGAATGAAGGTAAGATTCTGTGTTAAGTGAAATAATACCGAAAAAATCACTAGCATCCCTCAAATTCTGAACGTACAGTATACACCCTGCTAATGTTAATTAGAAGTTATGCTGTATTTACATTGTATGTCTAGGCCAAGCCTCCAACATTTGGCAAATACTCTTTATCTGAATACTTTATTCAGATACATGGCTTCAACATCCAATATTCAATTTAAGAATGTATAAAACACCATATAAGGAACATGAAAATGTAAGTTTTACAAATCTTCAATGATTTAAAAGAAAATAATATGATTTAAAATACATTAAAATATCAAAATAACATTTGAGAATATGTCATATCTAAATTCCAAAACTCAGATTTCAATGAAATTTATGAAAAATGACAAAAATATTTCCATTTATTACTTCTTCATATTAAGATAACTTGTTTAAATTAAAAATCAAGCAAATTTAATGGGTGATTACTTACATTTTTATGAGTAAAAAACTAAAAACGAGAAACCAAATGAAGATCAAGCAACTGAAATTAAACAGAAAAACTCACCAGCGTGAGTTAAGAGAAGAAAACTTGACCTGTCAAAATCAATAACTTTCAAAGATCGGTAAAGGAAACTATCAATAAAAGAAATATATTTACCATTAATTCTGTCCCATAAGTACTGTATCGTGGTTACAGAAATTTACTCTCGATCAATATATTGGGAAACTAGGAAGCTTCACGTACCAGATTGACCAAAAGATGGCACCAGGAATATTAAAAAGGAACAAATTTCTAAATGAAATTTAATTATAACGAAATGACGCCCTTTCTGAGAATGATCATAAAATGTAAGTTTTTATTAAAATGGTACCCTTCAAATTTAATATGTCACTAGCTATTAAACTGTGTGTTCATTATTTAATTTTTTACGTGATCATTTAAATAATCAGAAATGCATTCAATTATTTCGTATAGTTTTCGAGTCACCAGTAAAAACATTTTTAATTTTTTCGTGATGATCTTTTAGTTCTTGGGAACTTCTCGATATTAATAAACCTAAAAGCTTTTTAAAATTCCCCTTATTTATTGACTCGTTGCTCTCATCGTGGCCACGAAAGACAAACTCTTGTTTTGTTAAGGTACAAAACTACGTCAATTACCAAGCACATAAATAGTCTATTTAATCAGACTTTTTCTTTAAAATGTATTTTATATAGTTTAGCATTTTCTTTTAAAGTGTTAGCTATAGTGCTTTGATTTTTTACAAATGTTTTTAGCATTAATTCTCTTTTAAATGCTCCGCCGAGTCTTCATGTTTATGTAAAGACCTTCATATATTTAATATAGTACATACCTGCAAATCCTTCCTTATCCCACACTGAATATTTATTGGAAACTAGTAAACAAGGCCAGCAAAACAATTTTTGTAATATTTGACTACTACATAACCATTTGTACGCCGAAAACGAGGAAAACGATTAAAACTCTGATCTTGTTCCTTCCATCGATTAAATGCAGTTTCCAACAAAATGCAAGCCACATCCGTGATCAGATTCATCCATAATGTAAATTAATAAACCGGACACCAAATAAAGTTTTAACAACACCGTAAATAAATATGACACAAAACAGTGAAGCAAACTGCAAAGGAACTAACTGGTAGCAGCGAAATCCACGAAAATAAAAGTAAACAACCACCCCAAACTGAACGACACGTGGGTGTACTGTACTGCGTTAGCAATTCACCGAGAGCGTTGTATGGTTAACATTATTCGTCCATGTGCTCGACGTCATCCCGTACGCGTTGTCATGGCAACGTACCAGGAAAATCGTAAACTGAACATAGCACCTCCAGCAAAGTCGAAGCGGTTTGCGCCACTGTTATAGTTGTTGTAATAAAGTTCGATTGAAAGTTTTAAAAAGACATGCCGCCCGCCAACGGTCAAGTAAAATATTTATTCGAGATGTACAGTTTATTTTTTGTCAATTAGGTGAATAAATGAATGTAAAAACTTAAATTTTAAGAGATATATAATAAATATAGTTAGATGTTTGCTTGTTTATTTTTCGTGGTGAAGTAGCACTTTAAAGTTTATACGAAGTCAATTGAAATCGCTCAAAAATCGGGGTACGATCAATTTACCACAAAACACATTTAAAGCAGCAAATTATTCAATCCGACGCATTCAATTGGTCAATGACAGGTTTTAACTGGTTTCAAATTTCTAGGATGCATTTATTTTCTGCGGTATGGTAAAGTCTGGCACATAAGTCTGAACGCGTGAAAGGAATGCGGATAAAAAATTACTCTAGTTATGTGGTCCGTTCAAATTATTTTTTTTAATGCATGAGGAATTGAAATAAAATACCAAAAATATTATTGATAGGTATCGGTAGACGTTAGCGTACTTATGATACCTCTGATTGGCAGATTTCAAAACCCCGGCCCATTCAACGATCAATTATTGTCAGAGAGAAATAGGCATGTTCGGAGCGGATGACGTGGGAAAGACGAAGATAAAAGATGCCTTGGATCGAATTGTAAACGGGCCAGGGTCTGAAATCAGAGAATTGCACTGTCGGGCGGAGTTGTGTGAGGCAGTGGTGTACGATATTTAATTAACATATAGCCATTGATAAAATGGTAAAATTGTGGCACGATTTCAAGATAGTGGAAGAAAATGGCTGGTAATAAAATATTAGCAATCGTCAAAAAAACGCCCTCCCAGGTTTTATGTTTTATCTTCCCTAGATATTAAAATATATATATTTTCTTTTCCCTCAATCTGTCTGTCTATCTGTCGGTTCGCGAAATAGCCACACAAAACAACTTACCCAATTAATTTCAAATTTTGGAAAACAATTTAGGGTTATATGGGGATGACCTGGTGATAGTTTGGAAGTATTACTAAAAAACTTATTTCCAATATTTGCATAAAAAAATGTTACATAGAAATGAACTGCTAACATTTTGGTATGAATCCAAGATAGCAAAACAAAATAGCGGCCCAATAGAATAAACAAAAAATGGTTAGTTTTTATATCTTATTTTATTTATTTATTTTATTTTAAAATTTTGAAAATATAATACAGAGTGTTTTAAAAAATCGGGTCACTGATTAATCAATATTTTGCTCAAACCGCTTGCAGTAAAAAACGGAATTTTGGTACACGGATCGACTGCAGGGTGTAGAGGTTCGGAAAAAAGGGATTTTTTAAAACTCGATTTACAAGGGGATAAAACCACCCCTTAAATAATACAATATTTTATTTAGGAGACAGTTAGTTTTTATTTTTTACACATTTAAAGATTTTAAAAAATGTATACAAGGTGTTTTAAAAATCGGGTCGCTCTTGACATAAAATGCTGAATTTTGATATAGAGGTTCATTGTACGGTGTAAAGATTTGACAAGACGGGATTTTTCGAAACTTACATTTCATGGGAGTGAAACCGCCCCTTGAATATAAAAATCTTTTTTATTTACAAAACGGTTAGTTTTTGAAAAAAACGCTTGAATAAAGGCATTTTATTCTAATTTTTTCTACATTCCACATTTACACATCCTCTTCAAACCGCTTGAGGCAAAACGCCGAATTTTTGTATACGGGTTGACTACAGAGCGTAGAGGTTCGATAAGGTATGTTTTTTTAAAAGACTTGTAAGGGGGTGAAACCACCCCTTAAATATTTAATTATTTTCTATTAAAAAAACGCTTAGAATTTCGGATAAACGCTTGAATACGGGTATTTTATTTTCATACTTTAAATGTTATAAGATTTTTTCAAAAATTATACGGGGTGTTTCAAAAATATTAGGCCACTGATTAATCACAATCCCACTCAAACCTCTTGACGTAAAAGGTTGAATTTTGTCATAGAGGTTGTATGTATGATGTAAAGGTTTGGTAAAAGGGGATTTTACGACCCTCAAATTTCAAGGGGTGAAACCGCCCGGCCCCTGCAATATTACACTTCTTATTATTTACAAAACGGTTAGTTTTTCAAAAAAAAAACTTTGACAAGTGTATTTTATTTTATTATTTACATATTTTTTTATGTATACAGGGTATTATATAAAAACGGATCTTAAGAGGTACTTAAATAAGACGATTTAAGTACCTTTTTCTACCCCTTTCATTGTCGACATACGCGAACGAAGTCGCGGGTACCCGCTAGTAGTTATATATGTAAAATAGTCAATGCACCCTCAATATCCGTTAAACGTTCTTTAGTAAACTATGTACATAATATTATTTATTTTAGTACCACGAATTGTTTTTTTAAACATTATTTATTTTCCTTTTGCAATATACAAAAATCGGTAAAGTGGCGTTATCCGGAACTTTCCTCGTAACTAAATTGGTAATAAGTTTATAAACATTATATAATTCTTAATATGTGTCACCTTTCTTGATAAAAATAAGTATGTATATTCATACATAACCCATATATTTTCTTTTTTATACAGTTTTTGCTACATTTTCCTATTGTTTTTGTAAAGCCAAAATACAACTGTTATTACGTATACGGGGTTATTCATTCTAAATATTTTTTGTGATGTTTCCTATACCTAAATTCAACTATTTCTAGAAAATGGTGTATGAAAATTGACATTTTTGATGTTTTAAAGCTCTGTAGCTCCTAAACGACTTAACTTGTAACAAAATAGATTTTAAATTACTATTTTGGTTTTTAGTTGGCTATCTCCTGATACCAATTTTAAATTTGACAGAAGCTGTCAAAATGTGACATTTCCTGTCAATGTTAAAATGGGTATCAGGTGATATGTAACTAAAAACTAAGATAGGAAAGTGCAATCCGTTTTGCTGCAAGTTAAAGTGCATCTCAATTTTCAGGTGTCATTTTCCCAAAGTCAGTTGAATTTAGGTATAGGAAACACCATACAAAAGTGTTTATCATAAAGACATTACAAAAATGCAATAATATACAGGGCATTTCATTAAAAAATAGATATTGCTATAGGTTTGGGTCAAAAGCGGCAACACTGCATAATTTGAAATATTTTAAAAAGAGAGTTTATGTTCAATTATGTGTAGAGCCAAGGTTTGAAAGTACTCTGTTTATTGATTCTTCAGGTACTTCTAATTGGATATTCACCGTGAATAACCCTGTGCATATAGAATATACCTTTATCGATCAGATCTAATATACATACTTACATACATACATTAATTCACTTACCACATACCTATTAAAATGAAACCACGGCTAGGTTACCCCAGTATAACATTTTTTAAATATTGTTTATATTTGCTAATTTAAATTTATTTTAATATTTGTATTTTTTGATGTAATTAAAATTACATAAACACAAAACTTTTAAAAGTTCTGTGTTTTTGTAATATTTAAATATTTTCACATATATTTTATTTTGTACTTTCCAGCAATATTTAGACTTCACAATATTGTATTATCATCGGGTTGTGAATGTGTACCAAATCTCGGTCTATTCCGATAGAGGGAACTATATTACCATTATATTTTACGCACCATGTATATGTAAAAGACACTCACGATTGAACATCTAATATTGTATCGTGATCCAGTTTATGTATGTATACCAAATTTCAGTTAGTTCCGATAAAAAAAAACTGTTTTGTACCACTTTGTATTCTTTACGCACCCTGTATCAGATATTTACGATTTGAAACCATCATATTGCATTGTCACTGAATTTATATAGGTGTACCCTGTACAAGGCAAGACCATAATATTGTATCGTCATCAAGTTTATGGATATATACCAACAATTCCTAAAACGGAAACTTTTTGAATTTATTAGCAATATTTTGTAAGCACCCGGTATAAGATATTCGTGATTGGACAACATATTATTACATTGTCATCTGGTTTATGTACGCATACTTAATCTCAGTCACTTCCGATAAAGGGTTCAAAATAAGTTGCAAGATTTAACCCAAATATTTTATGAGGCGCCATTTTGTTATGCTCTCTTGGATTGGTACCAAAATTTTACCAGTTCATCTTCATGTCACAGTTAATTTTTCTGCAAAATTTTAAATAAATTGAATAAGTAGTTTTTCAGCAATATTTTTTTAAACATTTAACTAGGCCGCCATTTTGTTCCCCTATATAGATTTTAACGAAAATGTTAGCAGGTCATTTCTATATGACTATTAATTTTGGACCAAAATTTGAAGTCAATCAGATAAATAGTTCTTTAGCTATGCCGCGAACATACTGACATACCGACGGATTCGAGAAAATATGTTTTTCGGCATCTAAAAACCTTAAAATGTAAAGATCTGAAAAAATCTCGGAGGGCGCTTTTTTCACGATTACGTACTTGCCTTTAGGAGGAAAGTAATACAAATGCCGTGAATTTCAAAAACTAATAATGAGTGACTGTACGATATTTTGAAAATATGTTATCGGTTATTGGTTAAAAACGTATTATTTGTTAAAGTATATTTGGCGGGACATACAGTATCTAAGCATTAATAAAAGTACCTACATATATTCATTAGGAATTACTTAATATTTTTAATAATACATTTAAATTCAAAATTTTTTCTGAGATTTTAAGATATTATTGAACATCATTTTACGTTCGTATCTCGCAAACCAACTAACCATAATTTTAGAATATATTTTTATTTGTTTAAAAAGAAATATTAGTCGTAATAATACAAAGAATTTCTATTCCAAATGTTTTTTTAACGATTTCAATTGAGATCGTATATACTTTACCTACTTCACCTGAATAGCCGCCACTGACCCTATTTTAAAAGAGCAAAGACAACCCAGTGGAGAAAAGGAGGATAGTTTAAAGAATAACACATTTTGCTGCAAACCAGGGCTTAACAACATTTTTACTTCCCTAGTAAAAGGGAAATATTGTAATGGAGAAAATTTTTATCTAACAACATCAAAAATTAAGGGACATATGGGAATAACCTGGTAACATTTTGGTAAAAATCCAATATGGCGAAACAAAATGGCGACTTAATGAAATTCTTTATCCAATTTCTTTAAAATTTTCCTCAAAAATTGCTATGCAGGAATTAACTGGTAAAATTTTATTACGAATTAAAAAATTCGGCCTGAAAAAACTACTTAATGGATTGATTTCAAATTTTATGCGATAATTAAATGTAGAATAGAGACGAACAGTCTAATTGAAGACCTGATGATAATAAGTGGTTAAAGAACAAATTTTCAGTTTCGAAAAAATCGATCGTCTTAAAAGTAGAATTATTTTTTCTTGGATTTATTATAATGGTTTCTCCTTTTGTCATTTGTTTTATATAACATATTTTTAAGGTAAATCTGGAATTTTAAATTTATTCCAAAGTTTTGAAATTTATATTTTGTACCTATCCACTTTTCATACTTATTTCGAAAAAAAAAGCAAAACGGCAATTCTAAGAGCTTAATAAACTATATTCCACAAAATTATGTAAATATAAATAAACTAACATTATTGATAACATTAGAGAATAGCGGAAACAGTTATAATCTTCATCAGTCTCAGAAAGAAAGGAATCGGTGCATTCTTGTGTTCTGATGTCACTGGTTTGTAGTTTGTCGTACCATCCCTAACAAAAAAATGGCATATATTTAGACTGATCATATTTTTCAGTTTCTTAGCATTTATTGTAATTTCATCTGAATATAACTTTGGTATTGCAAAAAAGTTAAAAGTTATCGGATCGATATTTTTCTTCAATGCAAAGAACATCTAAGATACTAAAGAGCTTTGGTCTTTTAACATTATAATATTTTTGCCAACGTACGCAAATCGTTCCACCATAATATTTAGCAATGGCTTGGGTTATATTTACAACTTCAAATTGGAAACCATTGACAGCCATTATTCTGGAATGAATCTATATTCCTTTTTGCGTTTCTGAATTTGAATTTGCCCGAATAACCTATCGCAGAGAAAAAGTGAATAGCCTTCCTCTAGGAAAACAGTGTATGATATTTTCAAATCTTCCAGAAGCCACAAGAAATGATAAAAATCTGACAGAAACCAGATTTTTATTTTGAAGAGCACAATTATCGCTAAATAATACACTGACATCGGGCGAAATTTTTGTGTTTATTTGGGGTTTTAAAAAAGAGATAGTTTCGTTGGCTCTTTTTTGCTGTAATCTCACCGTACATGTACATGCTGGATTTTTCAGTTATTAATGAGAAAAACATTTGTTGATAACCCAAATCTGTCAAGAGTACAAAATATTACCCACAGGCAAAACTGGTACAGGCATATTCTGTTGGTCTTTAAAGCAGATATTTTCAATGCCATTATCGTTTTTGCATAAAATACCTTTTTCTTTTAGATTCTTGTTAAACAGGTTTGCCTTTTCCAGATGAATTTTGTGCTCTGTCTCCAGTTCTGATTTTGTTGTAGTATCCATCTCAGCTTCAATTTTGACTTTTAGGGAATCACACTTTTGTACCTGTGTCCGTTCTTGGCTTTTCGAACGAATAATTAAAACTAGAGCAAACATTTTTGCTGTAAAAATCATACGTAATATTGGGTTTGACTTTTTATTTATTTTATATTTATTTTTCAAAAACTTTTGGTTCTTGCTCTTGCCGCGAAAGTCTATGCATCTTTTTTACAGTTAATTCTGGGATTAAATATATATTTCTTGGGAATTTTACTTCTGGAATAGTGGGGTTTTCTAGTATAGTGTATCTAAAATCATTTGAGACAACATAAAAACTAAATATCCGTCAACAGTCTGCGATCTCTTTGTGAAGCATGGGCAGCGTGATGAAATTTAAACTTACTTTTGTAAACCGATTAACTGAATAAAAATAAATTTATTTGATATACTATGTGTAGTAAATTGAGCGTACCGCAAATTTTTCGCTGTCTCAATTTACTTTAGATACACTTTAGAAAAATTTATAATGTATTTTTCAATTTTATTTATTTCCTCCTTGCTTTTTTATCCCATTTATTTTTCTTTTTTATCAAGAGGTGGGGTATCAAAAGTTTATGACTTGCCAACCATGTAGGCAACCTGAATATTCCCATCTTTAAGGTTATTAAAGTCATGAAGTAATTTTTCTTTTGCATTTTGTGAAAATTTCTCCGTATAGTTTGTGACACATGAGCAATCATTACTGGATCGAGCTGGAACTACTTTATTACTTACAGCTACTTATTCCAGGCCATTGTTTCTATTTAACTTCCTTTTATTTTGTTTCCAGTTTCCTATATTTTACTATCTGTTTGTAACAAAAACGCAACGGACATGATGTAACCTGCAACTCACCACATGCGTTAAGTAAGGAAGTAGGTTATGATAACTGAATATGTGCGCTTCTTGTCTACTTGTCATCCCCACTATAATAATATTTTTAAAATCGGAGAACTGTTCATCTCTTATCAAAACGAATAACGTGAGGTGTATCGTTCTCATACTAAATGGTATAGCATATTTTCTATATCAAACTCAATGTAAAAGTGGATTTTTTAAAAAATGATTATTATCCACCACCACTTACTTATTTTAAATTAGGCCCAAATATTAAGTGTGGCATAAGTAGAAATTTCTGGTAGGAACTCAAAATGGTGAAACAAAATGGCGTCCAATACAAAAATATGTGTTATTAAATTACTGTTTACTTAACTAAATTAGGCCACACTTCTTTATTCCTAATAAAAGGGAAGATTCATAACAAAGGAAGTTCCATGTAAAGGAAATTTACCGATTTTTTTTGTTATAAATGTGTTGGTTAGAACGTCAACTAAGTTCTGATACCAATAGATCTGTATTTTAAATACAGTGTATTTAAACAGTCCGTATATAAATATTTGTTTTTTAGGTCTAGGAATAACTCTACCGATTTTGATAAAGATCGACCATCAAGAAGTTTTTCGTACGAAGAGGAAGTTTTCTTTGAAGAAAAAAGAGCTTTCAAGGATTATCCAATACCCAAGACCAGACAGAAAGTTATGGAAAAAGAAGAGCCAAATGGTCGAAATTATAATGAAAATAAAGAAAATAGGGACACTAAAAGTAAAATTAATCCTAATGATCCTAGGTACTACGAACCGAGAAGTCTGCAGAAGACCCAGAAGTAAGATTATTAATATAAGGTTATTAATACTTATATTATAATAAATATTTTCCAGAATAATGTTAAAAATGTGTTTATGTAATCAAAACTTAAATAAATAAATATAATAAAATATTAATAATTAATTTCTTAACCACTACCGCATTTACTATTTTTTTTTTTAAATTTTCTGTTCAGAATAGCTGGGTAAATAAAAGTCTAAAACCATTGTGTTTATAATGTATTCGTTGTTTTTAGAACTAGCCATGAAATTGAGAGAGACTTTGGATACAATAATAAGGAAGAATTTAGCTTCGATAGCAATAGAGACAAATATTATTATGAAGGCACTTCAAACTCAATCAATCGAAGGCATCCTCAATTTAGGCAGAGATCTCCTTCACCGGAGGAGGTTAAGGTAATTACACTAAATATTTAAAAAAGTATATGATGTGATATATTAAAGCTTTTTTCTACAGCCGCGCGTAAAATAACTAATCCATAAATTCAAATGAAATCGCAAAATCGATTAATGCTGCACCATTCGTATTTTGCGCCTAAAGCATACATGGAAAAGAAAAGTTTCGCTTTCTCCGTCGAGCATGTTTTATGAATAATTATCGCCATGGTAACCGAGAACAAATGACGATCGTTCGCTCACTTACTCGGCGATGTTGTATGCAGTTCTTAAAATTGTGTCAATTTAGGGTTATTTTTCTTTTCGTGCTGTAAAATTAATATAATCATTATTTGATTTACATTTACTACTAGAAAAGTCCAGAAGTAAATTTATAAACAGTACCATCTGTTCAAAATCTGGTGCAATGGGAAAACTGTAACGTAGTTCTTTGTTGTAAAATTGATATAATCATTATTTAATTTATATTTACTAATTGAAAAGTCCAGAAGTAAATTTATAAACAATACCACCTATCCAAATCTGGTGCAATGGGAAAACTGTAACGAAGTTCTTTGAAAATGTTTTCGCTTTATTGACAATAACCGCACAAGATAATACTGACATAAAAGAATATAAGCAGCTTTTTGCATATTTAAAATCGCAGAGTGGTGGTTAGTCAAACAATCAAAAATGTTCACTTAAGAAAACATAAAAAAGATCTTACAAGAATCGTACGATGAGTATTATCTATTGAAAAATATTTTCCGAATTTAGGAATTGTTGGAAGCTATCGACGAGACGAACTCGTTAAAATGACTATTTACGACGTTGAGGATAAATACTCGATACTTATTGTGTGTAAAAAACCATGTTTTTACAATTACTTATACCGATGACCCAATAGATTGTCGAAATATTGCAACTTACGCCCAATAAAAATCACCTTACGTTGATTTTTCCTTAAATATGTAAAAGGGAGTTGCCATAATTAAGTTGTTGGGATGAATTCTATTGCAAAACCTCCCACAGAGATCGTTACATATCCAAAATTACCGAACCCCGAATTATATATTGGTCACTGCTTTAGGACAGCATCGGTTACATCTTTAAGTAATGAAGGCGCAGTTTAATCCGACTTAAACGTTACAGAGGGTGGAAAAGCTCAAGAATAGGAGAAGGCTATGTGGACGAGGCTATTAGTAATAACATCAACAGGACCCAGAAGATTTTGAGTTCATTTTGTCCATCTACATTAGTTGTTATCTCACGAACAACAACAAGATTTTAAATTCATCGGATTCATCTACATCAGCTTTTGAATCAACAGTAACAGAAAAACTTTTACTTAATCGATCATCCGGATCGAGGATGGCAAAAATGGTTCACTTACTTTTAATATCCATAAATAAGTATACTAATATTTATATAATGTTAAATATGTACTATTAAAAGAGTATAATAATAATTACAATAACCATTCTTATTGTAACCAGAGAATAAATCTTCTATATATTTAAAACACTAAATCAGATTTTTTAGCAAGTTCAGAGTTGTACTGCACCAAATTACATGATTTTTTTTTAAGTCATCTGGCTACCGAGACCACTATTTTTGTATTATCAAAATGTGTTGCTCTTAAAGGAGTAGTCTGCAAGTTTCCCATTTTTTTGGGTTTTTAATCTGAATTATTTTTCAAATTTATTCGGCTTGCTCATCAACTACATTCAAGGATACTTTACATTTTGTAAGTCCAAATAATGAGAGGTAGGCTCAAACTGTGCATGGCGTTTCTTAAACATTTATAAACATAAAATTAGTCTAATTTGCAAGTTATATAAATGATCATAATACTTATATTTATTAGGCTCCAAGAGATCGATTCAAAGACGCAAAAGAAAAGTTCCTTTTGATGGAGAAAGAAAGGATAGAAATTGAAAGACGTCAGCCAGAACCACCCATTTCCCCAACAATACAAAAAGATAAAATTCATTTTGTTAAGAGGCATCAGAGTATGGCATATCCATCAAAAGACCATATGCGGAGCAAATATGAGGATAGGTAAATATAATATATTAACAAATCGGTTCATTGTCTCTTGAAATAAATTAAGTCATTTATTACATACGTTTATAAAAAGAAGATTTTTTGGTAAAAAATGGAATTTTACTGAATACTTAAACATTTTATTAGGCCACCATTTTATTGTGCTATATAAGATTAGCACTAGAATTTTACCAGCTTATTGTTCCGCCATAATGGCTTCATACCAAAATTTTATCAATTTATCCCTGTATTGCAATTTTATTTAGTAAACAGAAAAATGTATTTGAAAAAATATAAAATTGGTAAGACTAATATTTTATTATTAAAATGAATTATTAACTAAGAAATTTAAAACAAATAGATGAACTTGTTTGCACATTGTTGTTACCTTTATTGTAGAAGTAGAATAATTGTATATTAAAATTTGTCTCTATGGTGTTTTAACGCAGTGGATGACATTTAAGCTACAATCATGGCGACATTCTTATAAAGAAAAAATATGTTTTGGTAAAATACATACATGCAAAATTAGATTTATATCAGAAGTAATTCTGAAACTCGTAAAATCTATCTTATAATTAGAATTAACTGGTGCTATTTTGAAATAATTTATTTTTTTTAAAGGTACTCCAACGAACGGAATGATTTTTCGGAAGAGATTCGACCAAAACCTGCGCCTCGTCATAATTCTGACGAGGTTCGGTACAGGCAAAAAGATAGAGATGGGTAAGTAGAGAAGGTGTTATTAAAATAAAGCTAAAGGAGAAAAATAAATACCAAATGAGAAACGTATTGTTAAAATACTATATAGATAATATAAGTTAATTGTTACTATTGGCAGTTGTGTAGATATATTAAAATGGGAATTTAAATACCTTTATTTTTGCAACATTTTAGGTTCAGAATTGCAGACAAATACGACCCAAAGCGCAGATCTATGTTCTCTTTAATTGAAGAGGAACATAAGAAGAATTCAAATGAAATAGCTAGAGAACTTAAAAGGCGGTCATACATAGATTTTGAGCATCCAAGCTTCGACGACGAAGCAACTGATTTTACCAGAGGCGATGAAAGAGACATCTTGAATACGAGACATTTTCAAGACTTACCAGAAGCAGATAGGTTGGTATAGCGTAAATGTTAACTGTTGTGCTGTAATTAAACTGTTGTGCTTTTGACTTTTTTTCGATTCGCGAGTTTTTTGATCAAGGAGTTTTAAAGTTACCTAGATTAAAGCACCGTTCTTTTAGGAGACATTTTGTGTTTTGGGAAAAATCAGTTCCCCGTTTCATATGTTTTAATTCTCTGTTTTTTATTACAGAAATTAAAATTTTAAAATTAAAGGGAAATAGTCGCAATCGATATTATTTCTTTGGTCCATCAGCAGACCACGAAGGCTAAAAGTCTAAGTGTTAGATATCATGGTTGCCTTAAGTGAATACATAATCTGGAGACTAAAGAACAAACAACAAAGGAGGATGAGTTTGTATTTGGATCATGAAAGCATGCGTGATGGTCAATGCTCATGTCTGTCTAAAGGCATAATGGATGATAAAACTTGTCACTCTCTTGCATTTGCATACTGGCGGCCTTGGATCGTAAGATCGTCTACTTTTTTGGCGATAACCGCCTGACTGTGTAACGTTACATTATTCTATATTGAATATATATACTTATTCGTGGTCTCATAAAGTAACCACCTCAAGAGCCATCGACGTATGTGCTTCTGCTCTGCTCCTATTGGTATAGTTGGACAATAGCAGTTTTGAGAGCAGTGGCCTAAATAAGACAAGTAAACATATTGAAAGGTTGCATTTTAATGAAGTCAACATCTCTCATTCTTTTGTTATGAGGATATCGACGTGGGCCTCCAATAGAAACCTTGTTTGTCTAGCCAGATACTCAAGCAAATACAAAATGTGGCAGATGACCTTGAATAGCGCGTCGTCGTTAAGTAAAAAAACCGTTGTGATTAAAAAAAACGAAAATAAATGTGTCCAAATTTTTTAACAGGTTATCAGAATTCTTCAGTTTTTAGACAAAAATATAAACCTTTTTGAATAAGAAAATATTAAATATAAAATATTATTCACTTTTTGATAATGTTACAGTGCAGCGAAATACGGCCAAAAATCGTATTTTTGTGGGGTTAACCAGATGAAACCTTTATATCATTGCGAACGTTATACCGATTTTTGTAACATCGAAAAATGTGTAAAAATTTATCAAATTATTTTTTACACATACCTCTCAATATCTAGGGAATTAATGGAGATAATTATATATTCTTCTTTTAATCGATGGAGAAAACATTAGCGAATGTAATTTAGTTTTCTGAAAAACATGTTTTTTTTTGCAAATTGGGACGCAATATGTTCAGTTACTTTTTTTGCAGCGCTTTTTTCAGCGATCGAGAAACTTTTTTGTTTCAAGAAATTTTATCATACTATATGGATATAAATCAAAGCTAATGCTTTAGGAAAGTTTTTTAAAAAAACCGAAGAACGATACGATGCTTACTTTTTAAGTTATCATTATCTAAACTTGACTATACGCCCGGCCGCGTGCTAGCCCTTTTTCTTTATACGCTAACAAGTCGCATTCTTTCATTGACTTAATTCGTAGCTAATTATTGTGTTGATGACATGATAATATTTTGAGTTTCTCGAACAGAGAGCCAGACCAGGGTTATGGATTATTGTCGTTAAAATACATTTTTAAATCGTTAAAAAGTTATTCATAAGAATAGGGAGGACATTTACCACAAATCAAAAATATTTGATGCGGATTATTAAATAATGATCGTTTCTTCATTTAAAATCAGCAGTGTGCAATATGGATATTTTTTGAGGAATTAACAGTAATTATATACAGACAATAATAATTCTTAATAATTAATATAAAATTCGCGTTTATTAAAAACGGATTATATAATCTGGTGTAATAAAAATAGATAGGTATGTCTCTATACAAAATATAATAATTAACAGGGAGTTTAAGAAACGTATACAAAATAAATAACAAAAAATTTGAACATAACAATAAAAATACAGATATATTGAGATGTTGAAATTCAAAAAAAAAACGTATAAAAAATTTAATACTCTTGACTTTCAGAATCGGTTGCTTCCACTCTGTTAGTAATTATGTTGTTACAAAATTTACAAGAGCAATCTTCATAGCACTCTAAACTTTGTGCTAAACAAACGCAACGTTCGCTGTTACAGTTCTTAACAGAACAGCGAATTGTTAAAATTTTTCCAACACGTCAAGAACAGGATTTTGGGTAATTGTAACTGGACTCCAAATGTTATTAACTAACATCCATCCGTTTTTGCTAAGATCTTCAAAAAACTGTTGTAGCATATGACTAGAACATCAAATTTTCATTTGGTATATACACCTAGAATATCGTAAAAACATCAAATACTAAATAATACATCCAAATTCCAAAAATAGATAATGTACCTAGCTATAGTTTATACCGAAATTTGTATAAAAATGACGCCCAACTTATACCATGCTTCGTTTGAAAAATATGGAATTAGCGAAATGTAATGTTTGAAGGTCACTTTAAGTAGCTTAAACTGAAATAAAAAATTGATTACTATTCTACCGGTAAGCCTACTCTATTCTAGTATATAAAATCCTCAACAGTTATTTAACATTACGCATTTTTGCTACGCGCTTGTGTAAAAGGTTCCCAACGGAAGCGTCTTTTTTTTTATTTTTTTAGACTTGAATCAAACCAAATATTAAATTTCCTTAAATTTAAACAAAACTCTGTAAAAAAAATTAAAAGTCTAATAACTTACAGGGTTTGAACTGATTTTAACTTTTTTCTTTTTGTCACATTCTTCGTATGTCAAAAATCGTTTCGCTATTTCTTGTTTTAGAGCAAGAGGGCAAATCTTCATTTAGAATTGTATGTATTTCAGAAGCAGAGGGAAATTTTGAGTGATATATAACTTTAATAGAACCACCTAAAATGAATTCCATATTTTATAAAATATATTGGCTGAATTTGTCTTTTCTCTTTTGCGCTGCACCAACAATCCTTTCCAAACCTTTTTTTGTGGATTTTTGCACAACTACTTTGTCATCGTTTAATGACTGTCCACATAATAACCACTCAATTTTTTGATGCTCAAAATGAATTCTAAAAAATCCCCACTTGTCGTTAATTACTACACGACACACGTGCAGTTGAACTAGTATGACAATGAAAATTCACTTTAGACTGCTACGAATCTAATAACACCCGCCGGCCGGCCGGCGCGGGCGCGCCCCGGACGGCTCAAAAACCAGCAATTTGCTATGTGCAGCTTTTCACTGCAGATCAGTAAATTATCCATTTACGCTTTTGTTTAAACTTAACTTAAGTATATTTAGATTTACGTCAACAACCACAGAAACATACTTATTTGCATAGACTCGCAATCAATTTTAAAAAACCTTTTAACATTTTATTGTACAATACCATAAAATGTTATCCTAATGTATTTATTATAGAAGTTTTAGACCCTATTCAAGAAGCAAAAAAAAA
This sequence comes from Kuschelorhynchus macadamiae, assembly GCA_030620095.1. Taxonomy (NCBI): domain Eukaryota; kingdom Metazoa; phylum Arthropoda; class Insecta; order Coleoptera; family Curculionidae; genus Kuschelorhynchus; species Kuschelorhynchus macadamiae. The sequence continues at coordinate 63,695 of JAUTXW010003061.1, forward strand.
ACGCATTCCGGAATAAGTGGTAACGAAAAAGCAGATCATTTGGCAAAAACTGCCCATTTAAAAAGTACATATTTTAATCATTACCATTTTACTACAAAGTACATCAAAGTATCCCAATAAAACACTGGTATTATAATAAAACAATCCCTAGAAAAAATATGTCTTCAATAAACCGTATAAAACTTCATCACGGAAGATTTCCTAGTCATTTATGTAAAACTGGTATAAAGGGAGATCCCTTCTGTACATGTGGAGAATACTCTGATTTAAATCATATATTCTTTTATAGTAGATTTCATTTGCAACATACCAATATTCTTATAAATATACTTTTAGGTAATACATTTTCCCTTCCAATTGGCTCCCCGAGGTTTTTGCTTCAGATCATGCAAGTGTACTACTACAATTATACCTTTTTTAAAGAAATATAAATATTATTATTTAATTAATCTCACTTACTTTTCACGAGCCGTTTAGGTATAAAGTAATCCTAAATCTTTTCCATTACGTAATTCTTTTTTTTAGTGGTCCTGTTTGCTTGTCTAAAACAAAAGTCGTCCAGACGGAACCCCGGGCTTGAAGTATGTATAATGCCTTTTTATAATGCCGATGCCGGTATTAATAGTTAAAAATCTTTCGATACAATTTGGGGGGCTCAAATACTTTGCTTGTAAGGCCAAAATCGAAAAAATATATATATTCGTAAATTTGGAATATATTTTAATTTGTATATAGGGAGCCTCCAAAACATTTAGGTTGCACCTATACTTCCTGTTTGAGACATCCTGTATAAATACAAATATGTTTACAACATGCACTTTTAGTAACCCAAGTATCTTTCCTATTTATTTCCTATAGTTTCCTTCTATTGGTAATAGCTATAATATCCAATAATTACACTCTAAATAGATCTGCAGTTGAAACAACTTTTCTATGTAACCAACTAAAATGTATCAGTTTAAGGAATTCCAAGTAAAAAGTATATTTTCTCAAGCATTTTTTAAGAATATTTCTTTCACAAAAATTAAAATTTCTGTTTATTTGGCCTTATTGTTAACCCCATCCATTGATAATCTGTATATTTCAGATTAAAAGTTACCAAAATATATTTTACACATCTTAAAATCAAAGCCATTCAAATTAAATCTTGCTGTTACGAGGGTCAAGCTGAATTTATAGAGAATAAGAAAATGTAATAGGCCGTGAAAAATAAAACATACAGTGTTATTTACAGAAACTCCTTATCTGTCATTTGAAGTTTAGTTGTTGAAGTTACGTTCGTTATGACTAATTTTTTAAAGTGACATTACAATTCAAAAATGATTTATTATGATTTTAAAAATGGTTTAAGTGCTAATGAGTGCAAAAGAGTTTAGATTCAGTTTTAGTGAATAATTACCTTCCTTGGGTGCAATTTTCCGGTGGTATATGGAATTTGAAGGCTAAAGGAATTCTGTTCAGCATTTAAAAAAAACAGGGCGTTCTCCTACGGCTGTTACCCACAAAAACATTTCTGCTGTTAAAAAAATAATTAAAGACGACAATAAAGCCACTTATGCACTAATAGAGCGCAATAGCGTATTTTAGGAAGGTTGGGGTTAAAACCCCTCCAGAGCCACTTGTATTTAAGCTAAAATGATAGAAATAATATAAAGTAGGAACATTTTTTTCTGCTGTTGCCGTTGCTGATATGTGTGGAACTCATTAAAATAAGGAAGATTTTCAAATTGCCTGAAAATGGAACTGGGCCAGATTTTTTTATCTCTCAATTCTGCTGGGTTATTTAAAATCCATATAAAATATGTCATTACTTAGAAGAATAATCTTGTATACAGGGTATTCGAAAAATGCATCAGGATACTTGGACAGATGATTCTACGCGGTAAAATAAGAATAGTAAATTACAAAAATTTCAAATCTTAATTTTTCCGAGTTACAGTCTTAAAACTTCTATTTTTTCCTTTTTTTGACATATACCGCTTATCTCTTTAAAAGTATTTTGACACATAGACTCTGTCTGGAGAGTTCATGTGTCATACGCTACAAAAATATTTTTCTTGTGCCACCAGAGGGCACTTTAGCTGAAACCCAAATTTTATTTTTTTTGGTTTGAAAGATTTTGCTTTAAAATTAATACAACTATAAACAAAAAAGGTACTCTTCATACGAATCGATAAACCTCACCTTTGAGTCACAAAAGAAAATTATAAATTTTATTATCAAAACATGAAGTTACAGAGTTTCAAATTTAATTCAGGTTGATTTTGAAATTATGTTAGTTACTCATTTACAAAAATTTTGCTTCGGGAGAGTAAATGGGAATGCAGAACAGGCAATTGTTCTGTTTTATTTGGAAACATATCTTGATAGAAATATCTCATATGCCCAAACATTCATTAGCCCTCAACGAAGGCTTGGAGAGATCGGAAGATTTAAAAATACTCGTGGTGATAAAGGAAGACTAAGATGTATTAGAAGTCGAAGACAAAATGCTTGAAAGGGCAGAAGCGGAACTAGATATGAGTACCAAAAAAATAGCTTTAGAAGAGGGCATTGCCAATTCCACTATTTGGGAAGTTCTTCATGAGCAAAGTCTTTACAGTTCTCATATATACGAGTAAAAGGTGCAAACACTTTATGAGGGCGATGAACTATTGCCATTGAATATGTGCAATCAGATTTTAAAAAAATATGAATAAAATTAATGTCATATTATTCATGCGGGATTGTACTATCAATTTTTGTAACACCCATTACTGGGCTCATGAAAATCCAGATGCGATTATGGGACGGCAATATCAACGCCGATTTTCATTGAAAGTATGGGGAAGAATTATAGGAGTCCATCTTATAAAGCCTCACTTTTTTAATGGACCGTTAAACGGGGATGTCTATTTAAATTTTCTTTAGAATGATCTTCCACAATCAATGGAGAATATTCCTATACAAACAAGACTGAACATGTGGCTCTTACAAGAAGGTGCTGCACCTCATTCTAATCTGAGCATGCGAAGATTTTTTTATCAGATATTTCATGACAGATGGATAGGACGAAATTGACCAATACTTTGAGCACCTCGCTTACTAGAGATTAACCCCTTTAATTTTTTTTCTGCCAACGTTTAAATGCTATCGTCTACAAAACGCTGGTAAATGATATAAACGAACTACGTCAAAGAGTATAAATGGATTTGGAGTTATTCATATTATGGTCCGATTTTTTTTAAGTTAGACATTTTCTGAAAAGTGTGAGAAAATGTATAGAAATTAACGGAGACCATAATGAAAACGCAATGTGAAGGCTTGTTTAAACTTTCTGTTTAGTGATAAAAGTATTCAGTTAAAATTAAATAAAAGCAAATATATTTTTATCATTGTATTTGAGCGTCCGATAACTTATAATCCTAATTTCTGACTAAACGGTAAAGTTTAATGGTTCGTATGAAAATTACCTTTTTTGCTTACTATTTTATTATTTTTAAACTAATATGTCCGTTTTTGCAAAGCCTCTCAAAAGCAAAAAATATGCGGAAAATAAAATTTAGGTTTGAGGTAATGAATGAATTTTGATTCAAAATGTTTGTTTAGAAATGTGGATCATTTGGGCCAAAAGAATTTCTCTTATTTTAAGCATCTACACAGTGAATTCAAAAATAAGGTAACAAAGATGCATGGTCACAAGACATCAAATTTGTATGTCATTTTTTGTCAAATATTTCTCTTTCCTAAATGAAGAATTAATACAATTAAGTAAAGTACAAAAAGGTCGTGGCTCAAGATATTTAGTAGTATGTTTAAGGGTTTAATTCTAAATTACTATTGGTTGATACTAGTATACAAATAAAGAGTGCTTGGACAGGTTTTAAGGGAATGGCATATAAGTTTAAATAATGATATTATTGTTTTCAGTGTACAGAATACAGAATACTAATTTAGTGTTTGGCTTTTACTAGTTCACCAGATACTCATCCTGTTATATTGACTTGAAAATAATATTATGAACATTTATAATGTTCTACAGCGCTTATTTTATTTACTTTATTGGTCAGTTGTAAGTATTTGTTGAAACTTTAAACTGATAAATTATTTGAATGTTGTAAGACTAATGCATCAATATTTAAATGTTTTGTATTTTTAGGTATAACCCCTTAATGGTCGATAGCGTATCGAAATCCAGTAACAATGTAGATAAAATGACCGACATGAAGTATGACCCAAAATTTAACAAGAATCCTCAGAAAAACTTTAAATCTGTGCCGGGCTATCGACACAGTTACGCAGAGCCCAAGTTAAAAATCGAGTCCAGAAAGAAAAATATAGCGGAAATGCTGCACAGAACCAACAGCACGGCCGGATATATGCCTCCAAGGGTGGGAATTGCAAGCATGCATCCTTACTAAATTTAGTTTTTAGTATTTTGTAATGATTTAATAGCAAAAGTATCAACAAAGTGGCGTGTTTTTCAATTTTAGTGAAATTTGTGGATTGTGCTTGGCCATACACTTTCGTTAGTAATTTTTTTACAAGTCACTTTAAAAAGTTAAAAAGCAAACTGGACAAGAATTATTATAATTGGGTATATCAAAATTTTTTTTGATATTTTGAATTTTTGAATCGGAATTCTGATAAAATGTTAATGAAAAGTAATGAGAATACCCTAAGGAGTAAATTTATATGGGTAATTAATTTTTTCTAATTCACATTTATTTTAACCCTTTAAAACCCATCTAATACTACAGATTCAAAAATATTAAGTTTCGGAGAATTATTATATTTAACAACGTCAAAATCAAATAATTTTGATTTTAATATATACTGAAAATTATGTATACATTGTATAATATACAAAATTATATATGTTATTGTTAAATTTTTGAAATGTGATGTGAAGTTTTGTTGTTATTTTTCAATTTTTTTTATTAAATAAATATATAAAACCTGCTGCACTTAATAAGTATAATGATATTTATAGACAACCAAAAAAATGATTGTTTAAAAATGTTTTTGCCGTAGGCTTAAAATTTTTTTTTTAATTATGTTATGTATTCTTGAGTGACGTTATTGGTTTACTCTATTTAAATATCGATGATAATTTTTTATAAGACCCATTTTATTTCCTGCTTTTATTTTTTATGTATCTCGCAATACAACAAAAAATACATGGGGTGAATTCTCATTTTAAGAGTGTTGAGAAAATATAGTAAAGTTAGTAGTAGTAAGAGTAAAAAAGCTTTCTTCCTAGTATTAAATTTTTCCATTTCACAATAATTAATAAATAGCTATTGTCATAGACCGATAATATTTATAAATTCACCATACCAATCATTCATGTCGCCATTTGATCTTAATAATAGCTCCAATGCAGCAAGGTTTGACGCATGGTTGACAGAAGTGCGATTTGGGTCTACTTGCTTAAAAATATTTGTATGCGTATTTCAAGGCTAATGGAAATTAAGACACAATAATAATTTTTATTATGTAGACAGGGAATAGTAACATTTATGGTATGTATAAATATAATTTGGTAATTTTATAGCAGCAAAAACTAAATACAATCATTCTTTGGAGAAATTTGAGAAATTAGTTAGGTATTGTAACTCTTACGTTTTTGAAAAAGCCAATTATTCTTTTTTGCTCTTTTACCTTTTTCAGTTAGGGAAAAAATGAACATACTTTATACTACTGACTATAAATAAGGCCACATTTTTTTACCACAGAATAAATTCAGAAATAATTTCAAAATAAACCAAGAGGGCTTTTTTTAAGGTCTGTACAGAGCTAATGTTGAGTTGATTTTGGTTTTGACTATTAACAACTAATGTGTTTTTTCGTAATCATATGGTCATGCAACAACCTGTATAAATTTTTTGTGCTAATTTTATTTTTACTACATTTTTGTATTCCATGAGCCCTGTCTGGAACATGTCGTGCAATGCCGCAGGCCCAATGACCCATTTCAGTCAAACAACGATCGCCATTTCGCTCTTTTTAGAGCTCATTAGGCCGTCATAAACTAGGGAGCTCTATGTAGATCAAAGGTATTTGACCGCCCCTTGATGACGCCCGTGAACTGCACTGAAATATTCTATTTCATTTTGAAAATATTCAAATGCTTATTTGTGGTAATATAATTTTATTGCGCTATTTGTGATCAGCAGTGTAACTGTGAAAAGCTGATTTCAACAACAATATTACGTAAATTTTGGCTAATTTCATTTTAAATGGCAATATTGACAAAAAAAACATTTTCGAGTTAATATAATCTTGATTAATTTCAGCGATTTTTGGTACAATGGAAAATGGCATAGCATTGAAAATGAATTTGTTGTCGAATAGTTGCATTTTCATGTTTTTTAAAAATCTTTTCTTTCTATAATAAATTGACAGAAAATATAATAAAAATGTGCAAGAGGAATGGTTTTGATATATAATATCACAAAAGTAAAAATTATAAATTTTACATTTTGTTGGGGTTTGCTGCATATCAAGTGTATGAAAATGGACAAACATAAAGCAAAATCTGCCAGAGAATATTTAATCAAATACCAAACATAATTAATTTATTTTAAGAATGTTTATAGCTCTAAATAAATAATTAATACTCGCGTCAGAAATCACGATTAATTAATGATGGATTTAATTTAGCAGTATGTGAAGTTTTTTCAAAAATTCAATGCTTTGAAGAAGATACCATTACAAAAGCTAATACACAGTGCAAAACTGAAGTATTTTTCTATTTCAATTAAAATAAAGCTTAAAATTATGAGGGTCTTTTTATTAAATTCTCATAAAATGTGGTGTAACAATTAATTTTTAAGGAAGACCAAGGTCACTGCGGGGCGAAATAGAAATATTAAAATTTAGTTCTATTGAGGAAAATGCTCAAAACTCTAACTAAATAATGTATTCCATGACAATTAGTTTTAACCAATAATAAATTTGTTTATTATATAATTTCTATGATGATATATATTTGTGTCATATTTCGTGAATTATTAACATGTCAGCAAATTTCTTCTATATTAAAGTTCATTTTTTGTTGTAAGAGAAATTGATAATATTATTTTTCTAGTACTATTCATATATACTTATATTTCTTCAATTTTAATAAATGTCTGTTAAAATGGTTAAGAGATAAATGTAAATAAACCCATCGTTTTAATTCTTATAATTAATTTAAACAATGATTTAGATTTAAATATATTGCATATTTAAATGTTTTATTTTTTATACCAATAAAATATATATATTTAGAAATATGTGATAAATAAATTATATATTTCATTTATAGATGCTTTGTAAAAATGTTATTGCTTTCTAAATGTTTGTAATACGACACTAAAATAAACGAAATATATTTTATAATTTGTCGTTTAATTAACCATAATACTTTTGAAATATAAAGGGGAACCTAAATTTTAGCCCGGAGGCAACTAAATTCTTTCTAGCCGAAACGGAGTATCTGTCACTACTTCTAATTCTCATCAAATTAATCCAATTAAGTCTTTTTTGTACACCTGACTTTTTATGATAACTATGCTTTAACATTTAGTGCCTCTTTTATATTAATGCCTGAACAGGAACACCATAGCACGTGCCTTACCGAAAACGAACCGTTAGACTATTATTTTCAGTTCTGTAATCGTGCGTAAAACAGTTTTTTAAAATGGTTTTAATTTAAACTTGGCCAGATTATCTAGTCGAGGGTTATTTTTTAAGACAATGAAAAAAAAAAAACGAATGTGATTTATAGTAATACGATCTTTTAGAATTTCCTGATTAATTTTTATGTAGGAATGGTATTCCGTGGATAATTCGTCGAATAAAAATAATGAACACTATTGGTTTTATTTATTTATCTATTTTTAAAAGTACAATGGTTATGTCCATGTCATCGCAGGATATTTTTCAATTTTGTATTTCACCTACTGGATGATTTTCACTTACCAATTCCATCATTCTTGATATTAATATTTTTATACATGAGGTGAATTGTCAGTATATTCATACCACAATGTAAAAATTATTACGCTATTTTGAAATGTTGACTAAATTGCGTTGTTAAATAAATTCCTCATATATTAATAGTGGAATTAGTTTAAATCACAGAATTCGTCCGTCGATGTTGATACTACCATATAGAAATGTCAAAAAATCATAATTTGCACTCTGAAATATTTTAAGATACCAATTTTCACTAGTAATCTCTCTAGTGCTTAAATTATTGCCGGAAATTATTGAAATTTTTTCTTAAAAAATTCGTCACCGAGGAAATAATTTCCGGTATTAATTCATGCACGTGGAAGATTCGGTAAGAAAATTTTATACTAAAATTTATTTTTAATTTTCATCACGATTTTTGTCTAGTTTGATGGCAAACGACATATTTTTCAATTATTGTTTAGTCTGCTGTGAATGTTATGGTGGTAATGGTGGTCTAGCTATCCGTATATTATATAGTATAATTTTGGTTCTTATAAAAAATATTTTTTTAGGGTTAATATTAAACTTTTCCTAAAACTTTAGTAAAGTAAAATATTTTGCACTATCCTCAAAATAAACTAAAATTTTATTTTTATTAATACTTAATTAACTAAAATTCAAGGGAGTATGTAATATATGTTATCGACCATATTAAGTTGTTTTATTATTGGAAGCCCAAACTTTGGAATAAAATATCTAAACAATAATGCAATAATGTAAACTATCTGTGTTATCACATGACATGTCAAAAAGATTTCCAGTGTAATCACCTGGCAAAAAATTTCCGGAAATCCGACCCGTTGCTATGGTAACATTGAAAAATAAAGGCATCTGATTGACTATAAAGTATAGGTGTGAAATTTTCATCAAATTTGCACAAATGCCAGACATTGTCATTCATGTGACCGCCGCATTTCTGCACGTTTGAGCTGTTTTTGAAATTTACCTAACGCAAAGCAATGGGTACGATTATATTTTTGCCGCCATAGGTTTGAGTTTCCACAAGCCGTCGAAAAGATGGCGATCTTTAACTTTGACGGAAGCGGCTGGCGAAAAGCGACGTTTGTGTTAAGCTGCAACCAATGAAATTGCTGGATGTTAGAGGGCATTTTAAAACGTTCATCTTCCGTAATAAATTTCACATTAATATATACGTATAACATCCCCGCCCATTTAAAAAAACTACTTGGGGTCATTTTCTTTAATTTTAAGAAAATACTGGTATAAGTTATGAGTATTTCTACCTAAATTAACAGGCCGAATTCGCGATCTTTTTTGTCGCCTTCTCTTTAACAATTTTACAGCTGCGGCACACATTAATATATCCACATTGCCTTGCCAATAACAGCCGGTTAGCAGTTTCATATTGGCTTTGCTTACTAGAGCCTTTTTTTACCTCGAATTTCAGGAAAATTAGGAAGCAGGCCAATTTTTTTTTAAATTGCAGCAGGCCAATTTTTTTTTAAATCTACCAAAATATTGCAGAGAGAGCAAATATCTAAAAGTAAAAAATGAATGTCAGTATATCATAAACAAAAATGGTTTTCAATAAGAGTGTTTTTCCGATAAATCGGAAATTTTAGTTCATTTTTTCTTCTACTAATATCCCCTGTCAAAACAAAAATCTGAAATTTGAGAACGCGTCCCGGGATCAAATCTATTATAATTCAAACAAAAATAATTATTTTTTGATGTCTAAAAATGAATTTAAAAGAGGAAATCTGTGGATAGAACATGTGATAAATTAGGTTTTACCTGCAAACTGGGTATATACAACAGTTTGCAAATTAAAACAGCGTTCCACGCGTGATCCATTTTCCCTCAATTTAGAGTTTTTCTTTTTACATAAACGTCGATGATCAATATGACATATAAGAAAAATAAATAATGAACTAATCTTTGATTTTATAATATGTAGAACATCCCAAATAAATACCTCTGAAATTAGTGATTAAAAGAAAAAAGTCCAATTTTGACAGAGACGGATATTTAAAACTCTCTAAAAAGTGAAACACTTTAAGGAAAGAAGCAAAATGCTCATTAAAATATAGACGTTTGAAGATTTCCGGTAAAAAGTTTTTATTATTGGTTGATGAGTAGATTTTCAATGCAACTGTTTTATCCCCAACTTTCTATAGAGTTTAATATTATACGGACAGAGTGACTAAACCTTTATTTATAAAAATATGATTAAATATGTAAAACTGTAAAAATAATAAGTTTTTAAAAATTCAACAAGTTTTTTCCGTATTTTGGAAAAATTCCAAGTTAAAATAATTATTACATGTAACTGAGTAATTATAAAGTATACCTGCTGCCTAATTTTTCTTAATGTTGAATCCTCTATTGGCGACTGAACTTTATTAACACGAAGCCGAATTGATCATTTTTCTGTCTTTATGAAAGAAATCTTTCAATCTTCAATCTTAGTAATGTTTGACGCTACATTGCAATTGAGGAAATTTTAATAATCAACTAATGAACCGCCCAATTTTTTATCTTTTTGATTTTTAGTCAATAACGTTTATGTTTTTGATTCCGAAATATTCTTCCTAAATATCGCTCGTGCTTAAAAATTAAGCGGATAATTATTTACTCATGCCTGTTTTTCTTACAAATTATAAGAAAACATGCATTCATAAAAAATTATTGGTAATTTTTAAGCAGTAGTGGTATTATCCCCGAAAGTTTCACACCATGAACTTATGACCAGTGAGCTGCTTTTATTTTTATTTATAATCATGGCAATCGGAAACATTTTCGGATTTTTTTTTGTCCTTGAGCAGGCAGGGATTACAGTAGACATTTGCGCTTGAGACAATCGACGTGACGTGGAATTTCTAGACGGTGGCTTTCATTAAAAAACAAATATTTATTTTAATTTACACAGTATTCTTTTTTTTTATAAAAAAGCAAGAAAAACTTTTCGTTATAGAACACGAATAAATCTTTTATAAATTATTTTTTATTACAGATTCCAAACGCTTTTTAAATCCCAGAAGTACATTTTTCTTTCGTAAAGGTGAAAAAGGGCTAGAGACCGACGCACGGATCTTGGGCCACGATGTCTGAAGGGAGCGGGCGGTACAACGCATAACAGCACATCACTTTGTGTGTTGTTGAGAAGCACCCGATATATTCGTCGGTTTACTCGACTAGTCGGAACCATTAATATTTGCATTGAATATGGTTTGTCCGCATAGTTTCCATTAAATATCTATTTTTAGAAAAGTGCGTCTATTATCAGACACAATGTGGTTTCGTTGAACACGATATAAACGATTCAATGGGACCCGTTCACAAATATTTTCTTGAGGTGGGTTTACGCTTGGAACACAATGGAACTCCCGTAAACGATTAACGTAAAAACTAACGTACAAAAACGAAAACGAAACTTAAAAATACACATCTGCCTTACACAAATCTTAACTTTGGGACAATAAATAACCATTTATAACCCATATTTCAAAAAAGTGTCTAACAAAATAAAGAATAACTCATAAAGAAAAATAAGGTTGACGTAAATGGACTTTTTTACAACTTGATTTCCTCAATTTTTTCACAACATTTATATAAAACGTACTGCTTAGTTATTCATTTTAAGGATCTCCGAGGATATGCTACGTCAGCATTGATCTCAATTCGCTAACCACGGCCCCCTAGTTGAGTTGTGAATTTTTACGTTATACATCGACGTCTACAACTATCTTCATCTAAGTTTTATTCTTACTATAACTTAACAATGGGGTAGGTACTTTTTCATAAAAAAAAACCTTTCTCATCTTTACTCACGTGAAGTTAGTAATTATAAATAGGTTAACCTTTTCTATAAGTATTTTATATTACTAAAGTTTGAAGAAAACCCTTTCATTTGGTCCCAAATTGTAAGTATTTTTTTATAACACATTACAAGATTATTTTAAAAAAGAATTCTGATAAAAATAGGATAATTCTGATAAAAATAGCATTCAACTCGTAAATAAAGTTAAATTAAATCAAGGGCTTGGGTAGATATATTAAAAAATATTACTTTGTTAACTTGGACGGTACATAAATCAAATTTTCTCAAAATAATATATTGTTATATATCAAATTTATTTGTGTGGAATGTATTGGTTACCTCCCTCTCATAACTTCGAATTTGCAGGTACGGTTTATTAACTGACTATCACCATATCTATCAGTAATATTTATGAGTTGCTGTTCGCTTATCCCACTCCTGCTTTGCCTTGCTTAAGCAGAATGGTTAGTAATTTCAATTTTTTTCTATTAATCTCTATGAAGCAATAGTATTTTTACTTACAGAATGGTTTTTGTAACACCCTTTTGATTGAGGATTATTCCAATACGGTTTGGGACTTTTGTAATCTTTTTTATCTTTTGTAACTGAGTTTTCCCGTTTTTGATTTTATTTTTGGAAAAGCCATACGGGACAGACTCGGACTAGGATTTCTTATAAGCCACTTATTGCTTTTTTTTTTCGATTCACCTTGAGCAGTTTTTGTAAAAATGGGTTGTACTAAATTAGACCCGTAAAATTGTCTTGGTTATATAATTCTTCAGTGAAATATTATATTTTGGAAGTGGCTAGTTTCCTATCCCTCCGAGCTAACGCGTGTGAAACGGTATAAAATAATTGCTTGCAAATTTTGCTGTCGAATTTCATATCCCTTTGATGATGTTTTCCTTGTAATCTTATAAATCCTTTTTTGTATTGAACGTCTAATGTTTTAATATGTCGGCTAACTTCTGCACATAAAAGCACTCCAAATTTTGCTTTTGATTTGTTTCTGCTACTGGGAATTAAATTCTCCAGGTCTTCTCTTATGCTTTATTTGTCCTGTTTTCCAAAACGCAATATCCTTAACACGAATCTTTAAAATCAATACCATATTTTATTAATTAATATTCACGAATTGTTTTAGAAAATTTTCAAAAAATTCACTAAAACAATTTGAACGTCCGAAAATTTTCCGGCAATAATTCAAACACTAGAAAAATTACTAATCATAATTGAAGTCTTTTAACTTAACAAGAGTTGATGTTTAGTATCTGGGTGAATAACAGCGTTGCGGACGGAGTTAAGCATTATGCTTTCTTAGTCACCTTTCTACTACTTTAAGTGAACAGATAGTTAAGAGAAAGTGGTTATTTTCGGTGAGTGTTTTTAATGGAGAATCTCTCCGAATTGGGTCTCTGATGTTCAATTTCAGGACTTAGAGGTGATGCGTTACATAAGAACACATTCTGCTTGGAAGTAATTTCAAGATCTATCTATCATATAATTTATTATCGGGTACTTTAACAGGAGGTAGAAAAACTAAACAAAACATAAAGGGTAGCATATCTCAAGGCAAGTTATTAGATTTAAATTCACTACAAACAACCAAAAAAAGAGAAGACTATAGGCATCTATGATAAGAGACATACAGGTCCATACCACGCTCATGTAGAAAACAAAAAGCCTGATTTTAAAGGTCAACTTAGCGCTCTTAAGGTTGGAAACACAATTTATTCTTGCCACCCTGAAACTGATAATAAAATAAAAAACAATGAGCCCCTAGGAAGTAATAGAATTCAAATTACATTTAAGGACCATTCTCAATAAACATTTTAACTGAATCTAATATGTTGAACAACTATAATTTAGAAACTTTACAACGTTACAAATTTTCTAATTACCAGAAAAGGTGTTTTATATATATGATGTTGACTATTTTAGGAACAGCTAAACAAAAATAAAATAAAGCCTTTTGATTTTCCTAGTAATACCACTAGAGGATTAAATTGTATTCGTACATTTTTTCGATCTCATGAATATCTTGAACATTTTTTAAACATATTTTTAAGGGAGAAAAAAATTCTAGATATAATTTGATTTCAAGTGATATTTGTTAAAAACATTTTACAATAAAATGAGTTTATAATAAAAAATTGTTATTTACAATATTTATTGTAAATTCGTAATAGTTAAATATAGAAATCTATGAAATACCTTAAATGTTAAATTTCAAGAAAAATATATAATCTATGTAATTTGTACAGCACCCTATCAGTCAGTCAATGTAGAGGTTTGCAGAATATATAATACAGAAAAATAAGACATATTGTATTTAGTCGTACTAGAAGAAACCTATCTAATAGGAAACCGTTATGAAGTCAGATCTTTTAGAATTAGGGATGTATCGCAAATAGTGTTTTCGATTATTATTGATCCGCATTGTTTTTAAATTTTTGACGTTAGATAGTTTCTTCTGGTACGACCGAATATAATGTGTCTTCTTTTTCTATATAAAATCTATGTTCCGCAGTACCTAATTGTAAAGGATGGCTTAATTTTTTTATTTACCAATTTTAGTTACATAGAAACACCAGTTTTAAATTTAATATATCTTATATTCTTTCCTAATATTGAGTTTAGTTTACTAAAGTTGGTGGAAAATTATATTTACTTACTTATTTTAGTTATTTAAAAATGATGTCTTGTTAATTATATTTCATTTTGTCAGATTTGCATTATTATAGCTGGTTTTTTGTTATTATTTTTCTTATATTTTTAGCATCTATATCCTTTAAATTTATATCCATGTTCAATAAATCAACGCTGACTGATTGTTGACAGTCATTAACATTTCATAAAGACCCGCTGTCACTTTTTTATTATGCCAAAAAATTTCCACTGCAATATGTTCCAGGGTACTTCAGCAAGAGAACATTTCCCAAAAGATACATATGTTGTCGTGAAATTATCACTTATAATCTCCCTAGTGCTTGAATTATTAGCGAAAATGTTTTCGACGTCACGAATTTTTTTCGAAAATTATCCCGAGTCGAAGACGAGGGATAATTTTCAGCAAAAATTCGTGAGCGAATAAAAATTTTCGGTTATTAATTTGAGTACATGGGAGATTCGGTAAGAAAATTTCATACAAGATGAAAAAAAAACATTAGTGTCAAATGACTATAATTAACTATTATTATTAAAAGTTACAACTACCAACTGTCAAACGACTATAAACTAATCTTTCAGATCAAACCAATCAATAAAGCTCCGAGTTAGAAATAGCAGAAATATACTTATAAGTTATTTAAAATGTATAAATGTGAAAAATATGGTTTATGTGCATATTGCAAAGAAGTGGGCCATATTAAAATGTACCATCGTTATCTGAAATATCGTAATGATCTAATTGAAGATTGTCACATTTAAATCATGGAAGAAAATTACAGACAATTCAGAACGTGTTGTTGATGATTTCGCCGAAGTTCTCCAGGATGTCTAAGCGGAAAGTAAATCACTTGGTAGGAAAATGTTATATCTACTTCATAAAACACCGACAGCTATTAATGGCCAGTTCTTCAACCACTGCAAGTCTTAATTATTCACCATAACAAAGAGAAGAAGTCGAGGAGTTCATGCAATATTTTAATTTGCTTGTATAAAGTATTATTTCTTAAGTACTTAATAAAATTCAAATCTACCTACATAAGTATATCTTTTTGTTATTTTGAAAATCTGCTTAAAATAAATAAATAGGAGATAAGTGTATTAATTTATTATAAGGTATGTGACATATTCTCACAATTATTATTACTAAAAAAAAGTCGTGTCGCAAGGCGTTGACATTTCATTATAAGTCAAAAAATTTCCACTTATTAATTTCAGTCAGGTCGACGAAAATTTCAGGAAATTTTATCGGTTTCTGTGGTAATGAGTGATAATATCCAATTGGTTACAAAATGGCGGTATGAAATTTTCACTATAATTTTACAGTGGATTCCTAGAATTACGCCTAAAATGCAAAACGAAACAGATATGAAAAAGGAAGAGATTCCTATTAAAACAATAATTGCTACATTACAACTATTCGGCAAGTTAGATATCAGAATAAGTCATACATTGAAAAAGTGGTTTAATGGTATAATTGTTGGTGATACGGTCATTTAGCC
This sequence comes from Kuschelorhynchus macadamiae, assembly GCA_030620095.1. Taxonomy (NCBI): domain Eukaryota; kingdom Metazoa; phylum Arthropoda; class Insecta; order Coleoptera; family Curculionidae; genus Kuschelorhynchus; species Kuschelorhynchus macadamiae. The sequence goes on from JAUTXW010003061.1 coordinate 79,628, forward strand.
AGTCAGTGTAAAAGTAAAATATATTTAAAATGTAAAGGCGAGCATAATAACAGTGAATGTCTTTCAGAAATAAGCTCAACATACTTTTATTATAATGATTCTTTTCATAACACTAAGGAAACTAAATAATGTCTAGAAAAATAAAAACAACTTTAAAATACATGTTAAACCGAAATGTTTCTTACAAAGTAGCCAATAAAAATATTTTGAACAATTCATATGCTAATATTGTGCATTAGCAAATGACCCTTGCTCCACCAATTGGGGCTAGTGGTACTTTAAATGATTCATACGTTTTCGATCACATTCCTATAATAGTAGACTTTGCAGTTTCAATTCAAACGGTGCCCTTTATTAATCTAACAAAACGTAACCCCAAAAAAGCTAAATGGGATTTGTTTTATGTACAGTGTATTAATAACTTGCCAACATTCAAGTTTTATATTTACCAACTTCTTGTTTTCCGTAAAAGGTCAATTACTCAGGGAGCTCTGGTCTACTTAATATTAGATACAAATATAAGGTTTCCAATGAAAGCTTGTGACAATGTCAAACAATATTTTTGCTATAAACTATTGAACTGAAAAATAAAAAATAATTATACTTTTAAAAATTTGAATATTTCCTTAAATTCCTGAGGTTTTATTTCTAACGTGATGACGTCTCACGCCTCAATATTTAAGAAAATATTCAAATTTTTAAAAAATTTTAAGTTTGGAAGTTAACTTTTTACTTTTCAGTTCAATACTTAGTTTATAAATAAAAGTCTTTTTTTAAATATTTCTTTAAATTCATTTTATTTTGTACTTTTTAGCATTATTCTCTACGCATCCTGTATAAGACACTTACGATTGTATACCATAATATTGCAGTTTGATCGGGTTTGTGTATGTATACCAAATCTCAGTCAATTGCGATAACGGAAACTGTTTTGTACTGTTTAGCATTATTTTTTTACCCACTTTGTATAAGGTATTCACGATTGGACACCTTAATATTGTATTGTCATCGGGTTCATGTATGTGTATCAAATATCAGTCAATTCCGATAAGGAGAATTGTTTTATACTTTTTAGCATTATTTTGTATGTACCCTGTATAAGACATTGACGTTTGGATATTATAATATTGTATTGTCATCAAGTTTATGTATGTATACCAAATTTCAGTCAATTCCGATAACAAACTGTTTTGTACTCTTTAGAATTATTTTTTAGGGACCCTGAATAAGATATTGGCGATTGGACACGTGTGTGTATACCAAATCTCAGACAACTCCGAAAACGTGAACTGCTTTAAAAGTTACTTGTAAGATTTCACCCAAACACACATGGTAACTAACTAAAATCCAAGTGAAGTTAGGTAAAAGCTTTTAATATTAATATATTGAAAGAAAAACTTTAAAAAATGGTCTATCTACCCGAATTATAAGGAATATATTTCATGGCAGCACATAAAAGGCTACAATGGACTCTCCGGAATGTGAGAGGTGTCTCTGAGATTGACTTAAGGCAGTTTACTTAGCCCAATATTATATGTAATATATACCATCGACTTAAAAGAACCAAAACCACGGAGATTCTCCAGTTTGCAGATGATGTAGTGCTTTACACACAAAATAAGGATTTGAAAGAGAAACACTCTAATCTTAACAAAGCCAGGATCAGCAGCTGATATACATTAAACTGGAAAAAATAAGGGCTTTCGATTAAGCGTGGGACAGAAATACTGCAATTAACATAATGGAATCCGAAACATCGAAACCTCCTCTACTTCTCAGAAGAAGCTTTTTAAGTTATACGTTGATTCTTAAACAGGGGCAAAAACCCTCGAGCTCATCAATAATATACCTACAGACACTGGAAGGTAAACAAGATTCCATTGTTATTAAATATCCACTCCTGGATACTGGAAAAGAACTTTACTTTCTTTCAAGCACAGACATTATCCTGTTACTCCCTACGAATGGTATGAAAGCAATTCGAAATTTAACATAATCTCCAATATTTTGCTAACTAAAGCAGAATTGTGTACACAGATCAACACAACCTGGATAAACTACGAACATATTTTTACGGGCCGATCAGTACTTAATAGCAATGTGGGTTGCACTTTTTTTCTATCCATAAAATAAGCATGTATCATATAAAATATGCGATAATACATCTGTTTAAACAGCTGAACTTGTAGCAATAGAGCAGGCATTAAAATATTGACAAAATTATCAGAATAATTTTAAATTTGTTATTTTTTCGGATTGTAGAAGTGCTATGGAAATCAAATATTAAAAATGCTACAATTTCACTAAATTTAAATCATCCTTTAGTAACCATACTTAGATCGCTCAAACAAAGAAATTATAATAATAAGTACGTTTCTCTAGTTTGGATCAAAGATCTTGCTGAAACTAAGACAGTAGATTGGTTAGCGAAGAAGCTACTGTAAATGGTGAATAGTTAATACGTTTTAAAATTTCCGTACCGGACTCGTTTTGTTTAATTAAAGGAAAACTCTTTTCAGATTGGCAAAATCACTTCCGGAGAACTGCTAAAGGCAAGATCTATAATGTTATAAACCCAAGGTTAACAATAAACTATGATTTATACATAGCTTCATTAAAACAATTCCGAGAATCAGGAGCTCACACGCCATTTGTCCTGTGTAGATAAGAAAAACAGGTTTAACTGACATACTTTATGTATATGCTAGTAAATATGAGATACAGTTTAACATGTTATATAAGGCTGCCCCCACACACACTATAAGTTAAAAATTTTGTAACTAACTTAAATTTATTAATGGTTGCGCAAAATAAATACATCCATAAATTAATATATAACAACATCCTGAAGATAAATTTGAAAATATATCTTCTAAAAGGGAAACAATATAAAAAAACTAAAATAGCAAAAAAATTAATATAAGTTAAAAAAAAACCAGCATAAAAAATATAGAATACGAATACGAATATACAAAAAGAAATACTTAAAAAAATATTAAAAAATTTGTACTCAAATTTATTTATAAATAAAATATTGACATTAAAAATTAAAAACAATTAGACTAAAAAATGTTATTAGTTTAACTTTTATGTATCCATCTAGATGGCTGGCATAGTTTGGTAAGAAAACAGAAAGAAACTTCAAAGAAATTGTCGCTATGATTCATTGGATTGGAATGTGAGGAATAAAATCTTTCAAATATTTCGCTCAACCAATTATAATTGAAGCCTTAATAAGAATACCACAAGGCACGTCGCTTTAGAGATAGAGTTCCGGGAGTTGGGACTCTTTTACTGGAAATTTCTTCCTCTTCAAGAACCTTTTTTTTTAATTTCTTAGTTGTTAAGAGTTTCCGAATTATTTGCAAAAATCTCCTTTTTTTAAACCTTATATTCCATGCAAAGTTTAAGATCAACAGTAGTGTTTTTAGACTGATTTGATTTGATCTTCGTCAAAATCATCGAGGGGTTAAACACTAAAAAAATTGGTTGGTCATCTTGAAATTCTGCTCTTTAAGTGAAAAAACTCCCGTAGCACAAAAACCATGAGGAGTACAAAAAAACAATACAACAGGACAGATTGAAGAGGATAGAAAAGTACATCTAAAACTGTTATTTTTGTAAATTTGTCGTATCGGGTTTCGACATAACTTATTTTTGAAAAATACGTAATTCTGCACGTTATTTATATACTTACTCTATATTTTAAGGACGTTTCCTTTGGTATTAAGCAAGAATTAAGTAGGAAAAGTAGGAATCCGTTAATTTGCTACCAGTATTACACTCTTTTGCTGGTCAATATTACCCTATTAAAAGAAAATATATTTTTCTTATTTATTTTAAAGTTATATTTTTGTTTCAAATCGTCAAGATGGCGGACCAAATTTTTGAGTAGTTAAACAATCGTAGATATGGGGACTTTTTGGTTTGTTAAAATATAAGCCCAACTGCGTCAAATGCCGGATTTAGCTTTACGTTATTTTTTTCTATTTTAAACCCCAATTGCACTAGCCTAAATATTTTGCAAGACAAAACAAGATACAAACTCTAAGAGACTTTTGACGATATATGTTAAGTATTGACTCTTAATTTATTGTTTGCATACATTTGGTAAAGATGAATTTGTTAGAATTTAACTGTTAACACTCACGAACTGATTAAGAAGACCACTGGGCATTTTCAGTTACAAATTATTCGTCTGCATTACTTACTGCCTGATATTTATAATAATAATAATGATAGTAATAATAAATCGGCTTTTATTAACAAATATAAAAAGAAAATTTAGAAAAAAGTCTTACACTTATATATATATAAGAATATATATATATATATATATATATATATATATATATATATATATATATATATATATATATATATATATATATATATATATATATATATATATATATATATATATATATATATATATATATATATATATATATATATATATATATATATATATATATATATATATATATATATATATATATATATATATATATATATATATATATATATATATATATATATATATATATATATATATATATATATATATATATATATATATATATATATATATATATATATATATATATATATATATATATATATATATATATATATATATATATATATATATATATATATATATATATATATATATATATATATATATATATATATATATATATATATATATATATATATATATATATATATATATATATATATATATATATATATATATATATATATATATATATATATATATATATATATATATATATATATATATATATATATATATATATATATATATATATATATATATTATATATATATATATATATATATATATATATATATATATATATATATATATATATATATATATATATATATATATATATATATATATATATATATATATATATATATATATATATATATATATATATATATATATATATATATATATATATATATATATATATATATATATATATATATATATATATATATATATATATATATATATATATATATATAGGTTATGTATATATATATATATACTAAACTTTGTCCTTAATTGCTGCAAATCTGTAAATTTTCTTTTTATATATATACATATATATATATAATAAAACATTGATATGAACATACATATAAGATTTAAAAATAATAATAAGAAATATGCCAGTAATAAATTAATTGATTAACGAAGCAAAACAGAAAAAGCATTTAAGTTACACTTATTGACTAGAGCAAAGACTGTTGTAACTTGATCTTGAAAGAAATAATTTTTAAGTTGACCGGCGAAAAAGTAAGCTGATTATAGATCCTTCCCGAACAGTATGAAAAGCATTTCTGAAACATCGCAGTCCGATGTCGAGGTATGTGAAATGTGGAGCGGCTCCTAACATTAACAGAATGGTAGTCAAATCTTCGAGAAAATCTACAGAAGAGGTAGGATGGTAAGTATGCGATGAATAAACGTTAAAAAAAAGTAGTTTCCTGCGGTTCTCCATGTTAAGCCATTTAAGTTGTGCTATAAAAGGCGATACGTGTCCAAATTTCATAAGTCCAAAAATGAACTTGCAACAAGCGTTTTGAACTCGTTGTATTCGACCTTTATCAAGAACACTTATATAATTAGTATATACTACTGCGCCGTATTTAAAAAGATGCAGCACAAGAGAATCGCAAAGCATTTTTTAAACTTTGATATTAAAGCAATATCTGTTAGCATATAATAGCTTTAACGCACGAGGAAGAATACTGCTTATATGATTACTAAACTGTAGTTTCTCATCCAATATCAGTCCCAAGCTCACTACTTTGAGGATTCAAAATACAGTCATCAATTCTGATAGACAGATCAACGAGATTATATGCGATTTTATTGGAAAAAACAAGAGTACATTTAGAAGCATTAAGGATTTAATTGTGATGTAGCGAGATACTTCTAATAGCTTCCAGGTCTATGTCTAACTGAGTTGATGTGGTTAGAGTGTCTTTTGGTTCGAAACTAAGATAAACCTGAACATTGTTTAAAATGTCGGCTGTATAAATAGAAAATAATAAAGGTCTTAAGACCGACCCTTGGGGCACTCCAGAAAGAACAGTGGTCAAAGAAGAATATGAATATTTGAAAGATACTCTCTGAAACCGGTCACTCAGAATAAGATTTCAAGAAACAGCGGTTTCAGAGAAACCATAAAATTTTAATTTAGAAATTAATATCCAGGGACTAATAGCATCAAAAGCCTTCGAAAAATCTAATGACACTAACGCTGTGACTTTTTTGCCATCTACATTGGCGGTTATATCATCGATTATCCTAGTCAAAGCAGTAGAAGTACTGTGTCCCATCCTAAATCCCGATTGACAAGAAGACAAAATTGCATTTCTGCTGACAAAATCGTTTAATTGTTTAAAAAGTACTTTTTTAAACACTTTAGAAAGTGCTGGTAGAATGCTAATTCGAAAGCGACTCCATGGCGTTCTTCTTAGGCATGATAATACTGGTTTTCCAATGATTCTGAAAGTGACAAACTTCAATGCAAGAATTTATTATGTGAGTAATCTAAGGATCAAGAAATGGGCTGCAATACTGAAGCATGATTGGAGATATATCATCAATACCACAAGCATTAGCTCGAAAACTTGCTAAGAGTTCAGAAATTTTTTCAACAGTTGAAAAGCTGAAAGCAAAGGTGGAGTTATTAAACAAATTATTATTATAGGATCATTCTAAGTCAGAATCATGCCCCCTCTTGAAGGATGATGCAAAAAACATATTAATTTCGGAGGCATTACCCACACTAGAAGGTATTAGACTTTTTCTTTACATTAAACTCTCCGAGAGCCTTCCAAATGGCTTTGGAGTCATTTGAATCGCATACGCTCTGTAGTTCTGTTCATCTCTTCGTATCGAAGTTAGAGAACGGTTGCGTAAAGTTTTATATACATTAAAATTTTCAATGTTTTTGTTCTTTTTGTACCGACTCAGAGGCTTATCGCGGCGATCCATATGCAATTTGGTGTTAAGAGAGAGCCAGAGGTTCTTTGGTCTGCTCACAATTACAGTTACAAGAGGAGAATGAAAGAATTTCTTAATTTTATCATCAATATTATAAATTCTTAATTTTTTTTTAAAAGGAGAATTATATAAATCATTGCAAAAATTGTTGTAGTTGAAATTTTCGAAGTTTCTATAAGTAGTAAACTTCTGTTTAAATTTAAATGTACGTACACGAATGATCACTGATATGGTCGGTATTAATAATCCCACAGTTTTTGATTAATTTTTGTTAGATACAAAGATTGGGCCGAGAAGTGTAGCAGTGTCAGTGACTGAGATATGAGTAGTCTCTTTAACGATTTCGCAAAAACCATACGATTCGAAGCACGTGCTAAGAGCGTTATCGGGGTAAACGACATTAATATTAAAATCACTCAAGCAGAAGACTTCATCATACAGGGGAGACATGTTAGATAAAAGGTTGTCGATAAAGTCAATACATTCAGGAATATTGTTTCTCGGAGGGCGGTAAAAGTTCCCAACGGCATATTTTTTTTTAACTAAGATTGAAAGATATGCAAATATGTTCAAGTAAGCCACTGGGAAATTCAACATCAACTATTTTGACCTTCAGGTGAGAGATGACATACATTCCCACACCACCACCTATTGTTTTCCTAGCCGATCTGAAGAAATTATAGTCTTGTATAGAAACAACGTTACTGTTAATATCATATCTAAGCCGTGCCTCAGTTAGGTCCATAATGTGAAAATCTTCGCTCAAAGCAAGATTTCTCAAATCATTGAACTTATTCATTCAATTTTCGCAAAACATTTTCTGCTTATATGCTCCTCTACATGTTGTTCTTTTGTAAACATTTTTAAAGTGTATAGCTACAGTCGATAACGACGAAATTTTTTCCACCATTTTGGATTCGTATCAATATTTCTACCTATGCCACACTTGATTTAAAATAAATTGAATAAGTAGTTTTTGTACTGATTTCTCAAGACCAACATTTTGTCCTATCATGCTGAATTCATACCAGTTTATTCCTATATTATATTTAGTGATATTTTAGTAACAATTTTTTAACATTTATCTAGGCCTCCATTTTGTTGCGCCATATTGTATTTTTACCAAAATTCTACAAGGTCAACCCTTAATTTTTGACCAAAATTCGAAGTCAATCGGATAATTAGTTTTTTAACTATGCCGAGAACAAACAGACAGACAGGCAAACCGAGGAAATTGAGAAAACATGTTTTTCGGCATCTAGGGACCCTGAAAATCTGCAAAAATCTCGGGGGAAATATAGTTTCCTACTTTTTAAATGAGAGATTACGCATAATTTTGTAGATTCTCTATAGAGCTATAATATTAAAATAATGATAATAATTGATTTTGTACCTAGTAATATTTGTAATGTGAAAAGCTAACTACCACGGATTTCTACGTCTTCATTTAAAAAGTAAGAAGCCAACCCTTTACATTTTGTCTCTATATTTTTTGAAATTAATTTTTCTTATTTCTTACAGTTTCTTATATAAAATCTACCATTTTAAATATTTGTTCTGTTGCATTATTGCTATCAAATGCAAATATTGTTCTAGAAAATGAAGTATCCTTAAGAGATCCTTCGACACAGTGGCGTAACTACAATGGTGCGAGTGGTGCAGTTGCGCCAGGGCCCGAGCCTTTGCGGTCCTGGCAGCCCGGTTAAACTTTACAGAAAAAACTATCGATTTATAAAAGCGCACATAAGAATATTACATTTATAAAACTAGGTGACTTTTATCGATAGACGACAAAAACCGTCTCGCCGAGTATAGACTTGCATAGACAGAACGTGCACCAAATAGGCAAACAGCCTTTTATTTGTACTTGGCCTTCACCAGCAGGTTCATTTCTGTCACAAGGGGTTACTTTACGAAAGGACTCTTTCAGGTCGTGCATTTCCACAATCTAGGTGTCACCAAGCAAAGGAGTCTGACGTTGAGTAAAACGTTACATCGACAGACTAGATGCTCGGTAGTTTCATATACCTCAGCACAAAACCTGCAGTATGCATCATTGTCGAGTCCCATCTTATGCAAGTAATATTTCACTACTCAGTGTCCAGTTAGGACTCCGGTAATGGTTCTAAGTTGGCCTCTGTTTAGATTTAGAAATTTATTAGGCTCAGAACGGCTATAAGGGCCTGATATGAAGACCTTAGACTGTCTGAGTCCTACTAACTCGTGCCATTCAGCACGGAATTCCTCGACAGTGCGATTCTTAATCCTAGCCTAGCTGAAGGAGCAATTCCAACAGCAGGTTCCGGCCCAGTGTTGCTAAGAGAGGGTCTGATTAGGTCAGTTCAGTCCAAACTCGCGTATGCCCAAAATTCCAGTCTCTGTGTATCTAACGACCCCAGTCGTTTAAACGAACAGAAGCCTTCCAAGCCTCTTCCTCTACAAGCAAGTGTAGAGGACTTAGTCCCAGAATGGTCTCCATAGATCGGGTCTGTGTGGTTCTTAATGCTCCATTTATGCCCAGACAGGCAAGTCTCTGGAGCTTGTCAAGCATCCTCCTGTATGTCGTCCTGCGAGTGGCGGGCCACCATACAAGACCGCAATAAGTGATCACTGACGTGTAAAGCCAATGCACAATACGAGGTTTACATTTACATACACCGTTTGCATGCCCACAGACACGCGGTGGTCATTTTTGCGATGCTTTCAATATGATCCCTCCAGGTCAGTCGGGAGTCTATTAAGACACCCAGATATCTTACCGAGCCGGAAGGCCTCAACTCTTTCCTAAAGAGGGTGGAGCCTCTCAAGGTTCACTTTCGTCTTGTGGGTAAATGGTACCATTTCGGTCTTATCCGAATTAACACACAGGCCATGTTTTTGGCACCACTTTTTCCCCTTTCCCAAAGCCCTCTGCATGAGCCTTACGATGGTTTTTGGGAACTTGCCTATTATTATAATGGAAAGATTATTAGCGTAGCCTTGAGCATGCACTCCGCTCTCGTTGAGAGTGTGAAGTAGCCCATCCACAATCAGACACCACAAGAGCGGAGAAAGAACTCCGCCCTGCGGGCATCCTTTGACCACGGACGAGAACACTGTCACGCTCCCAAGAGAAGATGTTATAATTCTGCTTTCAAGCATGACGCGAACCCACCTAATTACAGCCCTATCAACGCCAAAACTCTCAGCAGCCTCACTAATGGAGTCAAAAGTGGTGTTGTTAAACGCTCCCTCGATGTCCAAGACCACATCCAGAGACCGTCCTGTAAGCGTGCTGGAATGGATGCATAGGATTTCTATCCAGTGCGCCATTTCTTATATAAGCATTCAGGATTATCTCCATGGTTTTCAAAAGAAAAGAGGATAGACTGATGGGCCTAAAGACCTTAGCCGTTTCGTAGCAATTACGACCCCGTTTAGGAATAAACGCTACGCGAATCCTGTGTCATTGTTCGGGAATATATCCCAAAGCCAGCCACACCCGAAAAAAGCGCAAAAGATGTGGGATCAGTGGTTCCTGACCCTTCTGAAGATGCGCCGGGAATATTCCATCTAGTCCCGTACTCTAAAATGGGCAAAACGAAGATATTGCCTACTTAATAATGTCTACTGTAACTTATTTAGAATAGTTTATGTGGAATATATTATGGTTGATATATAACCTAATTTCATTTTTTTCTGTGATACCTATCCGATTTGCTGGATCTATTCTGAATGTTAAAACAACACGTCAATAGTTTTTGCGATTTATTAAATCTCCTAAATTTTTTCGTTCTTGTTACTCCACTGCTTCGACAATCTGAAGGATATTCGCAGTAAATACTACCTTTTCTTCATACGCAAGCATGTACTACCCGAAAGAAGTAAAAAGATACTTTTACTTCTAGCAATAACTTTGACTCCTAGTAAAAGATTTGAAAAATTTTACAAAGATATTCACGAGACGCCGAAACTAGTTTTAATTTAGGAACCATAATTTTCTAATCTTAATGCTATTTTTGCCTTAACTTGAAGAAATTCTTAAGTGATGTAAGATTTTAAAGATAAAGCTTGCATTGGTGACTATAATTTTTACCTGGCTGCGGAATCAAAGACCGATAATACTTCGAAAGACCGTCCATCAAGCACTTTTAATCATAATAATTGGAATGCAGCAAGACTGACTAAGCACATTATTGCCAATAGCCCGATTTAGGCCTACTTGTTTTAATGCGTTTTTTAAGATAACTAAAAATTAAAACGCAAAACAAAATTAATAGATCCGAGGTTGCTACATACTGGCAACATTATTTCCCGTGATTTTGAATTGGACTCCGCGGAAATTTTTTGGATTCAAATAAATAATGAAATACGGCAAAGTTAGGATCTATTTAGGAGGTCTTTTATTTTGCATTCGATGGATTATCAATTCGCGGCATCCTCTGTATTATCAAACAAACCTAACTAATACGTGCGTTAGCGCGAAAATTTGATTTCTAAACAGCTCTTGAAACTTTTCCAGACCAAGAGGCATGCCGAAAATAAGATGGTTTCTCAAAAACGTTGGTTTTACTTTTGTCATGAATATTAAGTACGCAACTATAAAAATTTACGTACTTATAACATATTTCTGTGCAAAGTGAAGATGTTATAAATTTTAAAAGCTGCTAGGAGACCAAAGAATTGAAATGAAAGTACTGTTTAATTATGAAATTGGGAAAAAGGGAAGTTACACCCAATGCCACCCCTCCAATGAATATACTACGTCTTAAAATTCGCTGCCGGTTGCTATTAGTACCTCTGCACCTTGCAGTTTAGGTCTCAGTCCTGAGCGCTTTTTCTAAAAACATTTTACTGCCGTTATTGGTGTTCCAAATCAGCTACGGGATGTATAAAATAATTATTGTTAAAGTGTTTTGTCTGCAATTAATTTCTAAACTATTTTGGATCAGTATTTCGCAATTATGTTAAAAGCTCAAATACTATATCGATCTTTGCTGTAATTGTTAGTTGTTTTTTTTTTGCTTTTTATATAAAACACGATATTTTAATTTATTACTTCCCTCGTAAAAGGGAAGTATTGTAATCGTGAAAAAATCATCCTCCAAGAATTTCCCAGGTCTTTACATTTCAGGGTCCCTAGATGCTGAAAAACATGTTTTCTCAATTCCGTAGGTCTGTATGTCAGTCTGTCGGTCTGGTCGCAGCATAGTTGAAAACTACTTACCGGATTAATTTGATATTTTGATAAAAAATTAAGTAATCATGAAAAAATCACTTAGGTTTTACATATTTTCAGGTTTTAGCATCTCTGGACGCCAAAAAATATTTTTATCAATCCGACTGCCTGTCTGTCACTTCACTGCGTGGCTTAAAAATTGCCCTTCAGAGTGATTTTAAATTTTAGGGTCATATGGGGATGGCCTGGTAACATTTTGGTAAAAATCAAATATGCCCGAACAAGAAAGGCGAACTGAAATTAATGAAACATTAAAAAAAATATTATTAAAAAGTAATTATCCAATTTCCTTAAATTTTGCAGATAGGAATGAATTGGTAACATTTTGGTATGAACATAAGATAGCAAAACAAAATGGTGGCCTAATAAAATATTAAAAATCGGCCTGAAAAGATGTATACTCATTAGATTAATTTCAAATTTTGTGCAAACATTAAATTTGAAATAGAGATACACTGGTAAAGTTGTGGTAGTAATTCAAGATGTCCGAAAATATCGGCCAAATATTTTTAAAAAATCAACATAAAAAAATCTTATTCAGCTGACTTTACATTTTGCAAAAAAATTAAATATGATATAGGGATAAAACGGTACGAATTCAACATGACGTAACAAAACGGCGGTGTGTGTCACTGTAAAAACTACTTATTAAATTTATTTTAAATTATACCCAAAAATCAAGTTTGGCATAGATAGAAACTGGTAAAATACTGGTAGGAATCCAATATGATGGAAAAAAATGGCCCCTGATTAAATTATCTGAAAAGATAGTATATACATGTACTGAACTAAATTGAGTTACACTTCACTATTCCTAATAAAAGGAAATATTTATAAAGAGGGAAGTTCCGGGTAAATTAAATTTACCGATTTTTTTTACAATAGATTGAAACATTACAACTTTCAAATCCTGTAACAAGTTCTTTCCGGGTAAGTCAATCTTGTTCTTTACTTTACTTTATTCAGTTATGGACATTTTTTACATAGCTAGGTATATTATTTATATATATATATATATATATATATATATATATATATATATATATATATATATATATATATATATATATATATATATATATATATATATCATATACATATACATTCCAAAAGTAAGGCTAAATATTTTTATGGGTAATTGCTTAGACCAAAATAAAACAAAACTTTCTATAGACTGACGTCTTAAACACTACTTCATTCTTAAAAAACAGTGTTTAAAATTGCTTAAAATTTGTAATGGCATTTTTGCACATGTAAATTTTGTTTAATTTTGACACTTGACGTTCTTGCGGACATCTTTGGTAGTATTTGCAATAATACGACTCACCACTTTTTTTTTAAATCTGATAATTATTTTCGATTCTTAGACGGGACTACATAAAATGTGAACCTGTGTTTTAATATTATAAATAGAGACACATTAATAAAGCATTTCTCAGATCTCGCCCATGGTACTTAAAAACTAAAAGTATTTGAATGTTCATTAAAATATTATTCCTCAACTAACTTTATAGCAAAAAGTATTTAGGCCTAATCTATATTTCCTCAGCTACTGAGCAGTAAAAATTTAAGTCTAAAAATGTTTAGCACTATCGAATAAATTTTACAATAAGCGTAGAATCAGTTACCAAATGCTATTTTACATTTTTGTAAAGTGGCGTGTAATAATTTTCTATAAATAACGCTAGAAATATCCCAAGCTTGTCAATGGCGACGATAAACAAAGCCTAATTATGCAATAATGCAAATGCCTAGCCACATTTTTAGAAAACACGTAGTTTTAATAAAATATCTAAAAGCGTTATACATTTATTGCCATAAAAACCATTTTTAAGAGTTTTAAAAATCTCAGTTTATAATATTATCTTGATTATATCAAAATTGGATATTTGCTTGTAAGGCTAGCGGAACTTCTTCAAAAACTCCTCTGGCGTAATTGATATATATATATATATATATATATATATATATATATATATATATATATATATATATATATATATATATATATATATATATATATATAAATATGGCATTTGAGAGTTTGTGGGCATGCGGAAGTGAAAAACGGTCTCGGCACTGTTAACAGATTGCTCAGTTTTACGCTACAAGTATGGAATGGTCCAGTTAATTTTATTGCAATAAATTGCCGTCTCTAATTTAGTAAAATCCTAAACTTTCAAAATTCTATCTTCACTGGTTGCTGAGATGCGACATCACCTCACATACTATAAATGCTACAGTAAAAATTATGGGAACGCCCAATTATCTTTTAAACCGCTAAAGTTATGCTTACCAGATTCTGTAATTATGAATTTGTGAGCATGCGGAATTAAAGAATGGTATCTGCAAGGTTGCCATATTTCCCAGTTTTGCGCTACATGTAGACATTTTCTAATCTTAAATGTAATGCCCCCTTTATTTTCATGGAAATGAATGGCTTTTGAGTTATTGAGCTGTTTTTCTTGTTAAGAGATGTTGGTGGCTTTTAACAAAGAAAAATATAAAAGTATAATTACTTCTTAGTCCTGAGTGCATTGGAAAAAGCAATTATTTCGAACCTACATAAGCAGTCGTTCATTCTGGAAGAAGAAAACATAGCTTGTTATTACCTAAAAAAGAGAAATCCCTTATTAAATAAAAATAAATATACGTAGGTACTTTATATCTTCACACCATTAATGTATTATTCGTCTTCTGCATTAATTTTTATAAACGCTACATTCTTAATAAATAAATCTTATTCATACGTAATGTAATATAAATTGCACCGTTTGTAATATTTTTTCGTCTTTTGCTTTGATTTTTGTACACCCTGTAGAATATATCTGATTATTAAAAATCGAACCTACATTCTTAATAAATAAATTTTACTCATACGTAATTTTTTTTTACCCCTAGGCAACATCACTCTTTAATAATTTATTTACCTTTTTGCATTTACCTATTTACAACCGGTATAAAATATCTAATTATTAAAAAATTACATTTTACCTTAAACTATTAATCTTAACCATACGTGAATAAAAATTATAATTAAATGGCGCCCCTTTTTTCCCCTCCATATCCTAATAATACCTAATTTTGCCACAACCTGTATAATATACATATGTATTTTATTTATAAAAAATTACATTTCTTCTTATAAGATAATCTAGTTAATACGCGGATAAAAATTGTATTAAGTTTCAAATTTCTCTAAGTTCACTCTCATCACTAATCGACTTGATTTTTACACCAGTCTTAGAGAAAATGTAGACGTTTCCCCGTGTATTTACTTGATTTATTTAAATGTATTCTTCCTCAACGATTCACTACATTGATTCTCCCGACGCGCGACGTACCGTTATCGAGCTGAAACGTGTAGAAATTTAAAAAAAAACGGAGTTCAAGATTCCATTCAAACAGATAAAGTAGGCGCTGCAACAGTTGTTTTTGAAGCATTTGCCGTTGCCATGCTACAACAATGACAAATTAAACGCATTATCACTGTCAGCTAAGTAGCTTAATATTATAGTAATTATAAAATTAAAAGTTTAGTTATTGCTTTTGTTCTGACAGAGACTCAACGTATTGATATTTTGATTTTTCGCGTGAAGAAGTTGGTGACTTGTTTATGACCACTATCCTAACAAACCAATAAAAAAATCAACCGTCCACAGAACTTGTCGACGCTACCAGGAAACAGGATCCGTAAAATCTTTACCTAAAATCGGACGCCCAAAAACTGCTACAAGTGATGAAAATAAATTAAACGTTTTATTACAAATAGAGGAAAATCCAACAGTAAGTACCAACCAGTTAGCTATAAATGCCGAAATATGCCATAAATCTGTAAGGACTATCTTAAAGGAAAACAGATTGAGGCCGTGAGAGCTTTGAATTCGCAGCACTGAATTTTCAGAAATCATGATGGAAAATATTAACCACCATCCTTATTTTGCGCACAAAATTGTATTCAGCGACGATGCTACTTTCTGCTTGAACGGCCAAGTTAATAGGTTGTTTGTCGAATTTGGTCTAGAGATAATCCTCGTTGGATGGAGGAACTTCATACCCAACATCCTCAAAAAATTAATGTATGGGCGAGGATACTGCGTAATAATATTATAGGCCCTTATTTCATAGAAGGTGTATTAACTGGACGGAAGTATTTAGAGCTCCTCAGAGAACATATAGTTCCTGCCGTTCAAGAAAGTGGAAATGTGGGTGAAATCTGGTACCAACATGTTAGTGCTCCACCGCATTATTGAAGGGAAACCACGCAGTTCCTGGGAGGCTCATTGGAAGACGTGATGCATTAGAGTGGCCACCTCAATCCTCTGACATGACTCCACTGGACTTCTTGTAGGGTCATTTGAAGGATCGTGTATACAAGAATCGTCCAGAAAGTTTAGACGAATTCCGCAAAAGAATCCGCACTGCACTTGCAACACCGAATATGTTGAGCAACACACTGCAAGAGTTTTATGATCGACTTCAATAAAAATAAATGGAGTATTCGACAACTTGAGCAATTTAAAAGATATTTAGGCGTTCTGGTACTTTTAACTGTAAATGCGGTGTTGTCATACCTCAGCAACCAGTGCAGATAGAATTTTGGACAAGACGGCCAATTTAGTGCGAAAAAAATAAATAGGACATAAATTTAAGATAAGGAAATAATTACCTGTAGCGCTGGGAAATCTGGCAACAGTGCTGATACAATTTTTCAATTCTACATGCCCAAAAACCCCCAAACTTTGAATTTTGTAAGCACTACTTAAATTCTATTTAAGTAAAGAAAATGACTTCCTGTAGCGCAAAACTGGAAAATCTGGCAACACTCCGGATACAATTTTTCAATTCGGCATGTCAAGAAACGCCCAAATGCCAAATTTTGTAAGCACATTTTTAGCCGTTTTGAATATGTTTAGTTTAAGGGTTCCGGTTCTTTTACTACCCCAAATATATATATATATATATATATATATATATATATATATATATATATATATATATATATATATATATATATATATATATATATATATATATATATATATATATATATATATATATATATATATCTAGTTGTTATAATCTAATCTGTAACAAGGATTGTAAATATATTTTTGCTAAATTTAAATACTTTCACTTCAATGTTAAACACTAGTTATTAATAACACGATTACATTTATGTTACATGCCAAAGTATTATCTTATGAAATAAGTACTTTAATATACTATTAAAATGTCTTCAAATGGATTTAGGGAAAATATCGACGCGTGTGTTGCCCAATTTGGGTGTATCCTCGTTGATGTCATGCAGAGAGGATCACTTTCATTAAAGTAAATTCCCCATGAGGAACTTTTAATCTGTCCGGTATTTACTTTCTCACGGTACCAGAATAATCAGTCTCGAGCCAGTCATTTTGTTGCTAATGGCACCAATACATCATTATCAGCAGCAGCGTTAGAGAAGCCGTCTGCCTATGAAAGCAAGATTTACTCCTATTACCGAGTGGTTCTATCTTGTGATAAATACCTCAGCAATATAGGCGGTATGCCTTTAAGTCTTGGCTGATCTCAGGTCTTCTAATGAATGTTGAAGACAAATAATCCTTAAGTTAGATTATGATAAACACGTGTGTAATTATAGAGGGAAGCAAGTACAGTCTAAAGTTTCTGTCTCTGATAAACCTACATATTTTGGATGCAAGTAAAAATAATAATGGTACTGCAATGTGTAATGTAAATATCTTACCGTTTATGCTTAGTCATTTATATACAGAGTGTCGCAACTCTTAAAGGGTTACCATCGTAAGTGAAGAACAGTATAGGGGTAATTTTGTTTTAGTTTGGGTGGTTCTTTACTACCAGCAAAATTGCTATCGTGAAAAAATTTTGTTACTTGACATAGATGTACGTATTAGAAGTAATAATATGGGTGGATTGTCAAAAATGTATACTAGCGATTCTGCTATCGTACTGGTCATTTTTACGTTGGTTCCGGCAGGGAAAGTTTGGAATCCTGGTAGGTACAGGGCTTTCCCGTATATTTTTCCACCCACCTAGAGAGTTTATTTGAATAGATACGGAAATGTCGTAAATACAAAAGTTGTTGGGTTTTTTATGAAGATTTAGAATATTATATCATAAGTGCGAAAATATTATTGGAAATGTCAAATTTTGACAGGTTGTCAGTTTTTTCAAATGAAACAAAGATTTTTTTTTCTAATTTCAAATATATATACTGGTAAGGCAATTTGCGCTAAAACATGAGCCATGGTCAAGACAATTGCAATGAACGACGCCTTTTTGACGTTTACCGGTCAGAAGTAATTATTTACGAGCATTTTTAATATCTAATACGTTGGACGATGGGTTACCTATTCGGAAGTAGAGAAACTCGACTGGATAGAATTATTTTATTTACATGGTAAAAATGTATCGATGGCTCTTCTTTTTCTAAAAAAGTTTTTTTTAGAAAAAGAAGCAAAATTTATCTAGAATTTATAACAGAATATCGGAAAGTTTACAAGTGTTCTAATTTAATTTTTATATTAATGTATTTTTATAAAATTTAAGATAAAATTATTTTTACTATGATGAATTTTCTTAGAAAATACTGAAAAACTTTTTGGCAAAAAGTTTATTAATTCTTGAATTTATATAAAAGTCAGTAGAGTAGCTACACACCTGCCAGACCCCGCGGTGGCGGGGGGGCCCACAAGTTTAGGGGGCCCACAAGTTTAGGGGGCCCAGCGATAATTGGAGAGGAGCTCAAGGGGATTATGAGAATATGGATGACCTTTTTTTAGGCATCATATATTTCCTGTCTATGGTTTGGGGTTTACATTTATTGACAAGTAAATGACCTTTTTTCTCTTGAGTTTTTTTCTCTTCTGAGAGGGGCCCTTTACTGAAAACCGCGGGAAGGCCCAAAATTTGTAGTTACGCCACTGCTAAAAGTTGTTTGATCCTAATCTTTTGATGTTTGACATAACATGAAAGTTAGTTTAAAGTTAATAAAAAATACGAAAAACAGATTTACTTAATATAATGGTGTGCCGATGTTTTGAGAAGTCGAAACAAATCATGCAAAAAGGTTTTGCATGGTTTGATTATAAAAAGGGTGAGAAACAATAGTTTAATGCATAAAAAAACTGATAAATAGTCAGAAAAAAATATAATTTTGTGAAAACACCATGTATATAAAAAACACAATAACATCTAAAAATCGCTGAAACCATATTTCTTTAATATTTGGGTGTATCTTAGCTAGGAAAGAACAATAAAATCTCCCATTTTGTAAAATTTATGGTTTAAGAAAATTTTGAGAAAATGGTAGGTCTAACATAACTCTCTGTATAATAAATTTGTTGCAGATTGCAGTATTTGCCCGCGCTAGGCCATAAACTCCATACATACTGCTAGATAATGTTAAAAATGGAAATTCATTATTTTATTTATTGTTATTGATTTACTTTGTTATAAAAATTGCCTGTATAACCTCATTTATCTAGCCGTTTAGCTGCCTATTTAATAGTTTCATAGTTTCCATTTGCCCTTAATACTGCTTGATCTTTATGTAGAAAACCAATGAAGAATAAAATAGAAAGAATAGAATAGAATACATGTATATTTGTAAAATACATTTCCTTCCTATTGTCTTCATTGAAGTAAGTATTAAATATATGCAAAATATTCGACGTGCAGAACACATTCAGCAGTGCTTGATAAACATTTTATCTAAGTCTGACGCACCACTGTTAAAATACATACAGATTTTTATTAAACAAATTTTTCAAAAAGTTTAAAACAAGCATAAAACATTTTTCTATTAACTGTTATTAGTTTGCACTCTAATCCTGCCACTCTGCGTTACCCCGGGCAATGTCAATTCAAATAACATCTTATTGACAGTTTTAATTTCTTTGGTCAAAATGAGTGATTCAGAAAGAAGCATTCCTTGGGATATTGAGCAGAAGCATCCAGGGTAATTGACAGATTTCTTCGCGAAAAATCCAGGCCAAAATATGAGTATATTGTCAATAGGTTCCAAAAATGGTGCAGAGAGAAGAATGTGCAGAACTATGGGATTGAAAAGGTACTTATTGTATACTTCGGGGAGTTATCAACTAACTATAGGCTTTCATCTCTCTGGGCGTTTTATGCTATGATAAGAACAATTATATCTATTAAACTCAATATAGATATCAGCAAATTTAGAAATTTAGTCGCCCTCCTTAAAAAATAATTTGAGGGATATCAATAGAAAAAGTCAAAGGTATTAACTAAAACCAATATTACAACATTCCTTCTAGAAGCGGATGACAAAAAATACTTATTTATGAAAGTAGCATTGATTATTGGGTTTGTAGGAGCTTGCAGGCGAGAGGAGTTAACAAATTTGTTATTGAAAAAGGTCAAGACCAAGGGGCGATGTTTTCATTTTTACATAACTAAAACGAAATTAGCCAGGGAATTCTATGTAACATCTGGGAATATTCAAGAGGTAGACATGGTTCAACTAGTTCGAAAATACATTAATCTTTGCCCATGTAACATCGAGCATGGTAGGTTTTTCATCCAGTTTCGAAATGGTGTGTGTATGAAGCAACCGGTTGGCATTAATTCTAAATTGCTTTGTATCTCAAACTTGAACATCCAGAAGAATATACGGGGCATTACTACCGAAGGTCATCTACGTCCATATTGGCGGATTCAGGAGCTGACATTCTAACAGTAAAGCGTCATGGTGGCTGGCGATCCAACACGGTTGCGGAAAGCTAAATTAAAAATTCTGCAGAAAATAAAAGAAAAATAGCATCCAAAATTCTGGGTGAAATGGGAGAAACTTTGGACGAGACCCGAAAAAAATGAAAGGAAGTCACCAGATGACCAGTTTAAATAATGAAAACTCTGTATTGACTACAAATTTAGCAAACGTGGCTGCTTCGTCAGGAATTTATTTGAAGGATTGCAAAGATTGTACTACTAAAATTTATAATAAATAATTTTTCATGTTTTATAGTTTTTAATAAAATAATTATAAAAATTTTCTTTGTTTTTTCTATATTACAAATTTCAAACTAAAAAAGGATGAATGAGTGAAAATAGTAATAAAAAGGAGTGCGGTAATGAAGCTCTTAACTCACGCAAAATACGTGGGTTAAGAGCTTCTTAACTCACGGACGTAGATAACATGTATTTTACACGGCACAAATGGCCTATCAGTTACTTCATCTAAGCCATTTTATTCAGCAAGTTCGTGAGAGAGTTATATTGCATCAATTTAGGTAATTTTTTTTAAATGATCGTCTGGTTACTAAGATCTTTCAACACTATTTTTTGTTTTGTTTTATTGCGCATTTTTTCTATAAAACTATTATGTTTTTCTTAATAACATTTCTGTATGATCTGGTGAATGCGCTCCATATTCTTATAATTCCACTGGAAACTCATCGTGCCATCTAACGGAAAAGGCAGAATAAGGTCTGCCGTGTCAGCTAGTTTTGAATAATATGTGCTAAATCTATATAGCGAATGACAGTTGCGCAAATATTACGACTCTTTTGAGAGCAGTTTACGTTCTAGGTGGTTAAAATATTGTTTTACATAACTGCTCTTATTTAGGGCATCAAGTACACTTTAACTACATTTGCATGTGTATTTTAAAACCGTCTTAACGATTATTTTAATTTGGCTGACCTCACGATGTGTTATGAAAATATTTGTTTTTTTATGTTGGACAAAATGGTACAACCTTAGAGTAAGAATTAAAGTAGAGATCACAATTCATTCATAAATCATTTTAGGGGTATGCGCCAACATGGTTCCCCCATTTTCTACATTCTATGAATGTTTACGATAAAACAAGAAGTGGGGATGGCCCATGTCCAAACCGTGGCTATTTGTTGACGAATGCCAATGGAGGCGTGAGTTCTCACTTCCCGGATAAGGAAATATCATTAATCGTGAAAAAGTCATCGTGCCGGATTTTTACAGATCTTCATGTTTTTCCATTACGGTCGATCGCTCGGTCTGTTCCGGTAAAGCTAAAAATTCCAGTTACTTTTCCACAAAAATTACCTCTGATAGAAAAAAAAATGGTTAAATATTGGTATGAATTCAATATGACGAAACAAAATGTCAAAATATTTGATGTACGAAAATGAAGAAATGGGTCATGCTTCATTATGGTTGACAAAAGGAAGGATTCTTACCTATGCCTTAATGAGGCAAATAGGCATTTTTACAAATTTCGAAGAAATAATCGTTCCCTTCTTCACTATCTAAAATCAAACCATTAAGTTAGTTTTTAGTTATGTCATTGTTCTTTTGTAATTGTGGCAGTTATAAAAAATATTTGTTCAGTTGTTATCTTAAACCTGTAACTGTCAAGTTAGACCTTGACTAATTTTAAAACTCTTTAGTGAATACGGGTGTTAGAGTTTTAAACTAAAATCAGTGCTTTTAATGCGCTGTTATTGGCTTACTACTCGTCTGATTGTATGTTTTTATGTCTGGTTCAAATCTTGTAATAGATTTTTCACCACTTCCATTACCGAATATTTTCAAATTTGACATGCTTACACTTTCGGATATAAAAAAATCCGAATTTTTTTAGTCAACGTTTAGAAATCCAAAATGGCGGCGCCAAGACGGCCGACGAATTTTGTTCACTAACAGACATACAGACTAACCGACGGAACTAAGAAAACATGTTTTTTTGCAACTAGAATACTTTTCCCTTGCGAGGAAAGTAAAAAAAAGCGAGCGTTATAAGATAAAAATAGAATAGCCAATTTTCATATTGTTATTCTATGTTATTCGTCAAATTTAAAAATTAAAAGATTTTTTTAAAGTTTTCAATATCTTATTATATTTTAAATTCTAACCAGTTAAGAACATGTTTACGAATACATTTTTACTTTTAATTACCCAAAGAATCACCATTTAAATTCCTTTACCTCACAACACTTATATAAAAAATTGGCCCAACTCAAGTGAAAATCAAAAAAAGGCCGGATATCATCCGAAACTTTATTATTTCCCCAGATTTCATCCAAAATCTAGTGATTTTCGAAATCGCAGTACGTTTTTTTGAGCGTGAGACTCACTTTGACTATTTTAATATAGTATAGACATATTCTATAATTATTTTAATTTTCTGATAGAAAAACTATTGTACTCGTCAAAAAAATCACCTCAGAGTCTTTCTTGTATCATTTTGCTTCTGAGTATTCTCACGTGATCCCCCAACGAAATAAACGTTCTATTATACTGAACCGGATTGGCCAATACGTCATGTGATCCAAAATAAGTGAATACGATATCTTCCAATAGACATAATAAGTCCCCTGGAAAAGGAAATCTAGCTGTTTACTTAATGATTAAAAGACAATTCCAAACTTAAACGGCCATTTCTTTACAAACTCACATTGTCGCACCATCGTTAGGTCAACTAAAGCTCCTAGCTTCTAGATTTGAACCATATCAACAATTACACAATAATACATTAAAATACATGCAGTAGTGTAGCTAAGAAAAGCTTGGTAACTAATGAAAATTTTAATTGAATTAATGGATTAAAATATCTTTTAGCAAATTAATTTCTTTAATGTTAAAGTTTATTGTAGTTCCACGACCCGCTATTGGTTTTTAAGCCACCCCGGTCACGTGACCCTGTAACAATCTTTACTGTAGACTATTATAATTTTTTACTATAAGGATCCCTTGTCAATGAAAGTGGGATGGTCTAATACGACAGTAGAATGGTCTAATACGTGGAACTCTTTCTTCTCTCTTCTTACTCTAAGTGTACAACCAATACCGTCGTTTTTATTTTATAGACCAATGGATGATCGAATTGCTGTCTCACTCACAAAGATCTATCCATGGGTTTATTCTGTAGGTGGTAAATAACAAAACATATACAATTAAATTAAAGGTAATTTTCGTTGCATAAGTAGTCGGATAAAATGTTATACAAATACCTCTTTGACTATATTTGGATACTAAACTACTGATTAATTGCCAACTATAAAACTATGGTCTAGATCAAGTATAAGCATATTTCTTAATTCTGAGACCAAGTGGATTTATAGTGAAGTTATAACTGTTTATTATACAGGGTTCTATATATTATAGTGCATAATTTTGAAACTTTAACTTATCCCCAATTTTGGAGAAATATTCGTGCAAAAAACTGCTGTTCCCCTCTGGTTTTTTTTTGTACAAAAGTTTCGAGGGATCACGAAGGAAAGAATTTTACATTTATAGAAAAATCGCGTCAAGGTCATAAGTATATAGGCTTCTATTGCCCCGATCAGTACTAAAAAAAACCAATTTCGTTGTTTTCCAATTTACGACAAAACTTCAGGCGTCTATCTCCAATAAATAACCTACCAAACAACAAAAACCTCTTTATATACAGAATTTTCTAATTTTCGTCATAATTTTACTGGTGTATTATAAATTTTGATAAAAACTTGTGAAAACATACTTCTGGCGGTCACTAGTAACCATACAAAATGTTAGGTCTCTATTTGTAATAGAATGGTTAAAAACTGCAGTTATTATGTTGTATTATTATTAAATCACTTTAAAACATATCTGAAGTATGGTAAGTATGGAAGTATTACTCGTCAGGAGGCAATTTAATTACTAAGACATTGTGTATTACACATACGTATATAGCAGAAAAGGAGTCATATATGACATTGACGAAGACTATTCTAGTGAACAGCTTAAAATTGTCCGAGATACGGTCATTTAGCCATTGTAAAAAAAAGATGTCTAAAATATAAAGGGAAATAATAATAAAATCTAAAATCTAAACAATCTTTTTTTCGGCAATCTTCAAAAATTGGGATCTAAATAATTTTCAACCAACCAAAATATAGACTTCTCTTGGGCTATTTTGGAAAAGAGAATATTTTATCCAATTTACTTTTTTGGAATGTTTTCCAAGGAAGTGTATACAACTTTGAAGATGTTGAAAAACGTTTTAACAGATGTAGATGTAAATCAGTTTAATTACTCTACAAACGCAATGGGAAAGATATCCCGAAACTATTTGCGAGGCACTTCTCCTCCATGTCCGTCCCATCATCTGGTGTCGATTATTCTCATTGCAGCCTAGATCATTTTCCCTTTAAAAATAAGGTAGATTTGAACAGGCTTTGTTTGAGCATTCTGATATTCTTGAAAAGTTGAGCTCATATAGATTTCTCTGAGGGACCAGGTCCCATTAGCATTCCACCTTTTTTTTTAAAGTAGGCTTATATTCAACAAGTTCAATTTTAGTCTGGTGCGATTCCGGAGCTCTGGAAATATTTCTATATAACGTCTGTTTTTAAAAACCAACGTGGTAGGGACAATGTGGAAAATTATCTCCTCATCTCTTTGATATCACATATGCCAAAAATATCTTGAAAATTTAAAAATGTGTTCTCTCCCAACAACATTGTTTCATAAGCGATGGATATGTTACTACCAACCTTTTGATATATGAGAGGACACTGTCTCACTCTTTAAGGAGTTGTATGGTTATTGATTCCATTTACACAGACTTCTTTAAAGCTTTCGACAGTGTTAATGAATCAATCATCAATTGACACACTGCTTGAATAAATCGTATTTATAGCATTAAATCTGTATTTCATCAGGGGTATCTCAAGTGGCCATCTTGCTCCTCTCTTATCTAACTAATTTATCAACGATATAATTTCCTGCTTCCACAACTGTCAATTTGTGCTGTATGCCGATGATCTAAACTCTTCAAGGTCATAAATTCTACAGAATCTTATGAGGGAAGGAGTGAGAGAATTCTGAGATTCGAGGAGTGGTATCGCGTAAATGCTATAAGGCTTAATATAAAAAATGTAATTATATCCAATTTTTTGTAAAAAAATTGCCCTAAATTTAACCTATAATGTATAAATGTTGTTAAAGTTGATAATGTTGTTAAAATTAGGAGACTCTGTGTAGTTTTTGGTAGTAAGCTGACTTTTGTGAATCATATAGAATTATGTTGCAACAAGGCATTAAAGATGCTAGGTCTTCTTAAACGTAACACCAGAGCATTCCAAAATTATTATGCCCTGAAAACACTTTACTTTTTATATGTTCGCAAGCACCTTGAAAATAGTTCTCTTGCCTGGTCTCCTCATTCCTTTAACCTAACAGCTGGTAGTATAAAACTTAATTGCTGTTTAGAATATTTGATCGAGCTTGCGGATTTGACAAGCTGCTTATAGAAATCTAGGAACTCGCTGTCAAATTTGACACTCCGCTAAACATTCTAAACTTTATTTGAGCTTTCTGCAACCGGTCGTAAGGCTATTGAGCGAGTTCAGAAAAGATTTTACGTTAAGTGGTTTTTAGCTGGTCTATAGCGAAAATTTCGAATATGACATTGTAATATATTTACTAAAGGCAAAAAATTTGAATAAGAGACGGAAAGACTTTAATAAGCTTTTTATATGTAACCTTTTGCATAACTATATAATTTGTGAGAATATGTTGGTGTCTATAAACCTAAAAAAATAAAAGGTGAGAGTCTGAGAACCGTCAGCATTATCTCGCTGGAGTATCGTCGTACCCTTATGAACAATACAGTTCAGTGAATCGTATGATCCGCTTGCCAGCGAGATTGTGCCTGATATTTTCGGAACATCCTTAAACCCGATACGGAATAGTCTAACTTTTCATGTAATTTATCTTTCCTTTTTATCTTTTTCTCGTGTTGTTTTCTCTTGTTTCCATATATATATATATAACACTAGGAAATACCTGCTAACATCGGTAACACTGACAAGCACCTGTTTTTCCTACAACAAACCAATTTCTAGTTCTTCTAGTATTGGCCCAATTTAGTTCTACTAAAAATCATCTTCTATACATATATATATATATATATATATATATATATATATATATATATATATATATATATATATATATATATATATATATATATATATATATATATATATATATATATATATATATATATATATATATATATATATATATATATATATATATATATATATATATATATATATATATATATATATATATATAGCTTAGGATAAAAAAAGCAAATCGAATTATATTTACAAAAAAGCCAAAGGTTTTAATTTTGTGACGGTGTAATTAAAAACTGATTTTATAAAACGTTTTCTCGTCATTATGCGTCAGCACGTATCAAGAAAAGATGTTAAACATTCTGTACATGAACAATTATCTGAAAATCATTAATTAAGTATAGAATGGAATTGCAAAGTAAAAGTTACATAACTGTTTTAGCGCTATTGCGTCATAAAAACTGTATAATATAAAAATTATTTTCCGCATATTTTATTGATTTGAAAACAATTATGCTTAAGAGCCGTAATATTTAAATTATTTAAAAAGGCAACAAAAATAACTTGTTTATCACATTTTGCTTTAAATTATAATACCAGAAATGCCAGAGACGCAATAAAATTCACTAACACAAAAAAGTTTATGGAAAACGTAATAGTTTCTATAAAAATTCCTGTATAGATCCAAAAAATTAAAAACATTTTGACGTTATCTGAACAATAGTTTAGAGACCTAGACACAATGTCTTATTCTTTTTAAAATCTTATTCTAAATTAGTTAAATATTGTGTTTTTACCCGACTGCGAATGCAAAAGAGATTAATGTGTCTCACTCACTCATATATGTGTATATATATCTACGCATGTATGTATGTATGTGTGTATGTGTTGACCATCCAATATGGCGAAATAAAAACAAAACAAAACAAAAGTGAAATGTTAAAAAAATTGTTATTAAAAAACTACTTATCCAATTTATTTAAAATTTTGCACAAACATAAAGAATTTTGGTACGAATCCAAAATGGCAGACCAAAATGGCGGCTTAATAAAATATTTAAAAATTCAGCCTGAAAAACTACTTGATGCATTGATTTCAGATTGTATCCATAACTAATGGCGGTATAAAGGTCAACTAGTAAAAATTCTGGTACTAATTCAAGATGGCCGAACAAAATGACGGTCAAATAAAATGTTTATAATCGTGAAGTTTTCCTCTCAGGTTTTACATATCTTCACGTTTCAACTTCCCTAAATGCCAAACAATACGTTTTATCAATTCCGTCTGTCTGTCAGTTCGCGTTATAGCTTAAAAACTACTCATGCAATTAACTTCACATTTTAAGGAAATATTAAGGGTGATATGGGGATGATCTGGTAACATTTTGGTAAAAACCCAATATAGAGAAACAAAATGGCGGCCTAGTGAAATGTTAAAAAAATTATTATTAAAAAACTACTTATCCAATTTATCTCAAATTTTGCACAAATATGAAAGTCTTATGTTGGAATCAACAGGATGGCGGAACAAAATGGCAGCTTAATAAGATCTTTCAAAATTCAGCCTGAAAAAACTACTTATTGGATTGATTTCAAATTGTGTGCCATAAATAAGTGTAGTATAGGGGTCAACTAGTAAAATCGTAGTACTAATTCAAGATGGCCGAGTAAAATGGCCGCCAAATAAAAAGTTTGTAATCGTGATCACACGAAAATCACCCTCTCAGATTTTATATATCTTGGTGTTTTAGCGTCTCTAGATGCCAAAAAATATGTTTTTTTATCAATTCTGTCGGTCCGTCTGTCGGTTTTTCTGTCTGTCTGTCAGTTCGCGGCATAGCTTAAAAACTACAATAATAAAAAATCAGTCAACAAAATTCACTTTAATTACATGTTTCTTAAAAGCAACAAAATCTAGAGCCAAGGGATCAAAGTTATGCAAATAAAGTTGAGAAATTATCCGATATAAAGAACTGTGAGGAACATAATCAGTATGGTGAAGCGGTATAGTGTATAATTTTATTATTCCTAGTTCCATGAATAGTGTTGAACTTTAATGAATGTAGTAAGCCAGAGATAAACCATTGCATTCAATATTATATAGACAAACAATATGTACGTTTACAATCTGCATTCTTGCAATTATAATTCATTGAACATATTTATTCCAGTCTTGAAAACTAGAATCCGTAAAAAGCGTAAGTTTACACATTCAGTAATATAAATTTCACACATATAGATGATAGATCAGACTATTAAGGAATATTGGAGACCCGAGCGCACAATTAAACAGTACAGTAGTTTAAATGACCAAGGAAATTGCTCCATCCCTCCCATATCTAAAAATAAAACCTAAATTTCTATTTCTAACAGGGCTTTTAAAATATTGACTATTTATCAGTACACCCAGATCACGAGCTTCTAAAACTGATTTCAAAATTCAATGTATACTTCTTAATTTAAATTTAATTCAAATTAAGAAGTATATCTGGTAATTACTAAATTCATTATATTAAGAGTTAATTTTTTTTTTCAAACTACCAAAACAAGCTGTGAAAGTCAAACTTCAACCTATGTTTATCCTTTTCGGACTTTGTACTTAACTAGGTATGCTTTCACCCTTAATGTTTATAAATATATTAAAGAACAAGGACCTATAGCGATATTTCTGTGGGACCCCTGAAAGTATAGAAATCACGTTTTAGGTAAGGTTATGTATACATGCATGTTAAATACGCCCTGATAAAAAAACTTTTGATCTAGTTAACTTCTGAATCGGTATATAGTCCAAAGTTTATATAGTATTAAATATAGTTTTATGTAAAAACAGTTCATGACTCACTCTGTCAAATGTCTTTGTGGAGTCAGTGTAAACACAATCCACACACAGCTTTTTCTCAGTCACTCAACAAACAAGTAATGTAAGTAAATTCGTCATAGTTGATTTACCATGTTATTATTGATTAGTGCAGTAGCCAATAGGTATGCCTTAGAGAATGACTTTTGAATATTATTTGAAATTTTGTAAGTTTAGAATTACTTGGCCTACTTAATATTTAATTCGATTTTTAAACCTTTCAGACTTTATTAATTATATATAGGGTTATTCACGGTGAGTGGTCTATTAGTAAATTTTAAGATATGCAAGAGATATAGTTTTCAAAAATTGGTACGAGTTATAATTGGCATCGATTTTCCGAATTAAAATATTTTACATTTGTGTCGCATAGAAATGTTATCACATTTTATTAATAGTTACCTAAACATATTATCGTTAACCGTTTTTGAGATTAAAATTATTTAGTTATTTTTAAAAATAGACCAAAATCAATTTTTTTTAAATAGAACATTCCGTATTTTATGCCATCAGAAGCTAGCGGAGTAAATTCCACTACTAATTGTTTAATATGTTATCTTTAGCCATTTTTTAGTCTTAATCATCTAAATAAAAATATGCACGAAAATCTCTTTATCCAGAACAAAGCTTGTTTATTTATTGATTAATTCATTATCCTTTATGTCATACAACTAACTTACTTTAAACCTTCCATTAAAAATCAAATTAATAAAGACAACTTTCCTTCATCAATTTGATAACTAGTGTCTTAAATTTTTTTAAATTTCCTTCCTTTTGGATTTCCTCAGGCAACCCCAAAAAATACCTTGACAGCTCTATATGTGGGTCTCTTTTCGAAAAACGATGTTCGATGACTAGGAATACTAAGGTAATTCTCTGACCCAGTAGTAATGGATATACTGGTTTCTCTTCTATCTCTACTTGTCAGAAAAAGATGAGGCTATTTCTTAATAAACAAAACTAATGCTAAGTAATACAAAGAAGGAGTAGTCAAAAAGCCCAACTGGCTAAAATAGGGCTTACACGACACCCGAGTATGCAACCCGAGAATGCAACGGATTACCCGCTTCTGCGCAAAACATGATTCTATAGGAGATAATGGATTGTACGTATGAAAAGTAAAAAATACGTAAACTGTTAATCGAAATCTGATCTCTTGTTGAACGAATAACTACACAAACCCTACTGAGTTTCCACTGCAGAAGGCACCTGCTTCCCCATCAACAAAAACCAGCCGATTTCTGTTAAGTAGATGACTCAAGAAGTTTAGCGCCAACTCCTCTTACCCCAAAAGCCTCCAATTTTTTTAGCAGTCGCCGGTCAGGATTATCGGATGCTCGGGAAGATAAAAAAATAACCCTGCGGTTTTACTTCTTTGATCCAATTGATGACAAACGTGATCGATTGAGGCAAATATCGCTGCCTCTATAGACTTTTTAGGTCTAAACCCAAACTGATTTGGAACCAGGGGATTATACCGAGCAAAAAACTCAAACAGTCTGTTGTAAATTGCCCGCTCTAAGACCTTTGAGACCAGGGGCAACACGGCCTATAGCTGCCAATATTGGTCTTACGGCCCTTTTTAAAGATGGGTATGACTTTTACTTTTTTCAGTGCATCGTAAAAAACCCCTTCATATAAAAATGTGTTTACTAAATCGGTGAAAGGTTCGGCAATAAGATCTGCAATTTTCCTTAACATAAAAACCGGAATTTCATTCAAACCAGCTGATTTTTTATTATGTACCGAGATAATAATATTGATAATTTTAAGGGTGCAAAAAAAGTCAGAGTCAGAGTCAGAAAAAAGGTTGGGTAACTGATGCCAGCTTTAGGCAGTTCAGCTGATGGATGAAAGACTTTGCTGAATAATTCAGCAATCACATTTGTATCTGCAGTAATTCCAGAAGATGCTTCAAACCAAATATATTTTCTTTGACTATTCTTGTTCGTGAGAGTATTAAGAATATTCCACATAGCTTTATTTTTATTTTGTGATTCATTTATTATTTTATTATGGTGATTTTTCCGCGTTGGTGAAATTTCCTTTCTAAACATTTTCTTCCCTTTTTTATAGTGATTGAAGATATTAGGGTCTCAAGAATTTTTAGCTATAAAGATCACTGATATCACTTAATCTGTCCCTTAATTCATTAGTTATCCATATACTGGATTTATTTCTTACTCTAACTCTACACAAAGGAATGATTACAATCTGATGCGAAATATTTCTACAGTTTAAATGATATGGAAAGCAGTTATACAAACGTTGAAATCTTAAATTCATCTTCATTCATGGCGAGCCGCAAATATTGGCATCACATGCAGGCGTTTCAATTACCTTATTAGCTATTACCGGCTAATTAAAAAAAAATAAAAATATTTTGGGAAATTTTAGAATTTTTCTTAAACTTCAGTATTATGGCAGCAGAAATACCACTGCCAAAGCTGGTAACAGGATCAGAAGCTAATCAACTAGCTGTTTTGTGTTAGGTATTTTTACCATTTCCCATGTTTTGTTAATTATATATACACTTAATGCATGACCATGGCTTTATTATAAGGTGGCCAACTCGAGAAGAAAACAAACGAGAACCACAAAAATATATAGCGAATTTGTGCTATTTATTAAAAGGGTCAAAATTCAGTCCAGATCTCCGATATAAAAAAATAGTCACACACATTTGTTATTGAACCTAGTAAATTAATATTTGTATAATTGTCTGTCATTTCATTTAAAATAGGTTAGTAAAGTTATTGATTATAAAAATCGTAACAAGCCTACTTCGCGATATAATGCCATATTAGAGATTTCGAGGCATATTTGTATTTAGGTGCCTAGAGCGCAGAATGGCTCAAGATGGGTATAGGAACATATTAAGTAATATGTTCCTACATCTATAGGAATAATTTACAAATCAAATATCTTCTTTATTAAATGTCAACTATTGGTTTTAAGACAGAAGGAATTAGGTTTGTGTTAGATGTTATTAATTTCATAATTCTAGCTTTACTAGTTTGAGTATTATTATAATTTTTTTTTGATTAAATTTTTGAAATAAAGTAAATAATTTTTTATTTTAAAAACGGTCAACGATAGGTAACTTTTAATGAAAATGCTTAGATTTCTACTGGGCATTTAAAAAGTAAACATATACAGGGTGTTCTATTTAAATATCAAAATTGGAGTTTGTTGACATGCAAACCATTGTGACAAAAAACGTCTTAATTAGAAAGTTCACTCTCAGTTATAGATCGTAAGATATGCCTTTTGTAACTCACTATTTTCTGATAGCGTAGACCCTAACTCATATTTTGTGCAGTTATTATACATATTAAAAAACATACACAAGCATGAGAACTTGTATACACGCTCATTCTAGCCGCCTGTTTGGAAAACTATAGTCCGAAAAAATAAAATTTGCGCCCAAACAGCCATCCTAAAAAAATATTTACGGACTGCTTGCTTAAGTAAATTTACTTTTAGAAGACAGTATTGTATTTTATGTAGTTTTACTAAGCAAACAAAAAACAGCGTATAGCAAAAGTCGTGTCTGATATTGATATATATTGATGATGCACGAGTAGAGATTGAACGAATCAGTTGTATTTTTTATTGTGAAAACTTCGCATGCTTAAATATAATCATATTTTTTGCTTTCCTTGCATAAGGCAGACAATATTCGATTTCGATTCGACGCTCTCACAAACTGGAATACGCCCTCTGTGCCCCTCCGGTGGAATGCCGTTAAATTAATCCATGAATGGTACGCGGCAAGATGCCGATGAGATTTTTTTTCCGAGAAGCCGCTGAACCTATTTTCTA
This sequence comes from Kuschelorhynchus macadamiae, assembly GCA_030620095.1. Lineage (NCBI taxonomy): Eukaryota > Metazoa > Arthropoda > Insecta > Coleoptera > Curculionidae > Kuschelorhynchus > Kuschelorhynchus macadamiae. Next base: position 113,442 of record JAUTXW010003061.1, read on the forward strand.
TTATAGTACGAAATGTACAGGGTGAAAATGCATACGAAAACGTGTATATCACTATATATTTTGTTGAACGTACTGATTGCTATATTTATTTTACAGTACGGGGTATTATAAGAAATTGTTGTTCAATGTTTTTTGAATAACAGTTACGCTTAGAGTTCAGTAATGTAACTATAGTATCCCTAGATGCAGCAACCCCCGGGTGAGGAAAGGATAGTGGAAAAGTAAGGATGTGTTTTTTTTGCTCAATTTTTTTTGCACATTATTATTAGAATAAAGAAATTTATTTTTAGCGCCCAAAATTCGATGTTTTTCTATTTGACAATAATTTCTCAAAAACGAAACGCCGGTTAGTAGCACCAAAACATCCAAAAAAATATTTAAACCCAAGAAGCCAAAACCGATATTCGTACTAAAGAATTTCCACTACTACTTTACTTCCCAGTATCAGCCAACATCTTTTTTTTGTCTTGAACGTCCCAGTTTATAGAATGATAAACATATCATAAAGGGCAATTAAAGGGAAAACTGAGTATGCAAAATATGGTTATCGCATTGTGTCAGTGGATGTAACTCTAGAGACGTCAATCTTTAGTAATTTTCATGTTGCTAGAACTAGACAGTGTACAATACATATCGCACCCTTCATCCCTAGGTATGAAGCAAGGTTTAAATGAAATAGCAACCAAAAAACGAATTTTTTAAAGAAATATGGGGGAAATGAAGAAAATGGCAAAAACACATTTTTTTATAAAGGATCCCACACATTTCTTGTGTAAAACGGCTTTCAGTCAATTTCTCTGAAAATTTAATATGTAATAGTCCTCGGCCTTCTGATCAAAAGCTCTCACGCCTACAACCACAGGGAGTCAAAATTGGAATTTTCCATTTTTCTGAAAATTTTTATTTTTTATTATTTTAATTAATCAATACGCATTTAAATAGGATAGTCACTTTGAATATTTTTGACTAGGTAATAAGATATGTATTAGTTACAATAAACTTATACAGGGTGTATCTGTATTTAAGAATAGGACATTTTTGTTTCATATTCGGCTGCACCTACAACCCTAAAAATCCAATTTTTATTAAAAGCTCCGTTTCACTCATAAAACAGTCAGATTTTGGTGAGTTTTTGATATGTTTATCAAAATTAGATGAAAATTAAATAATTGTAACGAAAGTTTTTGTACATAGCTGATATTAGAATGGCCATGAATTTTAATACACGTTTAATGCGTTACAAATTTTGTAACGCATTATATTATCTGAAAATCAAAATCATTACTTTATAGCTGGAATATTTGAATATTCACTAAAATTTACAAATTTTATTTATAGAACGATTATTATCATTAAAGGCAGTTTTAATAATTTAATTAAGACCAAAATATAACAGTGTTTCATAAAATTTTAGACTAACTGTGTTGTTATGGTTACGTCAGATTCACCTAATTTTTCATATTTATTCCTCAGAGTCTGATAATATAGGAAAACACAAACCATAGACGTTGAAAACCAACTGTTCCAAGTTTATGCCAGAAGCACAATCTCGGAATCGGCTTCTAAACCATTTGACTTCAACTCTACAATTTCAGAAAAATTAGATCCCTGTAATTTGAAACATTGTAATGAATCGTCAAATCCACCACAAATCTACAGGTCACAATTTTTGTTTACTTGTATTTATGCGGAAGTTTGTGTGCTAAGAAATTTTATGAATTGTAATTTATTTTCAGAACTTCCAAAGTCATTTTTCCTTTCGGCAGGCAGAATGAGTGAAAAATGGAATCGGTAAATTTCCTTTGCCCGGAACCTACTGAAGTGTAATCCAATCTAATTGACAACATAGTCATTTAGTAATACACATATGGTCTTTTCAAATATTTTATTAGGCGCCATTTTCTTCCATCATGTTGGATTTCTACCAATATTTTACCAGTTTCTACCTATACCAAACTTGATTTTTGGGCATAATTTAAAATAAACTCAATAAGTAGTTTTTACATTGACACACCACCATTTTGTTACGTCATGTTGAATTCGTAGCAGTTTATCCCCATATAACGTTTAATTTTTCTACAAAATTTAAAATCAATTGAATAGAATTTTTTTCAAAATTTGATTTGGCCGTCATTTTGGTCCCGCACAATTTGAAGTAGTTTTTTCAAGCTGATTTTTTAAATATTTATTAGGGCACCACTTTGTTTTGATATATTGGATTCAAATCACAACGTTACCAATTCATTCCTATGTTACACTTGATTTTTGTGTAAAATTTGAGGTCAGTTGGATTAGTTTTTTAGTAATAATTTTTTTAATGTTTCACTAATCCGCCATCTTGTTCTGCCATATTGGATTTTTACCAAAATATTACCATCCCGATATGACCTTTAATTTTTGGCTAAAATTTGAAGTCAATGTGGAAAGTAATTTGAGAAATATTGGTTAAGTAGTTTTTTAGTCATAAATTTTTTAAAATTTCACAAGTCCTATATTTTGTTTCGTTTTATTGGATTTTTACCAAAATGTTACCAGGTCATCCCCATATGACCCTCAATTTTTGACCAAATTTCGACAGACAGGCAGAAAACACGTTTTTCGGTATCTAGGGACCTTGAAACGTAAGGATCTAAAAAAATTGTGGATGGTGATTTTTCGGTTCATTTTACAACGGAAGTAATATAATTTTTTTAATATTTAATCTCTGCTACGTAATTGTGACTCCAAAAACTTAATTTCTCCACTTAATTAGGTCATGGTACCCATCGAAGACGACATCAACTGTTCTGGCGAATACTGTATAATCATCTTTTTTTACACAATGAAGTTATCTATAAATACCCTTACAAGCGTAATTAAAGCTACAAAATTACAGGAAATTAAAAAAATCTGGCCGATAATCGATTTTGCTGTGTGTGTGGCAAGGGATCAATTAATAGGAACACACTTGTGTCTGACATGAATGCGGTGCTCATATATACTTCGGGCATCTTTATTTCTTGCTATTTTCTTCTATTATTTTCTTCAAACAATAATGCCTTTTTCAAATAATTTTGTTATTCTTTGCTTTTATTTTTGATATGGTTGGCAATACGGAGTAGACAGTTCAAAGAATAATCACTTGTATAGCAACATACTAAATCTCGAACTAATAGCACCTTTATCAAATATTCCGTCGAATTTTTTTTTCCATTTTAGGTGGTATAACCTGACTTTTTTGAAATTATAAAGACCTCTTTTCGATACGCAAAGTAGTGTCATAATGGCACTCTTTTCGACGCAACGTTTTTTCCCTACAATGTTGGCAAAGTTGAGCCATGGTTACTTCGAATTTGAAACCGATTTCTAAACCTACTGGACTTGTGAAAGTCAAAGCTCCTGTTAGTTAGGACCCCTGCATCTGTTAATACAATTTTTTTATATCAAAACAAAAAGAAAGTCTAACCAGGAGCTAAAAAAATAATTCATATAGATAAAATATTATTATATATAAAATTACATGTTTCAATTTAATCCCTATTAACTAGCAGCACTAACCACTGCATCAAGCTTATCTGGAAATAAAAAAGCTCTCTTTATATTCTGTCCAACTAAATTAATACAACGATTCCTGATCAATATTAGTTTTGACTTGCACAAGTCCAGTAGGTTTAAGAATTTAACAATCCGGACACGTCTCAAAATTGAAAAACACCCTGAATGTGTAAATAATCTTTTTAAAAGATAATATTTTTTACAATATAGTCCACAAAATTTATAAAATAATTGATAATATTCGTTTCATAAAATATTTAATCGCACTCGTCATTTAAAAAACTAACCTAACCAAGAACTCCTGCTATAAAATCATGTCTTATGAAACTAGTGTTTTAAAGTAGTATGTTACTATGAACTGCAGTTCCTTCATGTTTTCTTATGGGGCAAATCTCTATTTTAAAAATTATGTTAAAGCTTTTTCCCTTTTTTTAATGAAATATTAGTTGATACCGTATCAAAGAATATAATAACTAAGAAAATGTCGAATTTGTTTGGCCCAAACTTAAGGTCTATTCATTAATTTACTCTTTAAACTGTACTAGTTACATTTATATTTGACGTCATCATTTCTTGTACTATGCAGAAGTTCAATGTTAGTTCAATTCAATTCAAATTCAAGTTCAATAATTTACTAATTTAGATAATGATTTCAGCTTTAAAAGATACTTTTACTGTCATCTGTCACCAATGTCGACGTTGTATAACAAGTAATTAAAAAAAAAGTTAACAAGGTATTAATAAAATAAAATTTTCCACGTTAGTATACGATTTGCCCATAATTATTCTGTTTGTTCTGCATTATTATTTTTTATCAAAATCATACAATTTTGCTATTCTTGCACATTTATTCCTCTTTCGGATTAAGAATAAATAGTGAGATATTTTATGACGACGATATTCGTCCTTTTTTAAAAAAAATCGTCTGTTCTTTACTCGGGGGAAAAAGTGAAAAAAGTTATTGAACATTACGAAAAGTGTGAATTATTGATTATAACTTTAAACTGTCTAAATTTTACATGTCAGTACCTTCAAAACAATTGAAACTAACTACCTGCCATCCTTATTGAATAAATTGTTTCTAGAATCTTAAAAAGAATACAAGAATAAAATAATATATAAGGAATGCTATTACATATTTTATAGTTCTATTGAATCTCGATTGATTTAGAAACATTTTTCTTTTACAGATGCATTATGGATATAGAGAAAAAGTCAAAGAAATAACTGTTCTTGTTCTACAAATACATCTATTAGACCACCGAGTATGAAATACTCGGTATGATTGTGTAGACCTACCGATTGGCAATCGACAAACAAGATAATCGGTTATATGAGGGAGGTCACATCTAATAGCGGTAAATACGTTCCTAAGGTTATAATAATTACTGAGTACCCATCTTTTTCGAATCAAGCAATTACTCTTAGTCAACAACAAAATACCACCTGATATGTTTTTATTGTCGAATTGAAGCATTTAAATTTAATTCTGCTTTTTTGATTGATTATTTAGGAATTATCGCTATGATGTATTCTCTTCAAATCTCGGGGATACCCATCAATAACAATGAGCGATACGTTCGGAACTCATTAAGTGTGCTGATGGTCGATACTAGTTCAAGGACTGAGTTATAAAAGTCAAGTTTCCATAAACATATATATATATATATATATATATATACAGGGTGTTCAAAGCTAAATTAATGAAAGTTTTGTATTTTTTCCTGCTGATTAGATAGAGAAAGCAGAAAAACAGAATATACGGTTCTCGAGATATTGGCAAAAAAGTATATTTTTTTAATTGAACAACCTGTATATGTCTACTTCATTCGATTCGCCGTCAAAAATGTAGTAAAAGTTGTTCTTTATCATTTTTGCCTAAAGTGCAAAGTACCAAAGAAAACAGGAATTTTTAATTTTAATCTAGTTACCTATGGCATAAAAACAATCGTAGAGACGGCGCTGATACTCTAATGCCAAGATATTTTTAATACTAGGCGCTATTATTAACAGAATAAAAATGGTGTTTACTCGCTTAGAGATGTGTGATATGGTGGAAATGTATATTTTGTGCAGAAAAAATACTACCGAGGCACTTCAGCGTTATAGCGAGAAGTATCCAAATCGCAATCTCCCAACCGTCGTTTATTTTTAAAGCTTTTTCGCAAATGGAGATCTGATACCGATACATTTCAAAAATTGAGCAGAAGGAAGACCTTTATGATAAGTGAAGAAACTGAAATAAATGTGTTAGCGTACTTTGAAACCTATCCTGAAAATTCCATAAGAGACCTTTGCAACCAGACTGGTTTGTGTTTAGGAACCATTCATGCCGATTTAAAAAAGTACAAATTTGTTCCATACAGATATCGCCTAATACAAACCTTGGAAGCAGGTGAATTCTAAAGACGACTTGATTTTTGTATATGGTTTCTTAATCAATGCAGGATATTTCCTAATTTACCACAAATGGTTTTATGGAATGACGAAGCCAATTTTTCAAATGGGGGAATGTTTAACTGAAAAAATCGTCATTATAGGTCACGGTAAAATTCTATGCAAGTCCACCAGCGTAATCCTCAAAGGCGATTCTGTTTAAACGTATGGTGTGGAATCCACAAAGGAAGAATTATTGGACCTCATTTTTATAAAGGCACCTTAAATGGAGACAGGTACCTGGAAATAATATCAGAAATTTTAGAAAATTTTGGGACGATGTATGTTTAGAGGAAAGAAGATGCATGTATTTTCAGCAGGATGGGGATCTCCCTCATGACACCCAGTCCAGTTGTCCAGCAACTACTTCAAAGATACTTTAAGAATAAATGGATAGCTAAAAATAGCCTAGTACGCTGGCCTCCAAGGTCCCCGGATATCACACCTTTAGATTTATTTTTATGGGAATACGTCAAGGACAGAGATATCAAGTTCGCAATGAAAATTGAATCTAATGGGACAATTACTTTTCTAGATGTATATGTTCAAAGGAAGGAAAATGGTACATTAGGACATTCTGTGTATCGAAAACCGACGCATACAAATAGATACTTAAATGCTAATTGCCACCACCATCCAGCACAAAAGTAATCGGTTATTAACTCACTAGTATTTAAAGCCATTTCGATTTCTAATCAAGATTCTCTGTCATCGGAAACATCGAAACTGACCAAAGCTCTGAGAGGGAATGGCTATTGCACTGAAGATATTAGGCGTTCAATTAAAAAATATAGTAATCCAACTTCGCGAAAGGAGGATGATAAGGAGCCATCGTTACACTACGTTGTTCTTCCTTACATACATGGCACTACAGATAAAATAGGGCAATTATTTCGGCGATCCAATATACGTACAATCTTCAATACACGTAAGAAGATTGGACAATGCTTGCGATCCCCGAAAGATATTGTACCTTTTCAAACAGAAGGTGTATATAAAATTCCTTGCGCCTGTGGAAAAACAGGACGCTCAATATCAACTAGACTTAAGGAACATGAACGATGTATTAAAAAGAAACAAATTGTTCAATCTGCTATAGCTGAACACCAGCATACCACTAGCCATATTATAAATGTAAAGGAAACCAAGGTTCTAGCATCGGTTCCAGGATTTTATAAAAGAAAAATTAGGGAATCTATTGGAATTTTTAAACACAAAAAAATTCAATAGAGATACGGATTACGGTCTACATCACACGTGGAAACCGATCTTAACACAGGGTCACGGTTCGGCGAGCACAAGTCGGGTATAAAAACCCGCCTGAATCTCTCCGAGCTCATTCAGTGTTCAGATCTCGTGGAGTAAAATATATAAATCTCTGAAGATGCCTCGTGCAATCGAAGGCGAAATGTTGGATGGCAATGCCAATTTGACACGGTCTAATCCCAAAAATCATGACTCCTTAATTGACCAAAGCCGTGAAAGCTTCCGTTGTATGTAAGGACAGAGTTTACCCAAAAAATTATCCAAACGTTGACGAGTTACGGTAAAGTATTACCGATGTGATTCTTGGTATTGACAGAAAAATATTAACCAAGGTTACCAGTACCTATTTCGTTCTTCATTATTTTTGAAATTTATTTCAAGCAGAAATAAAACATTATGCTGTATGCAGCTAGTATTAATGTTTTATTTGTTTTATTATAATATTAGGAATTATCCTGCATTGATTAAGAAACCATGTACAAAAATCGAGTCGTCTTTGGAAATTACCTGTTTCCAAGGTTTGTATTAGGCGATACCAGTTGTAGGGAACAAATTTGTGTTTTTTTTAAACGGCATGAATATATATATATATATATATATATATATATATATATATATATATATATATATATATATATATATATATATATATATATATATATATATATATATATATATATATATATATATATATATATATATATATATATATATATATATATATATATATATATATATATATATATATATATATATATATATATATATATATATATATATATATATATATATATATATATATATATATATATATATATATATATATATATATATATATATATATATATATATATATATATATATATATATATATATATATATATATATATATATATATATATATATATATATATATATATATATATATATATATATATATATATATATATATATATATATATATATATATATATATATATATATATATATATATATATATATAATATATATATAGGTATAAAGGTTCAACAATGGGGAGCGCCGTTTAAGGCCGTTTGATCGTTCAGTAAAATACTACGATTTTTCCTTTTAATAATTTCTAAACTTACCAAGTAATTTAACTTGTAACTTTTATTGGCTGAATTGCGAAATTTTAATTTCATTGGTTAAATTGTAATTTCTTTCTAGTGTTCTGCAGAATTAGAATCCCTTGGTTGTTTAATTAATAGTTTTTAATTTAATTAGTTAATAAACTTAATTTAATTTAGTTAATAAATTCAATTTAATTTAGTTAATAGATTAAATTAAATTAAATTTAATTAATAGATTAAACAAAAAATAACAAAATAAACAAAAAACAGATTCTAATTATCCAAAACACTGCACTAAAATTTTTCATTCCGTCAATAAAAGCTAGAAGTTAATAAAATTTACTTGGAAAGTATTGAAATTAACGTCACCGTGGATTAAGTAGCTAGAAAATTTGAGTTATAGTATCAGTTTTGAGTTGGTTTAAAAAAAACACACAGGGAGTCAAAACAGCTCTCAAACTGAAATGAATTAGTGAAAATTACTAAACAAAAATAATTTGTTTATCTATTATACAAGTGGAAGCAAAATTGTTTTATATGTTAGTAAAAAAACTGAAAAAACGGAAACAAAAACTTAATTCATTTGCAAACTCTACAAGAATGTTCTACTAGTTTTATCGAAGCTACAACCCTAATACGATATTAAAAGACTGGGGATGAGGATGTAAAATAGTCTTTTATATTAACAAAAAATGTATATCTAGGAAAAAAAGACTTAATAAATATATATATATATATATATATATATATATATATATATATATATATATACACACACAAGGTGTTAATTAATGTCGTGGACTCGACAAAATAGGAAAACAGTTACTAACTAAATTACAAGTTTATCTTGCCGAACTTTTTTTTGCAGCACCCTGTATGAATTCTGGTATAAAATTTAAACTCTTTGTTCGTTTCTTTAGCTCTTTCATGTTTTGCATTATTCTCGTATCTATCACAGTTTTCGACTTATTTGCAATAATTGCCATAGATGCAAATTAAGTGTACGCTAAATAATGAAGCTGGAAAAAAGGTAGTAAGCTGAGGCAAGTCATTTGTTAATTCTGTTCTTTAATCTGATATTTAGTAAGAAATATTTTTTGTTTGACGTTTCCGTAGTTGTTTCGAGTTGTTTAATGATGGTTGAATTCACAAATCAAGAATATGCAGAAATTCATTTCATTTATGGACTTGCCAACGGCAGTTGTTATGAAGCCAGACGACTCTAGGAACAGAAATATCCAAATCGCATGGTGCCCAAGAGACAAAAATTTGCAAAGATACATAATCGGCTATGTGAAAGTGGATCATTCAAGAAATCCACTCATTTAGCAGGAGCAAATGGAACGGTTAGGACTCCTGAATTTGAGGAAGCAGTCCTGAATGCAGTAGAAAATGATCCTGCTACCAGTACGAGGAAAATTGCAACAACACTTAAAATTTTATTTGTGCTTATATGGTAAATTTTATTAGAGAACTTAATGTATCCTTACCACATCCAAAGGGTTCAAGCTCTTCTCCCACGTGACTTTCCACTCCGTTTAAATTTTTGCCAATGCCAATTCTTACAAATGCTAGCCCAAAATCCATTACTTGGAAACACGATTTTATTTAGTGATGAGGCAAATTTTTCTAGGAATGCCATACGTAATTTTCATAACAATCATTTTTGGGCAGAAGTATTGCGAATGACGGCCAGAAGACGTGCCAATTCTTCTTAGAAATCAAATGTGGTTCATGCACGATGGTGCACCAGCACATTTCAGCATAGAGGTGAGGGAGTTCCTAAATAATAATTTTAACAACCGTTGGATAGGGCGAGGGAGACCTCAGCCATGGCCCCCTAGATCTCCAGATCTCAATAGCCTGGATTTCTTTTTCTGGCGACACCAATTGCCAGAAGACGTGCCAGTTCTTCTTAGAAATCAAATGTGGTTCATGCACGATGGTGCACCAGAACATTTCAGCATAGAGGTGAGGGAGTTCCTAAATAATAATTTTAACAACCGTTGGATAGGGCGAGGGAGACCTCAGCCATGGCCCCCTAGATCTCCAGATCTCAATAGCCTGGATTTCTTTTTCTGGCGACCCCTGAAAACATTGATGTATCAGACCCCAATCCAGACAGAAGAAGATTTAAGAAACAGAATAATAGCTTCATGTGACATCATTCGCAATACTCCTGGAATATTTGACAGAGTGATGAACTTGATTCTTGCATTCTAGCAAGAGGAGGACATTTTCAACAAGTTTTGTTATTTTGTTTTATTTTTAATTTAACTGTAATAATTTTATCTGTGATAGATACGAGAATACTGCAAAATACGAAAGAGCTAAAGAAATGAACAAAGAGTTTAAATTTTATATCAGAATTCATACAGGGTGCTACAAAAAAAGTTCCACAAGATAAACTTGTAGGTGGTGCAAAAAAATGTAACATCCTGTGTTCTACCATCCACGATTTTGATATTTTATCGTAGAGGTTTTTAAAAGTAATACATGTTCTAAATTTGAACTAATTGACACCCTGTATAACGAAAATGGTGCGTTTTTGACCATTTAAATATTGGCATTTTTTTCCTATTTTGTCGAGTACTATCACCCTCTGAAATATGTCCACGACATTAATTAACACCCTATATATAGAGTTGGGCAAATGTAATTATAGCCAAACTAAAAAGGTAAAAAATTTGAAAATTTGGTCCTACGATATGGGCCATTTCACTAAAATATTTTCAGGATAGCATCACTTCAGGTTATACCGGAATAAAATGTCAACTGGCTAACTTTAAATGGAACACCCTGAATATTATTGCAGATCTGAGTTGTACGTAAAATTTTACCAATTTTTTGTATCTAAAATTTTGACGTATATTCAATTGTTTTCGAGATAAAGGCAGTTGAAATTTTAAAATATAACACTGGATTCATATATCAAAAAAGACTTTGTACCTACTTTTTGCACTTAATATTATTGTCATATTTTTCCACGTTAATATTCTGAGTCAGTAAATTGTTCCAATGTATTGAAGTGACTATGGTTCAACTAACGGAAAAAGAATACATTTTCTTATGATGATATGGTACGGGGATAACCGTAGATCCTTCCAAGGAACCAACCTTATTAATCTCATCCCCTGAACGGGATCGTATTTATAAATCAACGGCTAATAGAATCTACCACAATGTTGATCACACAGGTACTATAAAAAACTTGCCAAAATCGGGTAGTCCAAAAATAGCCACAAATGTCTTTGGATACCTTGCTTGCTCTACAAGATAAACTATGGATTTCCGTTTCAAAACTTGCCCCAAAAATTAAATGTATGGGCAGGAATAATTGAGAACAATATAATTGGATCTTTTTTCGCAAAGAAAATTTGACTGCAAACTACTAGTTAGATTTACTTAACACCAGAATTATTCCCGCTTTAGTTAATTTATTTCCCGATCCAGGTAACAACCAGCTATTACAGAACAACATTTGATATCAACAAGATGGAGTACCTACACATTTTGTCATTCGTGTTACAAATCATTTAGATAGAAATTTTCCTGGAAGATGGATAGATAGACGAGGGCGCATTTAATGGCCCCCTAAATCACCTGATCTGACCCCCTAGATTTCTATCTTTCGGGTCATTTGAAAACCGCTGTCTATCGTGCCAAGTCGGAAAGTCTAGAAAACAGAATTTTATATGCAGTACATGATATAACCCATCAACATTTGAAGCATGTTCTTTCCCAGTTCTCTGATAGACTTGGGCACTACCAAGTCGCTGAAGGAAAGAAGTTTGAACATTTAATCAAATAGTTTTTTAATTTAGTTGTTGTTTAATATTTTGATATTATCATTTATTATTTCCTTTGTTTAATTAGAATCCTCTCTCAATCCTCGATTCGTCGTCGATTTATTTATTTTTTTTATTTGGTAATAGAGTTTATATTCGATTTTTTTTAATGTTAATTCCAAAACAATTTAATTTAGACACAACATGGTTCAAAACATATTCTAAATTAGTTGGAATAAGTAATAGATATTGTTTTGTTTATTTAAAGGATCAAACGAAAAAGGTCAATTCGAATATTAAAACTAGTGTCATTAGATAGAGTCTTCAAAATAAGATGGGATAGTTTAATCCGTTTTACTCTAACTTCATCCGTTAAGATCTAACAGCTCTCCGAAGTGTTAAATTTTCAGATTTCAACTGCCATTAGCTCGAAAAAAATCGTTGAATTTTACGTACAATTCAGATACGCAATAATATACAGGGTGTTCCATAGAATGAGAGCTGAACTGAAGTGAGTATGCAAAATATGTTCATCTCATTCTGTTAGTGGATATACATTCATTAGCAACCGCTGAAAAGCTCTGAAATGGTTTTTTTTCATGACTAAAGATAGTTTATGATACTAATAAATAGTAGTAATAAGTTAAAAAAAGAACTCCATGGAAAAAATTATTATACAAATAAATACGGAGGAAATGAAGAAAATGGCATATATATATATATATATATATATATATATATATATATATATATATATATATATATATATATATATATATATATATATATATATATATTTATATTTATTTATTTATTTATTTTTTCAAAAACCGACTCAAAACTGATATTAAAATGAAATGTTTTATTATTGTTAAAATGAAATTTTTAACAATAATAAAAGAGTAAAGTGTTTACCTACTTAACCCACGGTGACATTAGGCATAAAGGTTCAACAATGGGTGCCTATACTTTCTAAGTAATTTAATTTGTAACTTTTATTGGCTTAATGCAAAATTTTAGTGAAGTGTTTTGCATAATTAGAATCTGTTTTTTGTTTATTTTATTATTTTTTGTCTAATTAAATTTAATCTATTAACTAAATTAAACTAAAAACTATTAATTAAACAAAAAACAAATTCTAATCATGCAAAACACTTCCTAAAAAAAATACAACTTTAACAATGAATTTAAAATTTTGCATTCCGACAATAAAAGTTACAAGTTAAATTACTTGGAAAATCTAGAAATTAATAATAGGAAAAATCGTAATATTTTATTGAACGATGAAAAGGAGTTAAACGGCTCCCTAATGTTGATGTCTACATGGGTTAATTAGGTAAGCACTTTACTCTTTTATTAGTGTTGAAAATTCCAGTGTTAGTATCAGTTTTAAGTTAGTTTTTGAAAAAAAACACAGGGTGTTGAGACAGCAGCAGCCAAACTGAAATACATTAGTGGAAATTACCAAACAAAAAAAGTTTTATTATACTAGTGCTAATGAATTTCCATCAAGTAACGGCTAACTCGATAAATTTTACTTTCTTATCCTCTGAATTTAAATACTATGTCAAGACTGTACTTTAAATATCGCTAGTAAAATATGCTTGTAATGTTTATAGGCGATTTAAGTTTTTGTTCCCGAGATATAATTTTTTTATTAACATAAAAAATTATTTTATATTATCCTCTAAATCTGATTATGATATTAGGACTGTAGCTTTAATATTACTAGTAGAAGATTCTTGTAAAGTTTGCAAGTAAAGCAAGTTTTAGTTTCCGAGATATTATTTTTTTATTAATACAAAAAGCTATTTTAAACCCCAGTTCTCTGATTTAGAATATCATATTTGGACTGTTGCTTCAACATTGCTAGTTACAAATGCATTTAAAGTTTAAATGTGATGTAAGTCTTTGTTCCCGAGATATGAATTATTCATTATAGTAGAACTGTACCTAAAGTATTACTAATAAAATATGTATGTCTACTAGTACTTATTAAAACCACTACTTATGTTACTAACTAGGTTTATTGGTTTTATGAGACATTACATAATTATGTACACTGGTGATTATTATACACGTCTAGTGTTTAGAGTCAAATATGTACTGCCCCTCTTTTTGGCAGCTTGTTATACTTGCACAGCTAAGCCATCCCATGTTGCCAAGTGTCTATAAAACTTAAATATATTACATACCTTCCCCCTTAAGAAAAAAAAATGCTTCTAATGAGCTATTATTAAGGTACTCAACCTGTATAATAAAAAAAAATTATCTATGAATAAACGAGTCTGTCAACTGGTCAAATACCATTTTGCGATAAAAACATCTGGAATTCTTGTGATGAAAATGTGTTGGCATTATCCGAAACTATTACCATAACTAACCCATATCTAGCAAATAACGTTCTTAAAATGTCAATAGTCATTTGCGATGTAATTTTACCCATCGGAAATACCTCCACCCACTTAGAATAAGCATCCAGCACAATTAAAAATTGTTTATTCAAAAATGGACCCATAAAATCTATATGCAATCGAGACCATACTTCCTTTGGATATGGCCAAGGATTTAAAACCGATTTATTAGGAGAATTTTTATTAAAAAGACACGTTTCACAAGATGCACACGTTTCTTCAATTTGTTTGTCCAAACCCGGCCACCAAAAATATGATCGAGCTAAGCTTTTCATTTTGACCACCCCCATGTGGGATGCGTGTAGCTGTTTAAGGATATTAGTACGCAGCGGATAAAGAATAACAATTCTATTAGCGCGTAACACACAATCATTTTCTAAACTCAATTCGTTCCGAATTCTAAAATATTTTGAAAAATTTTCAGCAACCTTTTTAGGCCAACCCGATAATACATATTTTTTTACCTTAGTTAGATAACTATCTTTTAAGGTTTCTTCTCCTACTTGTTCAAATTTTATGGGAAAGTCCATATTTTATGAAAAGTAAGTGATGAAATTTATTTCTAAGTTTTCGCAAGACAAGTTTTCTGAAGCTACTGGTAACCTAGATAGCATGTCTGCTTTATTGTCTGATGATTTGACAAATTTTATATTGTATTCAAAATTCGATAAAATTATTGCCCATCGGCGCAGACGGTTAGCCGAAAATTGGGGAATGCCTTTTACCGGGTTAAAAATGTAAGTGAGTGGTTTATGATCAGTACAAAGAGTAAATTTATGGCCATACAGATATTGAAAAAATGTGGTAACTCCAAAAATTATGGATAAAACCTCTTTCTCTATCTGGCTCCATTTTTGCTCGACTTGCAAAAGCAATAGGGCGTTCCGATCCGTCATCCACGATGTGGCTTATTACTGCCCCAATTCCATAATTAGACGAATCCGTGGATAATGTTATCGGCAATGCTGGATTAAAATGTACAAGTACATTAGCAGATACTAATAGTTCCTTTATTTTATCAGAAGACTCAATACACTCTGGGGACCAGTTCCATCTAGAACTCGACTTTAACAAATTATACAAAGGAACGCAATAGTGGCCAATTTTGGTACAAATTTTCCGTAAAAATTTATAAGTCCCAGGAAAGATTTAAGCTGAGATACATTTTGAGGTATCGGTGCATTTTTAATGGCTAATATTTTGTCTTCTGTGGTATGTACACCATCTTTATTAATTCTTATACCTAAATAAGATATTTCTGTTTTGAAAAATTCGCATTTTTCAATAGAAAGTCTAAGTCCTGCTTCTTGCAGCCTTGATAGAACAGTGATTAAACGTTTAATATGAATTTCCCTAGTCTCCCCCGTTACAAGAATATCATCAAGAAACACCACTGTTCCCTCAATATCCTGCAATAAACAATCCATTGTCTGCTGAAATTTTGCTGGCAAACTTGCTATTCCAAACGGCGCTCTAGTATATCTGTATAACCCTTTATGAGTAGTAATTGTTACCAACTCTTTGGACATATCATCGAGGAGAATCTGTTGATACGCAGAAGATATAACTAATTTAAAAAAATGAGTCCCTCCTCGAATTTTCCACAATAAATCTTCCACACGGGGAAGTGGATATTGATCTACTTCAATACAAGGATTCATTGTAAGTTTAAAATCTCCACATATTCGGATATTGCCATTAGGTTTTAACACCGGCACAATAGATGTACCCCATTCACTAAAATTGACAGGCTCGATTACCCCTAAGCTATGCAACCTCTCCAATTCTGCCTCTACCTTAACTTTCATAGCAAAAGGTAGCGGCCTAGCTTTTATAAATTTAGGCTTAACCGACTCTGACTTGAGTTAAATAGAAAATACGCCCCTATTGAATATGCCTAATCCAGGCTTAAAAACATTTTCATATCGATCTAATAAAAACTTAAGATCCCCTTGAAATTCTAAAAAATTACAGCTAGACAATTCTAAATTAAACATATTAAAAAAATCTCACCCTAATAGTGGAGGACCACTAGCATTTTCAATTACATAAATTTCTAAATTATGTATCATATTATTAAATGTTATTTTGCATTTAAAACATCCGACTGGAAAAATTTTACTACCATCGTATAAATTAAAATAACGGTTGGTCGTCTTTAAAGGTAAATGTTTAAAATTATTTTTATAAAATGCCTGAGAGATAACAGGATAGGTCGAACCAGTATCTAAACTAAATTGGTATGGTTTATTTTCTATAAATACATTTAATTCAATAGGATTTACTTTTGCTTCAATTGTAAATAAAGAAACTTCTGATGATTGCAAAAAATGTTGGTTTGCGTTCGAGTTTGCGTTTTTACGAGGACACATTGTTGCTAAATGTCCCTTTATTTGGCAAATGTGGCAAATACATTCTCGGAAAGAACATTTTTCTTTAACATGGTTCCTGCGTCCGCATACACTGCACCGCCTATTTTGCAAATTAGGTGGTTGTTCTCTCGCTTTACGGATGTTCCCGCAAAATGAAGCTCTGGTTCCATCTTAATATGTAAATTTCGACTTACCGGATCCGTAATATTGTTTACCGATTTTGCCACTGCAATCTCCACAGCACGGTCTAGTTTAGTCTTCACGGTCTCTTCTAAAAGACGATCTTGAACTGGACCAGAATCATATCCAATAATAAACATGTCACGGAGAATCCACTGAAGTTGATCCGCTTCAAATTGACAGGATGCTGCTAGATCACGTAATCGCGCACACCACTCTTTTGCCGACTCTGTAATCACTTTTCGCGCCACAAATAACTTGTATCTTGCTGCAAACACTGGTAAATTTGGTTTAAAATGATCAGAAAATAATTTTAAAAGATCGTTATACTTCACTTCTTCTGGCTCTTTTGGGAGACATAAGTTATGTAGAAGTTTGTAGGCATCTTCAGCCATAGCATTAAGTAAAATAGCCCTTTTTCGATCCGGGTTTTCTATTTCATTCGCTAAGAAGTAGTTTTCGAGTCGCCTCTTAAATATGCTCCAATCTGAGCCTTCTAAGTCGAACTCCTTTAAATGACCAATTGGAGGTGCCGCCATTTTAACACTTTAAATTCACACGCGTTAGTTCGGCGTAAACTTATATATTTTGTTTAAAATCCTCGTCGCCACTAATGTGATGTCTACTAGTACTTATTAAAACCACTACTTATGTTACTAACTAGGTTTATTGGTTTTATGAGACATTACATAATTATGTACACTGGTGATTATTATACACGTCTAGTGTTTAGAGTCAAATATGTACTGCCCCCTTTTTGGCAGCTTGTTATACTTGCACAGCTAAGCCATCCCATGTTGCCAAGTGTATATAAAACTTGAATATATTACAGTAAAGTTTTTCAAAATATGAATTTTTATGTAAACGAAGTGGACTTTTTATATCCTGATTACCTGAATTTTAATATCACATGTTCATATTCAGCTCTTTTTACTTTAAATTCCGCCCTTCTGTTTTATCATAGCCTAAAGTAAGAAATCAAGAATTCAATTAGTGAAATCTTTTCTTAATTTAAAGTAGGTAAATGTTTGCGGCTTCATCTAACTTGTGTACCATACACGTAGGCCAGAAACGTCGCTGCCGAATTCATTCCCGTTAACTTCACAGTCCTTCAAATTCCGTTTTTTTACCTCGTTTAAATAATCGGGCACTTAATTTCATTTATGACAAATAGCACTTATGAAAAAAATTCTAAATTAATTTATACAAAAAATTGTTTTTTTCTGGTAATTACAAAAAGTAATTATTAAACAAAACATATGCCTAAATTTCTTTTCATGCAACTAATATTTACACACATAAAAAATTCATACATCAAAACTTATCAGACCATGAAAATTAAACAATTTGAAATATTTAAGCACCTAATGGGAACTTATTCACGCGTCAAATTAATCGTTATTTTTTGCATAATGTTTTTAGTTGTTGAGTAAAAGTTCAAGTTAACAATAGGCATATTCCGAATCTAATGACTTATTCAAGTGTTAAGACTCGAGTCAATGGCAGCAGTTTCAGAGCTGGATTTAAAATTAATTATTACTTACTTTTAAAAATAATTTAAGTTAGTTGTGAGTTTCTATAGACATTTTACAGTCGGTTTTAAAAAATGTTAAAATATTTTTTAATTTAGTAACAATAAAAAAATTCTTTAGGCATATGTCCGGAAAGACTCAGTTTGTATTGTATTGTACTATTCTACATTTAATACGGCGTATACCGCTAGGTATTCAGTTAGGTCTAATGTTACTATTTTTTTTTCGGGAGCACTTAACGTGCATTTGAGACTAACCCATTCCCATTATTTCAATTATCTAAATTATTTGTAATTCTTAAAAGGCATAAAGGTTGCGCTATCAAAACTTCACTCCTGGGACTGATTATTGACGTCAAAAGCCCAAAGCTGCGTAAAATGCAAATAAGCTAGTTCAAAATTTTACTAAAAATATGTATCTTTTTTTTCACCTACTTTATACACGATATATTAGTGCACGGTTTTCCTTAAATATTTGAGAACACTGAAAGATAGTGTAATAGTCATACTTAGTTTAATTAAGTTTAGAATTAATTACCACTTAATTTATTAGGAATTAACAAGGGCATTTTTTCATAAACTTGAAAATAAATAACAATCCGAAGATTAAAGTTGAGTTTAAACATAAGTTTAAGGTTGGCTTTAAACTTAACCTATAGAATCCGTTCTAAATATGGTGGTCTAAATTTTCCTTTAAAGCAAACTCAAGGTGAATCATTTTTAGTAGTTAGTATCAAACACAATGCGATTTGTATAATCAGAATCATCTTTAGATCGAGAACCTGTGGTGGCAATCTTAGCAAGTTTACGATTTGTCTCATATTGCCTTGTTCCTAGCAAATTTCCTCTATCTTAAATTTCTTAGGAAATTCAGGTCTGTCTCAACCCCATCCGCGTATTCCGTTCATTTGCAGTAGGTTGACCTTTACCTCTCCTGTCTTCTGGATTGTTCACAATTGCCGCTTTCATGTCATTATCTGGAGTTCAGATATATCTGCATAACACGCGGGGAATTTATAGATTGTATTGATGCCGTGAATTTATGAAACTGCCTGAATGACCCTCTATTCGGAGTTTACTCGGTCTTTGGTACAGCTCAAAGTTATAACCTCAATGCCACTATCCCTCCTAATTTATCGTTCTATACAACTTTAAAGATATCTAAGGCTTTTTGATTACCTTTCGTGAGGAGCCAGTTTTCGGATTTGATTTTATTAGTGTGTTGTAGATATTTGCTTTTGTTCATCGATGACTGCTTTTCTTAAGAAAACCATGAAGCGGTGATTGGTGATAGTGCCTCTTTTTTGAGATTCAAAGGTGTTTGTTTTAGTTGTGCTTACCCATGTATCCATACATTAATTGGCTGACCTGGTGTTTTACTTCGTCTGTATCCATTTGCTATTTAAAAATATATTGCTCTATTTGCCACTATACAAAACATTCAAGCGAAAGGAATGCCCTATTGTGTAAATGTCGCCTTCTCTTGATTTACCTCCAAATTCATTTTATTAGCTGCTTCTGTAGAAGTCATAAAACACTATTCAACAACCACCTACATTGCTCAGAGCAAGCATTGGTCTCTTAACTAAACTATTGAGTATTGTTCCCGTTGTTGTGTCATCGGTTGTCTGACCGATTTTTTTAAGGCAATATTAAATAGAAGGTAGGCAAGCAGCTACCTGGTGAATTTCATTTTCGTAAGACTAACAAGCTTACATGGACTGGAACCCCATAAAAATATAAGGAAAGAGAATCTCAAAGTAGACGTTGTTTGCCTTTGTTGTTTTTTTGTGATGTCATAAGTATGCAGTTTTCTTGAAAGGGATAGAGATAGCGGATTTCAAAAAATATACTCACAGTCGAGCTTATGGTATTCTAAATTACATTACATTTACATTACATTACATTATTACATTTTGAATTCTGAAGATTTTTCAAAAAAATTACTGTAAGAAACATATCTAATTGATTCCTGATGTAAACTCAAATTTTATTATGCTAAGGTTCTTAAAAATCACATTAAGAAGTTATATTCCCTATTAAGTAATAGTATACCCCTGTAGTTATTATATACTACTGGATATCCTTATATACTTTTTGCTTTTCCAGACGGGAATACATAGTCTGTGAAGTACCCCAGCCACAATTTTTAAGCTCGATACATGTTCCGTCTATTTTTGCATCTGATAATAATTCTTCCTTTGACGGAGTCTTTACATATTGGTGGTTATATTGGCTTAATGGATAATTGTTAATATCACCTTGGTAAGGTTTCCATTTAGCATTTCATTAAAATGGTTCACCCATTGGTTGAGTATAGATTTGGTAGCATGCAAAATGCTCTCTCTATTTATGTAGCTCTTTGTTGTTGGTTAAATTCTTTTATTATCTGAGTCATTAATTACTAATAATGTCTTTTCTCTTGTTTCATTTTGATCAAATAAGTTCTGTCTATTATCTATCTGCTTTTGCTGCAATTGTTACCAAATTTATTAAAACTTATCGAGTATCTCTAAAAGCAATTTTGTTCTGTCAAATTCATTTTAATTTCTGTATTTAAATTGGTAAGAATATTCGTTTAGAATAAACGAAAAGTATCGATTATGAACTTTTTTTAAAACTTGTTTTACCAATATTTTGATTTCGGCACTGGTAAAATCTAACATCGTCTTCCCATTGTCTTGCTAAATCTCGCCAATAAAATTCGAAAAGAGAAAACCTTGAGAAACAGCAAGTTCATTGCTGCAATGCAGACAATAATTTTAAACAGATTTCCCATTCATTAAAAATAATTTAAAATTTTATTTTTCTTTTGTAAAAAGGAAGCGCCTAAGGTTCCTAAATTGTCTCTTAGCATGAATGTCGGGACATTCACACAAATAAATTTAATTGCATGAAAAACTCTTTAAAACAATGAACTTGTAAATTCGATTATTTGTGCAATTTCCATTTTTAAAAGCAAGGTAGTAATGAAGATGTCGTCTAACATTAACAATAAAAAATTTTATTTGAGCGAATGAATTATCACTTATAAAATAAATAAGGCAAATATCTTATTTACAAGTAAGCAATTGAAATATTGTGTCTAATGTTGAGTTTTGAACATTCTTCATATAGAACGAGAGTTAAACTGAAGTAAGTATGCAAAATATGGTCATCTCATTCTGTTAATGGGTATAAATTCTAAAGAGGTTAAATTTGATGTTTCCACATCCTTCACATCCAGGTATGACAGCCGCTGAAAAGTTCTGAACTGTTTTTTTTTTCATGACTGTAGATAGTTTATAGCACTAATAAATAGCAGTAATAATTATTTTAGATTCACTATTGAAGATGTAACTAATAGGAATAATAATAATAATAGTAATAATAATAATAATCATAAAGGCAACAAGTTCATTAATTTTGCTAAATATTCAGCCCATAAGACATAAGATAGATGAACTGAACTCTTCCTGTTTTGGGAAAGTCAAAACATGCCAGACATTGTACTTATAATTGAGTACTGGCTTAATGTAGATGAGCCTTGTTACATTTCTGACTATAAGATTGTTTCCAAGTTTTGTAGAACTTACTATACATGGTAGCACAGTAATTTTAATAAATAACAAATTCCTAGAAAAGTACCCATTTCAAAATATAACTAAATTTGACACCATAGTAGTTGAAAAAGAATTTCAATGACATTTATATACTTTGTCTATATAAACCTCCTACCTCAAATATTCAAGATTTTTTGATAAGGTTGGAGGCACTCTTGGTGCAACTTCCACCATGTAAATTAATAGTAGCAATAGATTTTAAGATCAATTTTGCAGACTGTAATTCAGCAAATGTTCAGCATCTTACAAATTGGCTAGTTTTTTTTATTTTGGAAATACTTGTTGACAAACCAACTTGTTTAACTCATCATTCATCAAGCATTATAGATTATATTTGTATTAATTTTAACAATGACACAGAAAGAAATCTTAATATTGATGTAATTCCTGCAGGTCTTTTGGATCATGAGGCGGTTAGAGCCAACTTTCAATTTAATTTTAGGATAAATAATACAGGATATAGATACGGTAGAATATATAGTATTAAAAATTTTACAAATAAAAGATTCTTTGGAAAAATTTCGTGAGATTCCCGTGAAAAAGTTTTCCTTTGCCAAAAAGTAAAACTATTTTATATACTATTTTAATGGATATAGAAAAGTTTATCTGCGGTATCAAATTGGCCAAAGAATTATATTATAAGAATCGAATTAACAATGCAGGGAATAAAACAAAAGAAAACTGGAATATTGTAAATGATCGTTGATGAAAAAATAATGTTGTATGTGATAAATCATTAGATCCTAGTATTTAAATAACTTTTATGGTTCTGTGGCCAATAGGCTTAAAACAAATCTGATACAAAAAAAAACGGATCCTATGAACTATTTAAATGGGAATAGTTTTGTTCATCAAACTTTTTTTCTTTCTAATGTTGATGGTTATGAATTTGGAAGTGTATTTACGCAAACAAAAAATAAGAAGTCCTCTGGATTTGATAGTATACCTATCAGAATATTTGAGAGCCTACACTATGAGTCACTAAAAGTGCTAGCGGAAGCAATTAGCCATTCCTTTTGTGAGGGAAATTTTCTTTCTTTTTTGAAGGGCGCAGAGGTTATACTTATATTCAAATTTCTTTACTTACAACACAAGTTGTTGAAAGGCTCGTTAAGGTCAGAGAGTTTTCTTTTCTGGACATATAATTCTGACAAAGTGTCAGTTTGGCTTTCAAAGGGGTAAGTCGACGCTGTTTTCTTGAGTTTGAATGAAGAGGAGCTAAGTGTTGCTGTTTTTAAGTGACTTTTTTAACGCGTTCGATTGTGTCAATCATAAATTGCTTTTTAAAAATTTGGATCACTGTGGTTTTAAGGAAACCTCATTACAATTGTTTTAGTCATATCTATCAAGAAGAAGACATGTTAAGTTAGATAAAATATGTTACATATCAGTGAAGGTGTTCCACAGAGCTCTGGATTGGGCCCAATCCAACTTTTGTTGTACCTTTATGATTGGCTTTTTTGGATATTCGAGGGACTTTTTTTTGCAGATAATACAACTTTTTTCTGGAGGGGAACTGATTACAACGCTCTAATGAATACCATTTTTGAGGATTTGGAAAATGAGAAAGAATGGTGTGCCTCTCATTACTTGAGTTTTAACTGTGATAAATCATCCATTCTTACCTTTAAGTTTGCATTGAATAACATAGATCTAAATAGTATTGAAATAAAAAACCAATCGTCACAAGATTTTTGGTAATTCAATTTAGTAGGTCAACCTCTTTTTATACGGGAAGAAATTTTGACTCATTTCTCTGTTTATCTTGGAGATTTGTTGCTTGATGCACAAAAAATTTAGACATTTTTCTAAACATAGTGCTTATACTACCCGAAACAGTATCAGCGTTCCTCTCCCAATACCCAAATTTGTCTTAACTAAAAACTGATTGATTTATGGAAGTGTTAAGATTTACAATCACTTACCCATGAACCTGAAATTCATTACTGTTGAAACGTCCTTTATATGGACTCTCAAAAACATTCTTAAGCTAAAGCTATACTACAACCTGCAGGATTTTATGACAAACCTCTATGACAGTAGATATAATGTTTTAAATATTTCTGAGGACATTTGTTTTCTTTTTTTTTTTAACTGTCTTCTTTTTTTTAATTCTTTATATTATTGACTCACATTTGTTATTATCTAGATGTATGGTTTTTATTTTATTTCTTGATTATTGTCTATTGTTTTGTTATTATATATGTTTTATTTCTCTATTTTTTAAGCCTTTCAATGTACAGTTTACATTTTTTAACTCAGTGTTAGGTATTCCATAAGGTATTATCGAACATTTCTATTTCTAAGGTTGTTTTGTCAATGAGACATGTTGCTGTCATGATAATAAAGCTTATTTTGATTGTTTGTTTGTAAAAAAAGATAAAACAGAAATTTTATAGAAAAAATTATTATAATAAATACCGAGCAGATAAAGAAAATGGCAAAAACATATTTCTTCCCAAATATTTATAACATCTAGTTCTAAGTTTTTACAATCGTTATATTATTATATAACACATTTACATAAAGAAATATATTTTTTTTTTACAGTTATAAGACACCCTTAGACAATTGAAGCTACATTTGCATGATTTAATTAAAGAATCCGGTGTCGATGGCTTTCTATTTTGTTGAAGGTACAAGTTACACTCTCGCATTTTATAGCAAATTGTAAAAAGTCAATTGATTCAAACAGTGGCTTGATGATTTTTTCCATAAATATGTATGGGCTGCTGCCCTCAAGCAATATAAAATATTAGATGGCCAAACAACTTTAGGTTTTATTATATCTATTATATCTAAGTTGATCAGCTGTCATTTCTTGATGGAAATTTAAATATGTAATTTTTTTTTCCGTTTCTCGAAATTGTCTGCGAATCATAAATCCACATAAGTGAGCTTTTAGAAACTGAGTGATGCCGCTTTTATACATTATTATTTGTTGCCTAATTGACTAGGTGCATCACATCCAGTTAATGAATGCAATATGGGCTTATATGCGCAATACTTTGCCAGCATTTTCACCCAAGGTTGGGCAGCTCCGTGAAGTTAGCCCCCAAAGTATCGCCGATTCGCTCAAATGTGTGTTTCGTTAGTGCCTCTTAGACCATTATTTCGTTAGTGCTTTCTTTGTTCCGCAAATATATTTTTTTTTAATTTCAAGGTCAGCCCCCAAAGTTTTTCTGATCGACTCAAACTAGGCGTCGTTCATTAGTGCTTTTTTGTGTTTCAATTAGTTTCGTTAGTGCTGTCTTATTCGTGACAATATTTGCTTGCCATCAAAAAGTCTCGTTCGTTTTGTTTGAATGTGAGCCCCAAAATATTTCCGATTCGCTCAAATTTGTTCTCATTCATTAGTGCTTTTTAGTGCTACATATAGTTTCGTCAGTGCTTCTTTAGTTTTGCAAATAATATTTTCTTTAATTTCAAGGTGAGTCCCCAAAATTTTTTTGGTCGACCCAAACCTGGTGTCATTCGTTAGTGCCTTTTAGTGCTTTAAAGAGCTGCGTTATTGTTTGCTTAGTTTCGGAAATATTCGTTGTTTCTTTCAAGATCGTTAGTTAGTGAATTTTGTACTTCGATTAGTTTCGTTAATGCTTTCTCATTTTTATAAATATTCGCTAACTATTGTTCTGGGTTAGTACCCAAATTTTTTTCGATCGGCCAAAACTAGGTGTCGTGCGTTAGTGCTTTTTAGTGCTTCACCTAGTTTCGTTATTACTTGCCTAATTTTGGAAATATTTGTTTATTCTGTTTAAAGGTCAGTCCCCAAAGTAATGCCGATTCGCTCAAACATGGTCTCTTTCGTAAGTGCTTAATGTACAGCTTAATGCTTCATTTAGTTCAGGCACGAAACACTAACAAAACTAAATTAAGCACAAAGAACTAACTACTAACGAATGAGACCAAATTTGAGGGAATCAAAAATACTTTGGGGGCTGACCTTGAAACAAAATGAACGAATGTTTCCAGCATTAAGCAAGCAATAACGAAACTACTTGAAGCACTACAGAGCACTAATAAAGCACTAACGAATGAGACCTAGGTTGGATCGATCAGAAAAACTTTGAGGGCTGATCCAAAACGATGGCAAGCGAATATTTACAAAAATAACTAAGTACTCACAAAACTAATCGAGGCACCAAAAAGCATTAACGAAGCACTAACAAACGACGCTTAATTTGTGTCGATCAGAAAAACTTTGGAGAGGCCTGATCTTAGCAAATAGTATTTGCGAAACTAAGAAAGCACTAACGAAGCATTAACGAATGACACCAAATCAGAGCGAATCGGAGATACTTTGGGGACTAACTTTACAGACCTGGGTTAGGCTGCTACATGGCATCTTAGGTTTTTTTAATGATCCATCGAACCATAGATCTTGGCAACCAATTGTTTTAATTTTATATCAGAAATAAAGACCCAGCGTAAAACATCTGTATTGGCAGTAAGAAAAATAATAGCGATATCATTATTCAATGATATCATCACATTATGATGTATGTTCGGTGCCTGGAATATTTAACAGAACATCCTGGAACCAGTTTCTAAATGATTAGATTTTAAATCTATAATATTAGAAAAACTAGAAAACTGCAATTTAAAACATTGTGTTGGGTCAAAAAATACACCGCAAATGTACAGCTCACGGTTTTTGTTTACATGCACATAACTGACATTTGGTGTGCAAAGAAATTTTATTAATTCTAATTTATTTTTAGAGCTTCCAAAAAAAAATGTCTGCTGGAATTTAAATTAAATAACATAAGGTTTAGATCGGATACTACTGAGCAGGCCTGGACAAATAAGCATGCATCTAAGCAAATAAAGATTGAAATAACTCTTAAGCTGGTGAAAAAAAAAATCAAAGAATATTTATTATTTATGACGGAAAACTATTTGTTCTTGTATTGGTAA
This sequence comes from Kuschelorhynchus macadamiae, assembly GCA_030620095.1. Taxonomy (NCBI): domain Eukaryota; kingdom Metazoa; phylum Arthropoda; class Insecta; order Coleoptera; family Curculionidae; genus Kuschelorhynchus; species Kuschelorhynchus macadamiae. The sequence goes on from JAUTXW010003061.1 coordinate 140,573, forward strand.
AGTATTATTTGCTTAAGCTTCCTAACTTAGAAGAAACCGAGACTTGTTATAAGGGCGGGGTCAGTTACGCTATCCTGACGTATATAGCATATAAGTACCATAGCATTAGGAAACCAGTCATATAAAATAGGGGTTCAAACGTTATGAGAATATACAGCCACAGCATTAAAAACAAGTCCAATCTTTACATTTAACAAAGTCTTTAAACACTATCTTCTAGCCTTCATATGACAAAAAATGATTTTGATATTTTATTCAAACTAATTAAAATATTTATGTTTTCAGTACAGGAAATTAAAATGCATGTTTTATAAATAGTTTTCAACCACTAAATACATAAAATACGTTAAAAAATGGTTCTTCAAATAATAAATACAATATTACGTTTTTTGCATGTCGCACTCTTTATAGTCATCAGTTTTACCTAATAATCTGAAGTGGCCTTTAAATACACTTATTAGCTTAACTAAAACCGCAAAATTACGCAACATCTACAAATTATTTATCTCTAGGTAGATTAACGATGCTGCTATTTGGTGGAATGATAGGACCGGAAATCTGCATTCTGTTTAGTGTGCCGTCTTGTGTGTATTTATAACAGAATGCAGTGCTCATATAGCGGGTGTAATCGAGATTGCTTTCCGGTACCATTTTGTTAATTTTTAGCTAATATGTAAGATATCTTGGGTTATTAGAACGACAATTTTTGATATATTTGACATATTTGTGCGACTTTCGGTCTTGCATATTTTTAGAATTTCGGAATCTAGACGTTTTTCTATTTTGCTTTATAATCTAGTGTGCCGTGAAGTGCGTTAAATAACTCTGACTGACATGCTTAAAAAAATTAAATCGAAATTTTTGTATCGTTAATTTGTGATACAGGGTGGCTCAAAGTTGACAGAATCACTTTTCTCAAAATCACTCGAAATGTTCAAATGGAGGTATATCATTTTCAAACTACAGCTAAATGCACCTTAAGTCAAATTAATAGTGGAAATAAAAACTTTTAATTAAAAAAGTAAATAATAAGTACCTAATATTATGAAACAAAAATCAAACCATATTTTTCTAAAATCTAGTCACCAATCAGATTCTCTAAATGTTCTCCGTTGACTTCATGGAATTTTCTCACGCGTTTTCCTCTACAACATTTTGAAGCTGTTTAACAGTTAAACTAGCAAATCCTTCTCGAATACGGTCTTGTAATATGTCTAAAGTTTCCCGGGATGTGTTATTAACTAAATTTTTGATTGTACCCCACAAAAAGTTGAGTGGCGTCAGGTCCAGGGAACGGGGAGGCCACCGAACTGGTTCATTATTTGCGATGAAATGTTGTCCAAACCTCCGCTGCAATTCGCGTGCCCAATATCTCAGACCAAACACTCACAAAAAATTTTCTGAAAAATTCCATCTTTTATAAGGTGTTGATTTTCTGTTGACGAGAGGTGTTTTGCCTATTGAATATGCCATTATTGTTAAACCGGGACTCATATGAATATAATATTGAAAATGCCAAATTATTATTTCTGTTTATTATTATTAACCAGCTACAGTAGTCCAATTTTTTTTGAAAGTCGCCGGCATAAAGGTGTTAATGTAATTGTTTTTTGAATAAGCGGTAACCGTGTTTCTTCAAAATGTGGTTAGTTGTATAATGGCTAATACCAAGTTCCGGACCAATTTGTCTAGTAGATGCCGGGGGTCCAGGTTTACAAAAGCCAAAACGTTAATTTCCATTTCTTCGCTGATGAAAAAGTCATTGCCTTGTTGAATGATAGGCTTCTCGCGCATTTTTTTACTAAATAAATAATATATTGGCGCGAAGGATATTCTTTACGATATACACGATCTGCTTCTGCAGCATTTTTACCACATTGCCAGTAAATTATCAACATATCTACTTGCTCATTTCTTGTCAATGCAATGATTGTGGATTATTAAGCACGATGGCAACAATGATGTGTTTCTTTCTTGCCCTAGTTCGGGATGTTTCTAAAAGAAAAACTGTTCGGGAAGCTGGTATTTTCCGGACCCGAAAAATAATTTTATTGAGTAAATAATTATTACTTTTTGTTAAGTTTTTTTTTGCTTAAGATTTAAAAATGAAATTTTAAGAAGAAAGAAATAACCAAACTTTACTTAGTATTATAACAATTTTCAAACGGCAGGAAGGCTGCTTGTTTTTCATTTGTTTTGATTTAGACTCTCATGGATAACTTGATGTCTTAAAAGTTTTCAAAATGATATTGTAACCAAACTTTACTATTATAGCAATTTCGAAACTGACAAATGTTATTCATATGTTTTAATAATTCAGACTTCCATGGTAATCTTGATGCTTAAAGAGAATATTTCGAAAACCTAATTGGTGGCTAAATTTCAGGAATAGGCATTTCGATTTGTGTAGGGTACTTGGTATTTATCTATTTATTTTTCATTTAAAAGTCTTCACGTCCACTAGTTGACCCAATGTGTTTATATTCGTTTTGAAGAGGTGTATTTAGCTGTAGTATGAAAATAGTATACTTCTATTTGAAATTTTCGAATTGTAATTTCGAAAAAAGTAATTCTGTCAAATTTGAGTCACCCTGTAACAGAAATTAACGGTAAAAACAATCAATTTTATTTTTTAAAGCTTATTTCACAATAATTTCAGTTAAGTTGGTTTTTTAATTGGATACTATGTAAAAAAACATCTAGATACCGAAAATGTAAAAATATCCAATGTGTTCCGGAAGTCGCACAGGTCTGTCAAATACGTCAAAAATTGTCATTCTAATAACCCAAAATACTTACAAAATTTCGTTTCGATCGGCTATAAAATAACAAAATGGCAGCCGGAAAACAATCTCTTACACCCCCCACTGGCACGTGCGCAATATGTCTTTGCAATGTTTTTCATTTCCTTCGTATTTCTTTTAATAATGTTTTTTGTTATCAAGTTTTTCTTGTTACTTTGCCTTGTAACTTTTCACAACTAATTAAAAGTGTCATAAACTATCTATAGTCATGCAAAAACATTTAAGAAGTTTTAGTGGCTCATACCGTCTTGATACCTGGGGGTGGGAATGTGAAAAAAAATTGCATACTCTCAGATTTGGGCAATCTATTAAAGAGCCATTTCTCTAGATCCTATATACATTTACAGAATGACGTGAACATATTTTGTATACTCAAGTACCTACGGGCGGCATCTGCAATAATTTCATTTAAAATTTAGACAATGTTAGCAGATACATGCTTTGGTAGTATAATTGAATGTACGTTTATATATGTGTATTAGTTCATCATAAAAATGTAGTGTTTTATGTCGGTGTGACGTGAGTTTCATTATTTGTGTATACCTCATGTTTCCCCTTTGTTCAGTAGTGCCGTTATCAATTTTTGTGTAAAGAAGTGGTAAGATTAGTGTGGCACCACGGTCTATGTTGGGGCATGATCAGAAAGGTTCTGATCACATATATTCAGTGAGGCATATTAGCTCGTCTTTTCTTCAGGCTTGAAAAACTATATGCCGAAACAAAATATTTACAAATATATACTAATTTTGTCAAATGTTTAAATAACGTAATTTCCAGAAAATAACCAGTAATCAAGGCATTCTCTGGAGTGGGAACGGTTTATAAATATTTTAAGAAAATAATCAACATAAAGAGATCCTTAAACATTTTAAATACTTTCAAGATGAGTAGTAAAACAGACACTTAGTTTTTAACTTGAATCAATATAGCTGTAAGCAACTGTATGCGAAAGAAAGTAAATTAAAGTTGTTGGTATAAAAGAATTAGGCCCCTTTTATATCCACCATTACAATAAAATGAAGATCCCCTTGTTCCCTTTTATAACAAAACAGAATAAGACCGTCATTTAAATAATGATGAAGTTGCCTTAGTAATTTCTCTTTTTCATTGAAATTATTATTAAAGCATACTTATTATGACCATTGCCACTTGTGTGGGATAAATTATTGCTTCTTGCAAGTCACTGAACAGAATATCCGGAAGATGGTTTATTTATTTTATTTTACCCTCAAATTTTTAAAATATCTCTTTCCAAAGGCAGGAACATTTTCAATGCCTAAAAATATTATATTCTAATTGCAAGGTTTAAAAAATATATACAGGGTTAGGAGAAATTACCTGAACGGTCTATTATTTCAAAAGATACAGAAATTATAAAAAAATGTCTTATATAAAAGTTCTAAGGCTTTTAAAAAACTATATATCTTTATTAGTGTGGAATATCACCCACAAAGTTGTGGAGAATTAATGTCATATTTTTTTAATTGGAACACCCCATATATTATTACTTCTTTTGATCGTACAGTCAATTCAGAACCTTTTTTTATTAACTATACGTTATACCTTAAATGCATCAGTTTCTGAGATATTATGACATTTTGATCAGTTACAAAACACAACATAAATTTCAATAAACAGTTTAATAAGTTAAAATAAAAAAAATCGGTATAACCAGTCAGGAAAAAAAAGGCTTTATTTTTTAATAAATGTTGAAAATGGCCCCCATTTACTAACTGATATAAATTGTCGCAAAAATGTATTTGGGTATTTAAAACAATTTCCCTTGTTTTTGTCTCAATTTCATTTCAAATTTTAATTCTTCTTTGGATTTGATTCGATAAAAAAGGTTTTTCAGGGAACCCCAATAAAAGAAATCTAACGGCGAAAGATCGGAGGACCCTGAAGGCCATTCGATAGGCCCTCTTCTTTCTAATATCTATTTGGGAACGTGACATCCAAAAATACTCTAACTTGACTTATAGTTGGAACTATTTCTTGACGAAGATGCCGATGCTGGAGAAAGCGTTTACCCGTTAAATTTCTCTCAATTATTACATGTCCCGCAAATAATCCAACCTAGACACTAACTTTTTCTGGGAACTGTGTATGCAGTTCTTCATACCAGAATGGGTTATTTCGACCCAGTAACGGTAACTTTGTTTATTGACAATTCCGTGTAGTGTGAAGGTCGCTTTATCCGAAAAAACAATATTGTTTGGAAAATGTGGGTTCTCCTCAATCTTTCTCGTAATTATTTCGCAAAATTCTAGTTTTCGATCATAGTCAACGTCACAGAGTTTTTATACAAAATGAACTTTGTATGGAAGCATTTTCTCAGTATGAAGATTGGTTCGTACGGATTTTTCATCAACTTCATGATCCAATGGAAGCTGATGGGATTTTCCTCTCCTTTACCTCCCATTTGCCTACATAAAAACAAGTTTGAGAAAACCTATTTTTACTTCTCTCGTAAAAGGAAAGTATTATAATCGTGAAAAAATTACTCTCCCAGATTTTTTCAGATCTTTACGTTTAAGAGTCTCTAGACGCCGAAAAACATGTTTTCTCAATTCTGTCGGTCTGTCTGTCTGTTCTCGGCATAGCTAAAAACTAATTACCCGATTAACTTCTTCATATTTTAACGTCTCTAGATACAAAAAAATGTGTTTTATCAATTTCGTCGGTCTGCCTGTCGATATGTCTGTCTGTCTGTCTGTCTGTGAGTTCGCGGTCTAGCTTTAAAACTATTTACCTATTGACTAATTTTCGTCAAAAATTGAGGGTCAACCTGGAAATATTTTAGTAAAAATCCAAAGCAAATCCATTATTTCGTAACAAGATGGTGGCCTAGTGAAACGTTAAAAAAATTTATACTAAAAAAACTATATAGCCAAAAATTAGATTAATTTCAAATTTTGTGGAAGCATAAAGTGTGATAGTGAGAAAAACTGGTAAAGTTGTGGAACGATTTCAAGGCAACAAAACAAAATGGCGGCTAAGTGAAATTTTTATAACGTAAAAAAATTTTATTCAGTTGACTTTAAATTTTGTAAGCCAACCTAAATTAAACTATCACTACGCTTATAACAGAATCGTTGGATTAAATATTTATTAAATTGTTTCTATATAGGCTACTTTATAAGATAGGCTTTTGGTTATTTTAATACTTTAATGATATTTCTATTCATTTTAATGAAATTTTTATTCATTTGTAGAAATTTTGCAAAAACTATAGCGTTTTCAGCCGTTTTTTGAAAATATTGTCACATTTGACACGTAAGATAAATCGTACGACCAACTATATTTTATTGTAACTTGGTAATATTATTTAAGAAAAAATGTTATGCAAACTCAAATTTACTTAGTTTAATTTTTTTAAATGATTAAATTTTGTTTTAAATAATATTTTATTCAGTTACGCATATAACGAAGTTAAAAAATGTTAAACAATTACATGAGTTCACTCATGTTAACCATGCCACAAGTGCTCATATATAATACTGTTTGTGCTCATATAATACAAATGCCTATAGCCCCGCCATTTTTTGAGCGGAGATTTCGATATTTTCAAAAAAAACGAAAAGCAGACATTTTCAGAATTTTAAATCACAATTCGTTGGTACTCATTATATAATCGAAAGATTACAGTAAAACCGGAAGTGAGAAACTGGTTAAATAGGGCAATAGAATTGATCAAAATATGTCAAATTGACATTTTAAAAAACAAATTAAAAAAAAGGGAGTTATGTTAGTTAGTTTGTGGTCAGCCCCATAAACAACGATGATATTTTTGGTTGTTTCCTAATAAGGGTTCATCTTTTCATTAGATTGTCACCTTGTTCTAAAAATCGACGGACAAATACACCTTTTAAAGTAACTAGTTGGTGGATATCTACCAATTAAAATAAATTGGCAGTGAAGATTAAATAAACCGAACTACCTTGAAAGGATAAACAGTCCACGTTTACTTTTGATTTTAAATATTTTCTGCATCATCTGTTTGTATTGTTCATTCAATATTACGAATTTAGGTTGGGTTGGACTACATAGAAACTTGATTATACTTCTTCAGCCATTTAGATATCAAGAGAAATGAATTGTGAAACCACGAAGTTGTGTACGCCCCAATTTTTTGCATTGTTATTTAAAATATCAATTTGGAATATTGTGGTTCTTTATGGAATATGGGACACTCTTTTTAGACGTTATGTTTGACAATTCTATCCACTTTCGGGTGTTTTATATTTTTTATATCCCGAAATATATTCATTTACTAATTTATTCTAATTTTTTTTAATTAATATTATCAGCAAAACCGGCATGAATCTAAACTAGATATTATGCTGCCACTAAGTTTTATGCAGGGACTTCTTCTTTTGTTTATAAAACTAAGTATCCGAGAGTAATGGCTGTATCTCTAACCGAGGACTTCATTAAAATTTCTCAGTTTATCGCCACTTAAATACAATCATGTATACTATCTCACAAATTATCTCCCAATAGTTGGTATTATTTTTCAGGAAAAATTTCGCTGGCGTGATCACATCATCCCCATTGCAACAGCAGACGTGAAGAAATTGGGTTTCGTTTTCCGAGCTCGAAAATACTTTTCTTCTGCCAACTTATATACCCTCTATACATTTCGCAAATCAGACCCAGCTTTGAGCATTTTGCACACGTATGGGGATTAGTCTCTACTTCAATCCTTATTGTGACTTGACACAAGGAAGGTTGCATCACTAAAGTATCTTCGAATTGTGGGCGATGTGTCCCTGTTCCCTCCCACCCCCGGGATGTGTTCAGATAAATTATCTTCTATTATGTCCTCCTTAGCCATTCCTGCCAGAGAGACACCAGCATCGACCCACATATATCTCTTTATCTATGAAGGGTGAGCCATCTAATAGAAAAGTGTACAGTGATTTTCTAAATTGGTAATACTAAGGTATATATTAGTATGTTTTTAAGAAATATATGGTATTTCTAAGAATACTAAGTATTTCTTTGATATTACTAGTATTTCTTTGGCAAAAGTAGTATTTTTTCTTCTGATCTTGAAAACAATTTGGAAACTTGTGTTTTACTTGGCATTTTCTAAAATTACTATTTTATACACTGTCTCTATAAAAATTCTAAATACTGGATATCAAATTTTTAAATTTTGTAAGATATCAAAAACAATTGAATTTAGGTATAGAAAATTTTGCGAAAATTGTCCTGTATCAGGCATTAGAGAGATGGGGTGTAACACATTTTTGAAGATGCTTGTTTTATAATAAATAATTCAGATCCGTCAATTTTATTTTATAGTTTTACACATTTTATAATTTTTAAAACTGTATACCTGAGATCTAAAAAAATTGCACACATACTAACTTTATAATTTTAAATGGAACACCGTATGTATATATTGTAATATATCAGATATATCTTTTATGTTATATACCTTTTAAATTTTTTAACAGTCTGCCAACGTACCAGTCTTTTGATTATAAAATACTACATAGTCTTTTTATAGGGATATTTTAATATTATCGAGACAAAATATTTAGCAAATTTTCATAAAATTCATTGAGTGGATTTGTGGTTTCGGTAGCTTTGGTCCAGTCAAAATTGCTACATTCACTACCAAAATTATTATAGTTACTAGTACTAAAAGATCTTCAGTAAGTGCGTTCCGCCCTTTTGAATTCAGTAAGAACATTAAATGAACCAACAACTCCTTGATGATCAGAGAGGCCAGAATTAATAATACTTCAATTAATACATTTAAAATTTGAACAAACATAATCAATACAAGTCATAGACTACCCAGATATACGGTTTGGGCCGTACGCATGCATATTTAGGTTGTATGATTGTAAGAGGTTCTTAAGTCTTAAAGTGGCTGAGTAGTTAATATCATCATAATTTATGTTAAAATCTCCCGTCAGCAGGATTTCTGCATCAGTCGGAAAACGATTTAACAGAGATTCAAGATTTGTCAAAAAATTAAGGGAACCTGCCTATGGAGGTCGGTAAAGACCATATACAGCTTTTTAGATTTTAATGTTTTAATTGAAAACTCAAATTCCTTCTCAACAATCAGATCAATCAAACTTATTGCTGCATTCAAATAAATATTTTTTATTATCGTGCACCATAATAAATGTACCGCCATAGGTAAAATTAGGTCTACAGTAAACTGACAGAACACTATAATGATGCATGTGAACAGTTTTCCCGGGTTTCAGCCAGTGTCCAGTTACTAAAATTATAATGGGAAAATTCTGTCCAGTTAATAAGACAAACCATTCATCAACCTTATTTCTAATCGACTATATGCCCAATAAAAAAAATGATAGATTTTCATTTGTATATCCAGCTGAAATACAGCCTACTTTTGACTGCAGTGGCTCATGACACACCGAACATATTTATCCATATTCCGAGAATTTTGCACTAGTTCAGGTTGGCACTCAATTTCTCGACTTAATGGTATTGGAATCTTTTATGAAACCGCCTGTCCCCATTAACTTGAACCAATACAAGGCACCAGTGTTAGTTTTGCACGATAACTCGTTTCAGCATTTTGTCTCTCAATTCAGTAAAATTATCCAAAGTGAAGAACTAAGCACTGTGTTCATTAACAAAAATGCTCTTGTCAATTGTCAGGTTCATTTCATAGATAAATTTATTAAAAATGTTACGTCAGATGCATAAGGTGGTGCTACAATAATTAAGTTAGTCCGCCTAGAAATTTCCTTGAGCAGAGATAAACTTTCCGACAGAACTTCTTTTCCCTTTACAAGATGTATTACCTATTATTAGGATTTAAGCTCTTTTTAATTTAGAATGACCATCATTCTTTAAAAACTCTGAGTTGGATTATTAAAATCATTAACATAGACTTCGTTATCTTTAGTCAATGCCTCCAAACTAAGAAGGATGTTGTCTTTGATTGACTTTAAGTCACTTAAGTCATTCATTAGGTTTTTTCCCTAATTTCTAACTTGGCGATATGTTGAGAGAGTAACCTGTTCTTCTACATTAGTTGCAGTATTTCCTTGTTTAATTTTGAAATTTCTTGCTTCTGACTATTAATAGTTTCCTCATATTCCCGTTCAGTATTAGAAAAGTCGTTTTCAAAATCTTGTGTTCTTTTCCTCAGTTTCTTAATATGTGTCTCCTTCCAAGTTATCTGCGTGAATTATATTTAATTTATCATTTAACTTGCTAACTTTCATTTCAAATTTTGACTGCAACGTTTCTATTTGAGCATCATTTTTTAAACGTTCATATTTTATTTTTTGTAATTATTTAATCAGTTTTTCTACTTTCGGTATGTTTTGTAAGTAAGATATACAGTCGGCACAGTAGTAAATCATACGACGTTGGCTTAAGGCTATAGCGTGAGCTTCGGTGGTTGTAAGTTCAGCACACTCTCTACAGATTATCGATTTACATTTGTCACATGCAGCACCAAATAGTTCATCATCTTTAGGCCTTGATTTAAAAACACATGATTTGCGACATTTAGTACAGAGAGACATACTTAGACAAAAAGAAACTATGAGAAGGTCTTCTAAAACTGATTCCGATACTGGTAACAAATTAGGGGTCTGCTCTTTTCGTTACAGTAAAACGAGTCCACATAATTTTAAAATTTACTATCAAAGTAGATCCTTATGGTGTAATACGGAACTACCATCAATTATTAGAAAACATCAACCTATCCAGTGACTTGGCAAAATTTCATTGAATTAACTTGAGAGGATTGATTAAACAGATAATTGTAAGAAAGTGTTAGCCTCGGAAAGGCAGTGTATTGAAATTTTGATATTGTTGAGTTGTGGAGAAAAACGACGAAGCCAGGATGAATTTTTGTGTGTTGTTCAATGAAAAGTATCCCGAGAATACAATTACGCGGTCAAGTGTGAGTAGGATATTTCACACATTTGAAGAGCATGGGACAGTTAGGAACTTACCTAAAGCGGGCTGACCACGCGCTATAATTGAAGACGAAAAACTTGATAGGTTATGCCTTACCTCACCTAGTAATCTCTATCTATCAGTACAAAAAAATTCACATTCTATCAGTACATAAAAGTTCACATTCTTCAACTAATACCTTAGCGCTAAATAAGGATGCCAGTAGAGCTTCTGTACAGCGATTATTAAAGAGCCAGAAGTATAAAGTATATGTTGTACATGAATTTCTTGAAGTTGACTACAACAGATGATTACAATTCTGTGAAGAAATGATTGCAAAATATGATGAAAATAACTTATTTTTTTTGAAATAATATCTTTTCCGTTGAAGCTACATTTTATTTAAATGGAATGTTCTATAGACATAATTATTGATTCTGGTCTGACCAAAATCCACAGTGGATACGTGAGGGACATAGACACCCCCAATGTGTTGCTAGTATCGGTTTCAATTTTAGAAGATTTTCTCATATAGCATCCACATGCCCTATATATATATGTACATATATATATATATATATATATATATATATATATATATATATATATATATATATATATATATATATATATATATATATATATATATATATATATATATATATATATATATATATATATATATATATATATATATATATATATATATATATAAATATCAAGTACTTTCTTGGGATTAGGTTCGTGGATTGAACAAAGAAACTTTAATGACGTTTCGCCTGTCCATTTCAGGCTTTTTCAAAATATTTAATTCTGCACATCTAAAAATTAAATACAAAAAGTGTATATATGTAAGTTAATAAATAAAAACAATTAGGTATAACGGCACGCACTAAAATTATTAAAACATTTATTTAAAATAGTACAGTACACACCTTGAGAAAGATGTTCTTTTACCTTGCTTGGCGGTGTGGAGGTAAGTGATACACTGGTTAAAGAATTCTATTGTTTTTTTTTTATATATATCCTTTAGTTTTTTTGATTATATTTACAATGTAGAACTATTTGTGGATAAGGGTTGTTTTAAAAGTATTTGTGTGAGTCTGACAGTATACAGTATGTATTTATTATTTATTTAAAATAGTTTATAACAATTGAATTAAATTAGATTGTGATATATATATATATATATATATATATATATATATATATATATATATATATATATATTATATATATATATATATATATATATATAATATAGTGTTTAGCTTTCTTGGGTATAGGTTTTTGTTTTATTATGAAACTGGCTATTTCCTTGACGTTTCGCCCGTCTTAGTAGGCTTTTTCAAAAGGTCTTATTAAGACCATTATTAATACCCAAGAAAACTAAACACTATATTATAATATTTAAGAAAAAGAGAAATATATTCTATATATATATATATATATATATATATATATATATATATATGTATATATAAATATATATTTTTATTTTTTTTATCTTTAACCATATATAAATATTTTGTTACTTAAACAACTTACCTTACTAACTTACCTAAAGCGGGCCGACCACGCGCTATAATTGAAGACGAAAAACTTGATAGGTTATGCCTTACCTCACCTAGTAATCTCTATCTATCAGGACAAAAAAATTCACATTCTATCAGTACATAAAAGTTCACATTCTTCAACTAATACCTTAGCGCTAAATAAGGATGCCAGTAGAGCTTCTGTACAGCGATTATTAAAGAGCCAGAAGTATAAAGTATATGTTGTACATGAATTTCTTGAAGTTGACTACAACAGATGATTACAATTCTGTGAAGAAATGATTACAAAATATGATGAAAATAACTTATTTTTTTTGAAATAATATCTTTTCCGTTGAAGCTACATTTTATTTAAATGGAATGTTCTATAGACATAATTATTGATTCTGGTCTGACCAAAATCGTGAGGGACATAGACACCCCCAATGTGTTGCTAGTATCGGTTTCAATTTTAGAAGATTTTCTCATATAGCATCCACATGCCCTATATATATATATATATATATATATATATATATATATATATATATATATATATATATATATAATATAGTGTTTAGTTTTCTTGGGTATAGGTTTTTGTTTTATTATAAAACTGGCTATTTCCTGGACGTTTCGCCCGTCTGAGTAGGCTTTTTCAAAAGGTCTTATTAAGACCATTATTAATACCCAAGAAAACTAAACACTATATAATAATATTTAAGAAAAAGAAAATATATATATATATATATATATATATATATATATATATATATATATATATATATATATATATATATATATATATATATATATATATATTATATATTTCCGTTTTTTTCTTTAACCATATATAAATATGTTGTTAACTATTTTCTTGGGCATAGGTTAACTCATTGAGAAATAAAACTATAATTCAATCGACGTTTCGCTCGTTATATTGAGCTTTCCCAAGATGTTTATTTTCTACAATTAAAATATATATAGTTAGTATTTAAATTTTAAAATGGTTAAAGCATTATTGAAAAAACATCACTCAAAAAAACATTACATTTAAAACGAACTACGATCATGAAAACAAAAATACATTTAAAACAAAATTAATATTATACAGAGTACGTACCTTGGAAATATGTCAGTTTTACGAATGTTTTGAGATTGCAATAATTTCAACACGTCTGGAATTCTGGTAGATAAAAACGAGACAATTTTTTTTTTTTTTTATTTACTGAGATTTTTATTGCTGTACCGAGTTTGGGTTTATGCTATTACTGAAATGTACAGGGTTTTATGTATGAAGTGGTTTATTTATTTAGATTAATTTACTTAGATATCAGATTATGATAAATTTGGCTTATGTTATTGATGTCTTTTTTACCGTTGACGGCATCTTTCTTTTTTTTAATTTGTATCATTTCTTTTATTGTGAGTTTTCGATAATTAGTTTCTTGCTCTAAAATTTTGGTTTGTTTAAAATCGAATTCTTGTTTTTTGTGTATTTGTGGCCGTTTAATCGACTATCCAAGTATTGTGTTGTCATTCCTATATACTTTTTTGGGCAATTTATACATGGAATTGAGTAAACTAGGTTTGATTTCTTTTTTTTTATTACTTTGTTTTTCAAGGGAGTGAAAAGATAGTTTAGTAAATTCTGTGCTTTATGACAGACAGTTATGTCGTGTTTAGACAAGATGTGATTTATTTTTTCTGATAGACCGTCTGTGTAGGGCATTGCAACGTATTTAGTATTACCGTTTTTTTCTTTTGTTGCTTTCTTTAAGTTATTATGAAAAACATGAGTTCGTTGTTTAAAAACTCGTAGTATGTTTTTTTTCTGGATAATGGTTATTTATTAAAGTCTCCTTAACCTTCTTTAAAATCTCAGGACGATATTCTGGGGAAGTAAGTGAGATGGCACGATCGGTTAGACCTATAATAGCGCTATTTTTTTGATTCTTTGGATGGTTGGAATTAAAGTTTAATTACCGCCCTGACCATGTTTATTTTGTATACCACTTGGTTTTTATATTTTTCTACTGAGATGCAAGCATGCAGATGTGATGCCAGCCTTCCTAAATTTTAATACGACACACATAAGATTTGCAGGTACGTACCTTGAAAACAAGTTCAGTGATATAATAAATAATACCAAACAAAAAATTTTAAATTTGACAGTCACGGAAACAACTAGAAATTAATTAAATTCTGAAATAAATAATCAAATTAGTTACTTAAAAAATCTTATACCTGAAAATCAACTAAATAAATTTCTGAATTTCGAAAATTTAAAATATGAAAAAACTTTTAAGTACACTAAAGCACCAAATCAAACAAAATTTACAAATTTAATTTCTCATATACCACATGACAAAAAAAATAAATTTAATCGAATAGCTAAGTAACATCTCTGACACTGAAATTCCACAGGATATTGCTGAAGTTCTTGCTTTGGGTGATCATTTTTCACTTCCAATAACAACTAAAAAACATACCATACCATACCAACCACTGAATATATAGCCTGTGCAGAAAGCATAATTCAAAATAAACCGAATGAAATCAAAGATTCAATTCGCGCCAATGTTGTAAACGTCGTAATAAACCATAATCTTAAAATAAAACATAAAAAAATAAAATATTCAAACTTTCAAAAAAGAAACATACAGAAAAAAATTAACAAAATCAAACAATTCGTAAAGGACAACCCTCCAATTAAAATCCTTAAAGCTGATAAATCAAATAAAACTGTGATAATGAACTCTTACGACTATGATACAAAAATTAAAGAATTGCTTAGTGACGTAAATACTTACAAATAATTAAAAAGTGATTTAACGACCTCTTATCAAACAAAAAATAACATGTTCATAAAAAAATTGTTAAACAAAAAAGTTATTTCTGATAAAGAAGCAAAAAACCTAATGATACACAATCCAGTAGCACCCAAAATATACGGTCTTCCTAAGTTGCATAAAGCTATCATACCTTTAAGGCTCATTGTATCATGTATCCAATCTCCTTTTTATAAACTGTCGAAATATTTGTCTAATTGTATGTCCAAAATAACAGGAAAAAACGATTATTTTGTTAAAGATTCATTTGAATTTAAACAATTTATTGACAAGGTAAACATTCCAGACAATCATATACTACTATCTCTTGATGTTGTCTCTCTGTATACGAATATTCCGAATGAACTTTTATCTGACATAATAACACAAAAATGGGACGAATTAAAGGGTCACACAACACTCCCAATAAAATAATTTATAGAAGCTATTAACATTACTCTAAATAATAATTATTTCCAGTATGAGCACAAATATTATCAACAGTTAGATGGTTGCTCTATGGGTTCTCCTATTTCCTCCATTGTCGCACAATTAGTTATGGAATATCTGGGGGAGAGTGTGATAAGTGAACTTGATTTTAACCCTCCTTTTTTTAAAAGATTTGTGGACGATTGCTTAACTGCCGTTTCAAAAGACCATATTAATGACCTATTAAATGCTTTCAATAATTTTCACCCCAAACTAAAATTTACCATGGAAACTGAAGACAAAAACACAGTCAATTTTCTAGACTTAACCCAAATTAGAAACAAGAAAGATCAAAATATAAGAACCAAGTGTTATACAAAAAAAACATCGTCAGGTTGGTACTTAAACTTTAACTTCAACCATCCAAAGAATCAAAAAATTAGCGTTATTATAGATCTAACCGATCGTGCCATCTCACTTACGTCCCCAGAATATCGCCCTGAGATTTTAAAGAAGGTTAAGGAGACTTTAATAAATAACCATTACCCAGAAAAAAACATACTACGAGTTTTTAAACAACGAACTCATGTTTTTATAATAACTTAAAAAAAGCAACAAAAGAAAAAATAGTAATACTCAAAACGTTGCAATGCCCTACATAGACGATCTATCAGAAATAATAAATCACATCTTGTCCAAACACGACATATCTGTCTTTCATAAAGCACAGAATTTACTAAACTGTCTTTTCACTCCCTTGAAAAGCGATGTAATAAAAAAAAGAAATCAAACCTAGTGTACTCAATTCCATGTTTAAATTGCCCAAAAAAGTATATAGGAATGACAACACAGTACTTAGATAGTCGATTAAACGGCCACAAATACACAAAAAATGCATCTACTGCACACCAGAAACACGAACATACAGAAAAACATGAATTCGATTGTAAACAAACCAAAATTTTAGAGCAAGAAACTAATTATCGAAAACCCACAATAAAAGAAATGATACAAATTAAAAAAGAGAAAGATGCCGTCAACGATAAAAAAGACATCAATAACTTAAGCCAAGTAAATTAAACTAAATAAATAAACCCCTTCGTTGTCACCCCGTACATTTCAGATATAGCATAAACCCAAACTCGGTACAGCAATAAAAATTTAAGTAAATACAAAAAAAAAGAAAAAAATGTCTCGTTTTTATCTAGAATTTCAGATGTGTCGAAATTATTGCAATCTCAAAACATTAGTAAAACTGACATGTTTCTAAGATACGTACTCTGTATAATATTAATTTTGTTTTAAATGTATTTTTGTTTACATGATCGTAGTTTGTTTTAAATGTAATGTTTTTTTTGAGTGATGTTTTTTCAATAATGTTTCAACCATTCTAAAATTTAAATTCTAACTATATATGTTTTTATTGTAGAAAATAAATATCTTGAGAAAGCTCAATATAATGAGCGAAACGTCGATTGAATTATAGTTTTACTTCTCAATGAGTTAACCATGCCTAAGAAAATAATTAACAAAAAAATATATATATATATATATATATATATATATATATATATATATATATATATATATATATATATATATATATATATATATATATATATATATATATATATAAAGAATATATATATATATATATATATATATATATATATATATATATATATATATATATATATATATATATATATATTTACTTATATATATATATATATATATATATATATATATATAAATATATATATATATATATATATATATATATATACATATATATATATATATATATATATATATATATATATATATATATATATATATATATAAGAAAAAGACTATTTAAGTGATGCCCATATTAGGTTCACGTTTCCTTTCTGTTAGTTAAATACATAACTTTCATTGTCTACATCGTTCGAGGGAACATCCCACTGAATTATCAAAAAATTGCTTTCACATTCGTTTTATTAGCCTTAAACGATGTGTTTCTCAAGGATATAATTTTCGTATAATTTTCAGGAAATTTTACTTAATTTTGCCTTTCGATCCTTAGTTCCGTGTTGTAGTTAAGCCATTGTTAAAGGAAATAATGGACGTTCGAATTTGAACATCGAATTATCAGAGGCATGGGTATAATTTACTTCTATATTGGGTAGAATCTTGATTTATGAGTATGATGATGGGTGTTGAGAGAGAATTTTTAGAGAGTCAAAATGCAAGTACTTCGTCAAATAATGAACTGCATACCTAAAGACAAGGTTATTGAGATAAAGGCGTAACAGCTACAAGTTGATTTTTAGAGTTTTGGATTAAATATGTGTTAAAATTAACAAAAACAAAATATTACTTTTTATATCAGGACTAGAAATTTTATAGTAATTGCATCTGGCACCACAGCATTATAGAAATTGTTTTGAACAATATCATTATACATAGTACAAACGTTTTTATGTACACGGTTTTTCCGCATAGTTAGACAGCGCTCACCACGTTTATTATAAGAGATAAAAGGCATCCTTACTTAAAAAAGTTATAGAGTCCTGAATCGCTAGGATTCTTTACCAGAAAAAACAAATGAAACATTGGAAATTAAATAAATGTCCGTCAAATGGGTCTCTTCTTGCTGATTATAAATGTGCTAGATTTGATAACTTTATATCCAAAGATCCGAAAAATTTAAGAAGAATCCTTTCTTAAGACGCAGCGTTCTCCCATCGACTCCAGTGATAGAGCATTTTTCATATTCTCTCTAAGACACTGCCCCTTATGGCAGGGTTTTTCTTAATTTTCTCGGGTATCTTTCGATATAAAGGTATCAAACCTAGTATATTTATAATCAGCAAGAAAAGACCTATTTGTCGGACATATATTATACAGGGTGTTCCATTTAAAATAAAAAATTCGATTTTTATTGCGTTAATTTCCGATGTTAATTTTTTTCTAACGAATCCTGGCGGTTCATGACAAACCCTACAACTTTTATATTTCAAACTCTTTATCATCCGCCATCCTCAATATTGGTTTAATTACAAGAGGTAGAAAAAATTGTTACGTATAAAAGATGCAAACTTTATAACTTATTTATAAAAAATAATTTTTTATGAATACAGGATGTCTAACAAAATATTACATATCCAACATACTTATTTCTTTTCAATAAAATACCTTATTAATTATTTTTAAATTATATTTATACCAAATATACTAAGTGTGATACCACCATTATGATGGGTGATTCATGTGGAGGTACTTTTTTCAAAAATTAAAAAACATCGAAAAATTTTATTTTATTCAAAATTAAATTTTTATATATATTTTATAAATTATAATAAAATTAAACTTTTCGATCTTTTTTAGAAGATATCCCAAAAATTGGGCAAAAACCTTGGCATAAAGGGCAATATGTTAGAAAGAGACAGAAAGTTCTACTACATAGTGGCGTTAATGGGAATAAATTGCATCTTATAGCAGGGTTTTATCGAGTGACTTTAATGATAAAGAAATCAAACCTAGTATATTTAGAAAAACTGCATTTGAAGAATAGAGATTATTCCATTTAAAAAATGTATGTTGAGACCTACTATTTACATAAGCACTAATTTTCTATGAACTAAGTAATACAACTCACAAAATTTAAATTTAACATTTTTCTCTTATAGTTGAGTCAGTGTTGGGGATGGTGAATTAAGCACTACATAAAACATATTTATATATAGGAAGCATTTTTTACATTTCTGTTAAGTATTCAATTATTCAAAATAAAAGAGATGCCCAAAAAGTGCACGATTGTTTTTAAAATTATGGAAATTAACTTTGTCAAATTGTATCTTGACTTATGTCAAATTGTATCTGGAATGGCATATTAACATTTCAAACCGCCCATAATCCATTATATTTTTGCTCCCCCTCTGCCCTACCTAAGGTATGCACAAGTTTAACTAAAGAGAAACATAAGGCATAAATATTGAAAAATATATGTCATATTTGTTTAAAAACAAAAAATGGTAAATACTAAAACGCAGTTTGCCAAAAAATATCCAAAACTCTTTTTGCTTTTGGTTGTTGCAAATAGGCTCCTGAGTTCGAATCCCAGCGAAGACGAGTTAACTATTTCAATTTTAATTTGTCTGAAATGCCGATTAAAATACATTTTTTTAAATTTATATACTATTATCCAAAATTACCAAGAAAAATTTAAAAATTAAACGTTTAACGATAAATACAAGGTCGACCAGTAACAATAAAAATATCATTCCTATATTCCAAAAATGTTATTACATTTACTTCTGAATTTTTGCTACGAAGAATGTTGTCACCCCTAAAGGCCAAGTCGCTTATTTTAGTATAGAATTTTTATATTTCTTTGTTTCTTCTGACTAGTTAGAGGCAGCTTTGGACAGGAATATTCTTCAGATTGGTTTTAGGTTTTTGGAAACACTCCAGCGAGATCTTTCTCCCTGGGACTATTTAATAAATTTTACAGACCTAGAGTGTTTAAGATTTGCATCGCTGTGGACAATTTTTTAAAAACTCCAACATTTTTCTCCAGTTCTAGATAGGCAGCTCTTCTCTTTGATAACTTAGCTGTTAGTTTATCAACTATCAAAATTCAAAATTTTGTGTTACATCAATTATTTCTGCTTCACTTTTATAAGTCAAAGTCACTCAAACTGTGTAATTCGTTTTCTATTTCTGGATGTTTAAATTAATATGTTTTATTTTGGTATAAAATAGATCATTTAGCAAAAATGGTATATCTTTACAAAAGAGATATTTGTTGTCATTTTATACTAGTATGGTAGCAGTGAAAATATCATCCTCCCAGGTTTGTTTATTCACGTTTTGCGGTCCCTATTATTGAAATGTTTTTCCCATTTCCCTTGGCCTGTCTATCTGCCTACCTGCCTGATCGCAACATAATTAAAAAAGTACTGATCCGATTAACTTAGGTATATAGGGCGAAGATGGTATTTTTTTGTGCGAATGCAAGATGGCTGAAGAAAGTGGCGGCCTAATAAAAAATTAAAAAATGATTCTGAAAAAATTATTCGATTAATTTCAAATTTGCACAAAAATCAAGTGTGATAAAACAATGAATTGGTAAAATGGTAATTATCCTGAATCTCCTTCCTATTAAATCCTTCTATTTATTAAGGGAAAGAAGACAAAATAATTTTTATATGTACAGTAGATATTACCAGATAACTACGTATCTAAATAAACTGGGTCATGCTTCACTTCTCTTTATAAAAGAGAGGATTTATAACGAAGGAAGTTTCGGATAAATTGAATTTACTGACTTTTCAAACATGTTTGTTATATTTTACATTAACTTTTGAGGAAGGCCGCTGCCGCTCTTTGAGATTTGGCGCTACAACACCGTTGCTAAATTGCACTTAATACGCCTCTGAAGCTAGTAAAAATAGGTAAATTTCCATTACCCGGAACTTCTCTCGTTATGAATTTGTCCTTTTATTGGAAATAGTGAACTGGGATCAAATTTAGTTCCGACATAGTCATCATATTTGATTCGTACCAATATTTTATTAGTTTGTTTATAATATAATAAATTGAACATTTTATTTAGCCGCTCTTTTGTTTCACCATCTTGAATTCGGACCACACTATTTCTATCTAAAGGTATTATACTTAATTCTTGCACAATATTTGAAATCAATCTAATAAGTAGTTTTTTCAGGCTGATTTTTAAATATTTTATTAGGCCGCTATTTTGCCTTGCAATCATGGATTTGTATCAAAAATTTATCAGGTTATCCTCATATGACCCTTAATATTTGACCAGTATTTGAAGTCAATCAAGAAATTATTTTTTTAGCTATGCAGATGTAACAGACCGATAGACAGACCGTCGGAATTATTATGGAGAGATTATGTTTCTAGGGTCACTAAAACATGAAGATCTATAAAAACGTGGAAGGTGATTTTTTGGTTTCACTGCAATCTGCAATGCCTTCTTGGGGAATATTTTGGCCTTCTTCGAGAGCTGTTCGTAATTGAGTCAACGTTTCTAGTATATTCCATATGTTTTCAATAGGATTTTAATCTGGGCTTGGTGTAAGTATTCTGTAACAATCTGCAATGGGGCCTGGCATTCTTGTATTAGTCGAAAATCGGATTTGATGAGGTGGGCAAAGTCCATGACGTGATCAAATAAGCATTGTCGTATATATCAGTTGGAAGTCAAGGACTAGATCCGCACGGTCATGCTGTGATACCCCAGATCAACAGCATGATCACTCCAAAAGGGGTTCTTTGGAATATGCAGCATTATGCAAATGGTTCACCTGGCTTCCTCCAGACACCTTCACGTCCGTCAGGTGAGCGCAGGCAAAAGCGCGATTCGACTGTGAATAATACATTCGCCCAATCTTCTACCCCCCAGTTTCTGTATTCTAGAGCAAAATTTCTATGGTGGGCTGGAAGTAAACGAGGTCATGCTGCGGGTCTTGTGGACCTCAATCTCTCTTTTAGTAACCTTCGTTTGATGGTTCGTGGAGATTCAACTGTACCACGTACATCTTTGAAGGCTACTGCCAATAACAGTAGAAAGTATGATACGATCACTTAAAGCTAATGGTAACACATGGTCTTCCTGATCCCTGACGTCGTGTATACTCACCAATCTGACGAAGTCGGTTAATCGCATCTTGTACAGTAGTTTGAGCTTCTCCTAAGAATTCCTCGATATATCCTGTACTGCGACCATCGTCATTCATGCAACAGCACGTGCAACATTTTCTGCTCAATGAAAAACTTGTGACGGAAAACTTTGAAAATTGTGTAATTGGCAATGAGTCACTTTGAAAACAATGCTCTTAACGTTATCAAAGGCTATTAGATAAGCTCTTAATGAGCAACCAAAGGCTATTAGATAAGCTATTCGGAATTTGTTAATAAACTCGAAAAAATGTAATACTTTCTTCAAGTATTTGTTCTTTTTTAAGAAAACTGATATTGACTTGATTCAAAAAACATTTTTTTAAGAAAAGATCACCCTTTAAACTAAACTATAATAAAGTTTAATTTTACCTTGGGGCCTTACGAAATTAAGGAGGAAAAAGTAAGTTTTAATTCTTGTTGTATAATGATGAAGCTATCAGTATTTTTTGAGAAGTAATGTTCAGGGTGAAATTCTGAAAAACAGGTCTACACTCAACTGAAATTTCATCAAAATCGGAAAACAATTGAAAACGTTACATGACTATAAATTTGACTAAAATTATCTTTGGCCTGAATTTATTAGCAAAGATTTTATTTTCAAATTAACAGAATTAAAGTAGATTTAAACTTTTATAAATTTTTGTATAGCACCAAAAAAGCTAAAAGTTTGCTTTATTTACCATCTAATACTCAAGTTTTAAATCTTAAAACAAGTTAAGACGTTGCAAAAATTCACGTATTGTAATTTTTTAAATGCAATAGTTATTAATTATATTAAATTTAAACAGAGTATTAAATAATGGTTTCAATGATATGGGTCTACAAGTCACCGTTTCAGACTTATTGACGATGATCTTCAGTAGGTAACTTATGTTTTCGTAACAAAACTTTTAAATCAATTTCAAAATATGTAAAATATATATATTTACATACTAACAGTAATTACATCATTTAAATGATATATTTATTAATTGGAATCAATAAATGATAAAAGTTTTGAATTTTTAAACTTTTCTTTTGTGATTCTTTTATAGGAAAACCAGATTAAATTTGTATTAAACCTCTTTAAAATCTTTGGTTATTAATGTAAGACAATATAAAAAAAAGTTAAATTAAAATCTTTAAATTAGGTAACAATAGAATAAATAACTTTAAAATGTTAAAATTAACTTACACTTAATATTTCACAGTTGTTTATTATTTTATTATTTGATCTAAAGATTTTAATTATTTTAGTTTTTTTATATCATAATTAACTGCAGATGTAAGCATCATTTAATACAAATTTAATATAAAAATATGTTTAATAAGGTTTCCTGTGAAGTATCTGAATTAATGTAGGATCACAAAAGACAAGTTTAAAGTTTTTTTTTCATGCAGCTGGTTACAAACGATACAAAAATTCAAGGTTTAGTAAAAAAAATTGTTATAAAGATACTAGTAAAGGAGGAATAAAGTATATATAACACACAGGTGGCAGGTGCTCCAGTGCGCTATGGTCATTCTGACGTTGGTTCCGGCGGGTCAGGTTCGAATCCTGATGGGTGCACATACACTTTTTTTAGTTTGCAGTCGATATTAGTGGCAATAAAATTCAACACAGATAAGTGTAAAATGTATCTACTTTATGCGCCACACCATTCACGCTGATTGACGCCGAATGTAGGTGGATAGGGGTTGATGATGCAGATACACACTTGTAAGTTGCCGGGTCTTTTGATAAAATATCAAAGGATGCACCATAACGCAAGAGTTGACAGGTCAAGGGTGGGGTGTGTGCCGGGGATCGAAATAGTGACTGTGTGAGGAACCCACGTCAAGCTGGTCCGGATTGGTTAATCCCGTGATGGAAAGGAGACGTTTAAATTAAGTTAGCAAGCAATATAATACACAGGGAGTTAAGTTAAAAAATCGATCCAAGGAAAATGAAACACCCTGTATAAATAAAATAATACAATTAAAAACTTCGAATTTGGTTTTATCTTTTATGGTTATCTAGATGAGGTGATAGGACACCTTATTTTTGACACCCTGTACATATTACCAAATAACTACGTACTGAATTATACTGGTTCTTGCTTTAATTTCCTTGATAAATAAATATTCAGAACGAGGGAATTGTGGGTAAAGCCGATTTATCGATTTCTTATTGTGTGTGATTTCATATTATTTTTTCAACTATTTTGATAAGCATTGAATAGAACTAGCCGTTATTTTTCAAAATGTTTTTTCATACGTACTTAATTTGAAGGTCATAATTCATTAACATTTTAATTTATTACATTGCGAAAAAATGAAAATTTTTATTTTGTTCTGTAACTTTTTGGTCTAGTTGGTCTTAACTTAAAGATCATAATGCATTAACATTACAATTCTAATATTTTTCTCATATCCCACATGTATTATAACCCTATTTATTAATTAGCAAGCAGATAAAAATAACACTCTTTATACTTTCCTAAAATTTATTTAATCGCTTTATTGACATTAGTCATAGTGTACCTGTACCAAAGTTGATTTAAAATTCTCTGGAAGCCTACATGGTGTATCAAAACAAAAATATAATATTTTAACATCCTGTAACATTAAAAGATGCAACTTAAAGAGAACATTGTGTACAACTTCCTTTTCCAATTTTCCCGAGATCTACGTTTTCAAATTTAAGGTACTTACTTCTGAAAAACCCTGTAAAATATGAAACATAATTTTACAAGTAATTCTAAGCATTTTTTACAAGGTGGCACTAGATAAGTGTCCGAAATTTCAGGGGCGTATAGTACTATATATATTTTTTATTTATTTTTTTAAACAACGTGTTAAACAATTCTAGACATAATTTATTTAAAATAAGCACACAATATACAGTGACAAATGTCTACGAAACGGGTATAATAAGTTTTTGAAAAATCTACAGGGTTTTACTTTTTCCCGGGTCTTAACCCTATTGACCCCCCTGATGATCTTTTTAATGTTAAGTTACTGGCTGTTTTCACTTAGAAATCAGACGTTCTCTTTTCTAACTTTTTGGTATATTACTTATATTCGTTAATTTCTACCGTTTAGAAGTTATTTAGCAGAATGTAGATTCGTGCACAGGAAACTTTACAGTCACAATACATTAATACATACATACATTTATTATTCCCTAATTTAAAGCCTTAAAAATAATTAAACTTAACTTACGGTTACAGCTAAGTGACCTTTGATAACAGCATTTATAGTATGAAAAGGATGGGGTAATGCCCTATCCATGTAGAAACTATATTCTGTTCCGGTCTGTTTGTGGAATATCTTCCAATAAAGCCGGAAACTTATCATTCAAAAAATTTAAATAATCTTCCCCGCTCAACCTAAGATAATTTTAAAGTGCCATTATAAAGAATACAACAAAACTAGTGCCTTTACTATTTGGCAGAAAAACTGGTCTCAGAAGATTATCTCCCAAGATGCCTATCCATACATTCATGGAAAATCTAACTCGATTTCGGCCTTCAAAAATAGCATGAGGATTTATGTCAGCCCAGTAATGATTGAAAACTTACGATTCCGTCTCTATTGAATCCAGCTTCGTCAGTTTGTCTAAGTAGCCATTAACAAAATTTAATTCTTGGAAGTAAATTTGTTGGTGATAGGGGTACATTAATTGCTCATGCATGGTAAGCTAAACGGTTTTACGATTTACACATTCACCTATAGTTATCCTCCTTACTGAAACAGAAGGCTAATTTTCGACAATTCTTAATATACGTTCTTCAACTTCTGGAGTGCGAATAGTTCTGTTATGCCCAAAATCGCCTCTCCTTGGCTGAAATGAACCGGTATCCCTAAGACATTGATGGATCTTATGAAAAACTTTTCGAGAAGAAACTCTTCGGTTTGAGTAAATAACGTGATATATAAACGAAGGGCCTCTTGGCTGTTTCTATCTGCCAACCGTACATGAAATGCATATCAGCTAGTTCAGCTGTTGAATAATTCATTTTCATTGATAATAGAAACTGGAAAAATTAAACACAGTTTAAAGCAAATAATTAAAAAGTCGCAAGTAGTGGGAGAACGTTAACGCCAACGAAAGATAGTTGCCATGACAAAACCACTTTTAAAACAGAACAATAATCATAACCTATTAAATTAGAAATATATTTTTTAATGCTTCTATTGCAGCTCCAAGTTAGGAATAAACAAAATGTTGTGTTAATGTGTTTTCACTGTAAAGTTTCCTGTGCACGAATGGAAATTTTGCTAAATAACCTAACTAAATAAGTAGAATACCAATAAGTTAAAGAACAGAACGAGGAGTCTGATTTTATAATTGGAAACAGCCAGTGACTTAGTAGCAAAAAGGTTTATTAAGGTCACGACCCGAAAAAGTTACAACCTGTAGACTTTTCGAAACCCTATTATACTCGTTTTGTAGACATTAGTTACCGTATATTTTTTTCCAAATTTAAATGAATTATCAGTTGAAATGTTTACGGTGTCTAAAAAATAAATAAGTAATATGAAAACTTGGACACCCTGTATCTTGAAAATGAAACATTACCGGGGCTATGTTCACAGAAATTTTTTTATTCTTTTTATGGTACTAAACGCCCCTGAAATATCGGTGACTTATTTAGTTATACAGTTTATTATGGATAGTTTGTCACATAGGTGAATCGATTACACCAGCCAAAGCCCTAACACAAAAGAGGGTTTCGCTATGCAAAGTTAAAACTATCGCTCAGCCATTCCTATCAACAAAAGGCTTGTGAGGAAGAAACAAATATTTCAAAAGTTTTATCAAAGATGAGTTATATAGGCAGTCCATTACTTAGTTTCGTAAAATTCCGCCTACTCAGCTAACATGGAAGAACAATTGGCGCGATGTTGCCAGTATCGCGACATGGGAGTAGACAGTGGAACCAAGGTCGATCCATTCGGTCAGATACCGTCGCTAGCTAGTAACTACCTCATGATAGATCCCAAGTCCACTAAACAAGAGCAAACCTGCTTTTCCATTTGTTGTATTATTTATTCGGAGGAAATTCAGTCGGTTTTTGGCTTTACATACTTGATATGGTGTCTGGGAATCCAATGATTTGCCTCCCAAGCAGATGATGGCTTTTAAAGGTGTTTCTGCCTTCATCCCTTTCGTAATGTACCATATAAAATACCATTATTATTATTTTTTTTAATTGTTTCAGCAAGATATTAAATAATTCTTTCTCTTGATTTATTATCACTTGTTCGCCAAAATGGCAACAATTTATTGTTAATTTTTGGTTTATTTTATTGAACGGTTTTTTTGGATGGGTTTTAAGAACTTTAGCGTGTAACAGCGTTACATAAAATCCTAATTTGTCTTCAATTCTTATCATCCTCAAAAAATCCAAAACCAAGAAGACAAAATTGTTTGTCGAATGTCGAATGTTTTTTGCTTTTTTCTTCTTCTTTTTTTTTTCTGGTTTAAAGTGCCTATATACATACATACATACATATATCGTTATATATATATATATATATATATATATATATATATATATATATATATATATAAAGATAGAAAGAATATTGCTCCTATCGAAAGTCAAAATTCAAAATTGTAATTCAGTGCCGATCGTGGTATTAGCTAGCGGAGTAGTTATATCCGTGATACCATTTGGTGTCGTTGAAGGCAATTATAAAATATTTCTTTTACACTTTTTGTCCAGTTTCTGGTTTTTCCTAACTATTGATTTTTTAACGAGATTCTTAAGAAATAGTCGCGGTCAAACCATTGAAAAACCATAAAATAAGCGTGAGTGTTTTCGCGCTTCGGAGGACTCACCGCAAAGGGACCTCCCTGATCTTTTGTGTGGTTTTGGTTAAACAATAATTCCCAAAAATTAATAGTAGGTAAGTAGTTTACTAGTTCGGTGTATATCACCTGCTAACCACAAAAATAGATTATTGAACCTAAGATAATTAAAATCTGCGAAATACATTAACTAATATAAAAATTAAACACATTTATGTAAATTTTGGTCTTGTTCCTTGTGCCCTGCTTTGCATAACCAATTTCTAAAAAGAGAAATATTAACCAAAAAAAAGGTCTGCAATTCTGTATTTGTAACAACAGCCAACTATAGCCGATGGCAAAAAAACTCAGGACATATATATATATATATATATATATATATATATATATATATATATATATATATATATATTTATTGTTAATTATTTTCTTGGGCATAGGTTAACTCATTGAGAAGCAAAACTACAATTTAATCGACGTTTTGCTCATTATATTGAGCTTTTTCAAGATATTTTATTTTTTTGGAAACATGTCATGTGTAACGAATGTTTTGCGATCAATCGCAATATATATATATATATATATATATATATATATATATATATATATATATATATATATATATATATATATATATATATATATATATATTTATGTATATATAAATATATATATATACATATATATATATATATATATATATATATATATATATATATATATATATATATATAAGTGATAATATCCAGGTAAGTATTAATGTCGAGGTAGAAAGAGATAGTTATGGATAAACGGATTAAATGTTTACAAAAATTATGCCCCATTTGAAAGTGAGAACTTTACTTTTGCACTTCAATAATTTTGTCGCAAATATATCGATAGGTACCAATGAACTATCGATAGGTGGATAGCTATCGATATATCGATATATAAAATATATCGATAAGTGATGTGTTATCGCCTATCGATAGGTAAAATCTAATATTGCCCATCCTGAGTATCAATACTACTTGATTTATAACGTGGTTGTCGGGGGTGTGAAGTAGGTAATAAAATTGTAGATGATGATTCAGTACTACATATTTAGAAAATTGAAAAAAAATCTATTGCCGTCAACTTGGTTATTGAAATTTAATATTTCTACATACCCTTTTACTACGTCCTGTATAACTAAAAACTAAAGCAGTTTTTCCATTCCGTAGTTTCAGCAGCATGTATCTTAAACATATCCAATATAGGAATCAAAACATAAAGAAATAAAACATAGATATATAACTTGCTTATATGCTTATTGATGATTTAGTATTACACATTTAGAAAATTTGAAAATTTCATTCTGTAGTTTCAGTAGCAGGTATCTTAAACATATCCAATACGGAAATCAAAATATAAAGAAATAAAAGCAGAAATGTTTGAAAATGGACAAAAAAGAAGTCGTCCCACGTAATAGTGTCATAGTAAAAATGTGTTTTGCGCAGCACTATATATTTTATATTCTTGGATATTTTTTGAAATGTAATGATTGTATTGCTATGAAATACCTTGTTTGAGAACATCTGCCTACATTTTTGACACTAATATTATTTTAAAGTAATCGATTTAGACTTTTTTTTCAAATATCTCCTTATTGATTTACTAATACCAGTCTTAAATCTCTTATGATTCTCCTCAAATAATAAAATAAATCTATCTACATAAAAATAAAAAAGTATGATTATTACACACATGTAATTGATTTAATTACATCCAATCTTAGACGCGAAAAGACAACTAATTCTCAATATCCCGGAAATAATTATTAAAATTTGCCTTATTGAAAATCTTTTTTGCAAACTGTAATAGAAAATTGAAATCTTCTTTAGTATCATGAAAGAACTTAACGTACGAGCGGCTACAAGTTTACAAAGTAGGTAGTCCGCGAAGCCTGGAGCGCTAAATCAACTTTCTCGTCTCAAAATATTGGGTCCAGTGACTTCAATCGAACACTGCCTATGTCTTGATAAAGTACATTCCTTTTAATATGATAGCCACATGTAATTTAATTTAGTTTGATAATGATAATATCAGAAGCCTATAGACAAAATTTTAACAAGTATGTTAGATTTACAAAAAAGGCTTGTTAAATAAAACATATTGAATATATCAACAATAAATATACAAATCAAGTAAATTTAAAAAATCCCCTTTCACCAAATGGCAAAAAGAATATCCAGCCGGGACTAGATAATAACTGTGACATTCAGCTTTTCTGAAAAGTAAACAAGCGATAGCTAATAACATAAAATGCTTTCTCTAGTACAATTGTATTACAACTAACCAATAATAATATTATTGAACAGGCATATAATGATGGTTATTATTCCCAAGGATGTTTTGAGTTTAAGGCACTAGCCGTATTCGAGTGTCTTAAATCGTCCAAGTAATTATTAGCTGTTATATGCTAGTAAAATACTTTACTTTATCCACAACTACTAAATAAGTAAGTACATTTTTAATATATGTGAACGATACTGACGCATATTTTAATTATTCAGGTATGTGACACGTCATCATTCTAGCATACTCACCGTGTTGATAATACTGAAAACGAAACTATGTCTATGTCTGTCATTAGTTTGGAGTTAATAATGTATATCATTATAATTAAAAGAATACTAGTAAAATTGAAAGATTGATAGACTTACCTGTAAGGAAGATCAATCTTAATTATTCGAGCATCGTAGTCCTTCTATGATAGTGACGCACAGTTTTTAAAGAATAAACAACTAAAAAAATTCCCTGACTCATATCTCCGCTTCGGTCTCGGTATCGAATATTAATATCAATTCATTTGTGACGGAACTAATTGCACTGATCATATGCTATTGGGTGAAGGGGTTGGGTGGGCCCTATCATAGAAGGACTACGATGCTCGAATAATTAAGATTGATCTTCCTTACAGGTAAGTCTATCAATCTTTCAATTATTCTTCGCATCTACGTCCTTCCATGATAGTATTGGTAGATGTTTAAAGAAATGAACATATTCAGTGCAATTCTGTAAACAAGTTTATTCAGTGTAATACTCAACTAGGCAAAATTATTATCACTTTGGCCATTTTCTTAACCTTACAACCTATAATAATAGTTTTTTTTTTTTTTTTCTTTTTTTACACATTTCTTAACATAATTTTTAGTGCTATAATAATGACAAAAAACAAAACTAATTATATAAATAACTGTACACATAATTGTATAAATAAAGTAATATAAATAAATGTAATAATTTTAAAGAGTTTTATTAAAACTTTCAATAATGGACCTAGCAAAGTCTTCTGGTTTTCTTGCCAATGGCAAATTATAAAAGTTATTGAAAACTAAAGATTTTTCCGTCCATCCTGCAGTATTGCGGATTAAATCAATATCTAAGCCTGATCTAAATGCTGCTGAAGTACTTGCATGACGCACGCTATGACCTTTAAACATACTAGTATCTATTTTACTTTTCTCTAAAATTACCTTTATCCACCTGCTAATCGTTTGGGTCGACGCCGAATGATGTGGTTTTTTATGAGTCAAAATTAGAGTTTCATTACTACCCCGAATATTTTTTGTCCGTTTAATATAATGATTTAACGTGTTGGCAATACATAATTCTGGTTTATCTTGAAAATAGGGAAAAACCAGACATGGTTGTTTCCTATTTTTACCCGAAGTTTTGATTTTTGCAGAAATACGAATTTGCATCTTTTGCTCATCTCGGTAAATGTTATTTAAAGTAATTTTTGATATGGTCTGTACTCTTTGACCGGAAGTAAGCAATAATAGAGTAACTAATTTGCATGTTAGGTCCTGGAGTGACAAGGACTCTAACGGAAAAAGAGTGCTCAAAAATTCTAAAACTGGACTCGGGTCCCACGTAACTGAATATCTCGGAGTAGCAGGATTTTTATTGTATATCCCTTTAAAAAACTTTTTTAATATTTTCTCGTCTTCTAGAGAAATTGAAAATATATTTAGCAACGCTGATCTGTAAGAGTTAAGCGTTGAATATAAAAGACCCGTGTTAAAATTAATACAAAGAAAGGTTAATATTTTATTTAATTCGTACTGATAAGGATTAGAATTATTTTTCCTGCAGAACTCCCACCATTTTTTATAACAAATTGTATATTGCTTCATTGTGTTTTCAGACAAGGCAGCTAATATGACGGGAATTGTTTCTTCAGGTATTTTCTTTTGCTTCAATGACTGGTAGACAATTTCCCTACCACCAGGGAAAGAGTCTCGTGGAGGGGATGATATTCCCTAAAAGGAGAAATTAACAAATTTTTATCTGGTTGAAAAACTAAAGGTTCTTCTACTAGCAATTCTAAGAACAATGGGTACCACGGTTGTGTCGGCCAATTAGGCACCACCAAAATACCCGTCGCCCTATCAGTCTGAATTTTTTCGATTACTCTATCAATAAGATTGAATGGCGGAAATGCATAGAAATACATATTCTGCCAATTTATGGTGAAAGCGTCAATCTCTATGCAGTCTGGATCTGGTCCCCAAGAAACGTATTTTGTACATTTTGCATTAATTTTTGAAGCGAACAAGTCAATTTGAGGGTTACCAATTTTTAATATAATTTTTAAAAAGGCTTTATTATTTAATTCAAACTCTGTATTAATGTATTTATTTCT
Source organism: Kuschelorhynchus macadamiae (assembly GCA_030620095.1). NCBI lineage: Eukaryota > Metazoa > Arthropoda > Insecta > Coleoptera > Curculionidae > Kuschelorhynchus > Kuschelorhynchus macadamiae. The sequence goes on from JAUTXW010003061.1 coordinate 173,227, forward strand.
GGATAACAAGTCGGCTTCAACATTATTAACAGTATTTATGTACGTTGCAAAAATAAAAATATTTCTTGCTTCGCACCAGGTCCAGATCTGCTATGTTATCGAATTGAGATTTCCATGTCTTATACTTCCCATTTTATTTATGCATGATATTGCCGTTATGTTGTCAATTTTTAACAAAATATTACAGACGGATTTTAATCTTGCAAAACACTTTAGACCGTAAAAGGCCGCACATAATTCCAACCAATTTATGTGATAAGGTATTTCCTTTTCACTCCAAAAACCTCGCGCTTCTTGATCACCGCAACAGGCGCCCCAGCCCGTGTTTGAGGCGTCAGAAAAAATTTCTAGACAAAAAGGCTTCTGTTTAAAACTTTTTTCTGCAAACGGGATATTTCTAATCCACCAATCTATTTCCTCTTGTAAAGTTATAGGAATGTTCATACCTTTAGTAAAATTAAATTTATTGTACCCAAGAGTACTTAAGAGTAGGCGATATAGACACTAACTTTCCTACTAAAGAAGCAAATTGTTTAATTTTACAATAACGTAATTTTTTAAATTTATATAATAATTTATTAAGTGTTTTGCGTTTTGCTTCAGGAAGGGCGAGGGTCATTGTTTTACTATTAAAAATAAAACCCAAATATTCTAATTTTTGAGTAGGAATCAAAATACTTTTTTTAAAATTTATAGTAAAACCTAACGATATCAATAAACGTTTGGTTATAGTGACAAAATTTTGACATTCATAAAAATCCTTTCCAATAATAAGTATATCATCTTAAATATTTAGCGACAGGTTTCAAAAGTTTTGTAAATACTAATGGTGCTATATTAAGCCCAAAGGGTAAACATTTAAACTCATAAAGTTGATTTTTAAAGGAAAAACATAAATACTTTCTATATTTTCTATTTATAGGCAAAAAATAGTAAGCGTCCTTTAAGTCTATTTTAGCTAAATAACAGTTGTCGGATATTAATTTAATAGCTTTACGATGATCTTCCATTTTGAAGTGATAATTTGTAATAAATCTATTTAAACTTTTTAAGTTCAAAACAAACCTAAAGTCACCGTTAGATTTCTTTATTAAAAAATATGACGATAAAAATTGATTTTTTTTAAATTTACATTTAGCTATCGCACCCTTTTTTAACAATTTATCAATTTCTATAGAATAATTTTTCAATCTCGATCTATCTAAAATTCTTGGGCGCACGTGCTGTATTGGTAAAGAGTGAAAGGAAAATGTTACACCTTTAATCCATTGCAGAACGGCTGAATTACTAGGGACTAATTTTTGCCATTGTTGCACATAAAATTGAGAGCAACCTGCAAGTACCTTAGTGTTTTTTACCTGTACTTGTAGTAATTTTTGCGGCTCAATTCCCGATGCCTCTTCCTGTCCTGTACTCCTTGTCGTTTTGGTGGATACTCCTTGCACTGCTGCCCCCTCTTCTCCCCTTTCATCTTGTGCTTTTGATACGGGCGCTTGGAGTTTAAAGAATTTCTGCCAGATGACTCGGCTACCGGTAGTATCGGGGCCGGAGTTCTAATTATTTTCTTTATTTCACTTCCTGCCTTCTTTTCCTCTCGCCGCTCCTTCACTTTGGTGAGAAAGTCGGTTCCAAAAAGTAACTCATCTATGGGATTAGAGTTTGAGGCTGCTCTAGATTCTTCATTCATAAAAGGAGTAATTTCGAATTTTCTCTTTACAGATATTGCATGGTGTACACTAGCCACAAGTTGGCTAGCATTAACCATTTTTTCCATGATATCATTTGATATAATCAATTCTTTTCCTGGTTCAGCTAATTTTTCTGACATGATAGTACCCAAAACGGATAAGGTGGCTCCTAATTGATCTTGAAGGCTAGATAAAAAATAGTAATTTCTTGCCACCTGTTGTGGCACAATTGGTTTGATTTCCTCGTTTATTTTTGGAGCACTAAGTGTTTTACAATTTGCCGGAATTAAATATTTTTGAGTTAGTTCTTTTCTGGTTTCAGTTGTTATACCATCCTTGAGGTAAATCGACCATCTAACTGCTAGTTCCTCATGCAGATCAGGTCCTGAACTTTTTGGAGTACTTGGGTGTTCTCCTAACAACTGTAATACATCTTTTGCCGGTGTAGAGGCAGGCTCCATAAGAATTGTTGGTGAAGGATCACCGGCCTGCACTTCGAGGTCCCCTCTTGAAGATTTTTCTGATGAATCAGTCTCTATAAGCGAAAGAAAAAAAAATTTCGCTTAAAAAAAAATAGTGGATTATTACAAACATTGTTATTATTATGGCCTACTTTTTGGGTAATAAGAGTCAAAAGGACCCTTAAATTTCGTTTTATGTTATAGCAGACAATAATCTGCGGGTGATAATTTTTTTTAGGCAAAAGGCCGCTTAATTCCGCTTAAAAATAGCGGATTTTTATAAACATTGTTATTATTATGGCCTGCTTTTTAGGTAATAAAAGTCAAAAGGACCCCTAAATTTCGTTTTGTATTATCGCAGACAATAATCTGCGGGTGATAATTTTTAGGCAAAAGGCCTAACACCCTCTCTACAAAACTAGAATAAATATATAAGTCAAAAGGACTAAATAAGTATTCATTTCTTTAGAATTTAATAATCGGCTATAAAAGACTGACGGTGCTAATATTTCTGTTTTTTTTTTTTTTAAATATTGTAAAATTATATATTTTATCATTAAAAAATTTATTTTACAATAAAAGGTTATTTTAATATACACATTTTTTTTTTCTTACCTGCAGGTTCTGAATCACTGCTACACGATGATGACGAACTATTTCGCCCTATTTTTCTTTCTAATTTAGCTAACATCACTTTAATTGAATCTAAATCCCGTGCATACCTTCTTTTGCTTTTTATTTTCGGCATTTTCACACAAAAAACAACAAAAAACTCACTACTTTAACTATAACTTGCTTTACAACTGTACGTGATGCACAACAAAAATGAACTGATATTAATATTCGATACCGAGACCGAAGCGGAGATATGAGTCAGGGAATTTTTTTAGTTGTTTATTCTTTAAAAACTGTGCGTTGATAAGACAAAATGAAGCCTACCAATACTATCATAGAAGGACGTAGATGCGAAGAATAATGAGTTTACTGTATAATAGTCGTTAATAAATGCTAGTTACAAAGTTTACGAAATTGTAAGTTTTGTTATTTATAAGCTTAATATAAAGCAGATATTATGTAATAAAGTATACCTATATCTGCATTAATTTAAGACACGTCGTGCACTTTTCTATATTTGTCTATGACATTTGTATAATTAGAATTAGTTTCCCAATAGATGGGAATAGTATAAGCAAACGAACGAGAGTATGATTATTTCATTGGCAAATAGCAAATCTGGGATTAAAAATAGTAACTAAAACGAACAAATAATTCTACATTTTGAGTAGACCAGGCCCAAGGAAATCATGAAACAACAAAAACATATATTTAGAATAAAAATATTGAATTTTAATGCAGTTTTTATACATATCTACATATATGTAGGTACATGGCTTACTAAAAGAGAGTCATGAACCAGATTTTTATATTATTGGTATTATTATTGTTATTATTGGATAATTATTGCCGATTGAGTATTTTTACCTGTGTGGAGTTACTAGTTCTCCATGTGGCTGGGGAATCAAAACTAGGCTACAGCACAGGAAGAATAACTTCGAAGTGGTGCAGTTTTGAAGAGCGGTGGGCGTGGATGGAACAACTTTAATGGTTTCCGTACTGCGATGTAGTAAATAAACGGAACTCCTACTATATTACAAATTTCCAATATATCCAATGGCCAGCGAAAATCAGAACCAGGCCCTCAGTCCGGGGCACCCCTTAAATGGGGAAATGGTGCTAAGAATCCTCCTCGTCCCATTCCATTAAGAACAATGTTGAAAGGATGAAAGTATACAACAAGGCTGTAATACCACCTGGAATGTATGGCGGAACAAATGCCCATCAAAGATGCGGTGTGGCTGTACTGATCATCGAAGGTAGCTAAATCGGTCTTAAATTTTGTTCCCCTGACGATAGAGTTATGATTACAAACATTTCACCGGATACTCAACATTATCCAAACATATGCCTCCACAAAACGACAAACCTGAAGAAGATCTTGGAAACTGCTACAATAATCTATATAAAGTCCTTATACTACAATGCCAAAGTCGGGCAAGGAACTGAAGGGAATACGGTGGAAAAATATGGTCGTAGCGAGAGAAACACAAGAGGAGATAGACTTGTACAATTTTGCACCGAAAACAATCTCTTTATCTTGAACACGTTTTACAAGCTACATCATTGACGACTTTATACATGAAAATCGTCTGTGGATAGAACAAATAGAATTGTGAGAAATCAAATCGACTTTATCTTGGTAGACCAAAAATCCAAAAGGTTGTTAAATCAGTGTTTAACATACCTCGGATCAGACATCAGCTCCGGTAATAATTCGGTTCTAAAGACTATGAAAATACAACGTTTTATAAAAATTGTAAAACCAAAAACTGACAGGAAAATAGAACTAAGGAATAAAAAGACCCTGAGAAAAAACAACAAGTTCAAACAAACATAGAACATAAATCGAAACAAATCGAAGAAACAGGTGAGACAGACACAGAAACTAGTTGGAACAACATTAGAGACGTAATAACGAATAGCCAGGAAAACTATATAGGATATACAGAGAACAACGAAAAACAAGAATGGGTGACCTAGGAAATATTGGAGTTATTAATACCAGAAGGCAATTTAAAAGAAATGAAATTAAATACAGAGAGCACAACAAAATCATACACAGAAAGTGTATTATCGGAAAAATGTCAAGAAAAATATGACTCTTGCAATGTGCACAAGAAAGTGTAGTGAAATTGACGCACGTGAAGAAAAACACGAACAATGAAATAATAATAAGAGTTAATAATTTAACCTCAAGAGATAGGAAGGGAATATGTGAAAACATTGTTTGAGGACGACAGGCCAAATGAAAGAGGAATTCTGGGAGAATTAGAAGAAACATGTCCAAACATAACAAAAATAAAAAAACAACTATTTTGAATGCTCTGTCTGAAAATGGTTGGGTTTCAAATTGCCTGCTATTATCTGCGAAAAACCTAAAAGATTCTAGTTTGTACCATCACGAAGGCAACTGCGGAGCTTTTTGAAAATTGGTTTCAAAATCCCCTTGTATCGAGTCTTCCTAAAAATAGTGCTATTTTTATGAACAATGCAAGTCATGATGGCCTAATAGATAAAGTTCCGAATGAAGCTGCATTAAAACTGAAATACAGGAATACATGCAAGATAATGACATCTATTTTAAAATTAGCTACAAAAAATAATCTTTTTAAACTTTTTTAAAAGACTGTGAAGTGAAAAAGGAATGTGTTTGACATAGTATGGCAACCCACTGTTTTGCGTCTTCCTCTATATTACTGCGTATTTAAATCAACAACACAAAACATTTCTATTACCTTGGATCTGTCAGTTAATAAAAAAATTAGAAATGATACAGCCTATGAAAGTTGGAAGAATTCTTTTCAGCATGTTGTAAAAGTTGAAGAGTTGTACAGTTATGCATAGGCAAAAACATTGGCATCCATTTGGTCAGGATAGAATATAATCATTAGGCTTCTTATGCGAGTGTTAAAGGCATTTTTGAATTGCTTGAATCATTTTTAGCCATTCGATTTGTTAGTAATTACGTCAACGTTTTTTTACAAGACAGACGGTACATATTACGAGCATATTTAAAAGTATGCATTGCATATTTTCTCTCTTTTTGGTCAACGTTTCGATAGTTATCATATATGTGGGTTTTTAACTTATTACTTTGTAAAGTATGAGTGAGTGCCCACTTAGTGATATGAATTTCTAATAACGAAATTGATGTCTATGAAGACAATAGAAAATCATAACCACTGAAACGTTGGCACAAATAGCGAATATTAAAAATACTTCTTCTTCTTCTTGATCCACCTTCTCCTAATGAAGGTTGGCGATTCAAATGCCTATCTGAATTCTAGAAACAACGGCATAACAAATATCTGTTGATGTACATCCAAGCTACCTACGGAGATTCTTTAGCCAGGAGTTCTGGCGTCTTTCAAACTGAACTTTTTTTTCTATAATGAGCCTTAATCTCTCGTATTTCTCGCCTCTCATAATGTGCCCCAGATACAATATTTTTTGTTTTTCCACAGTGTGTAATAGTTCTTTTTCTTTGTTCATTCTTCATAGGACCTCGAAATTCGTTACTCTGAGTGTCCAACTTATTTTCAATATTCTGCTGTATAGGTACATCTCAAAGGCGTCGATGTCTATACCCGCGCCAAGAGTTTAGTCTGTTCTAGAAATGTTTTATATTTATGAAAGTTTTCCTCGCCTGCTGGATTCGTGATCGAATTTCTATTTTTATGCTGGTGCCCAGATACTTACGACACTTGTTCAACGTCGCTCTCCCCAATGCGCAGAGTCTCCACTCTTTCTCTTTTTGTTTTTTATTTAGTTTGATTTTGGAGACATTCAGAGATAGATCATAAGCTTCGCTGTATTCTGTGATGCGATTCATCATGTTTTGCAGTTCGTTGATGCTACTGATAATTACGATGGTATCATCCGGGTTTTATTATTAAATATATCTTTACATCATTTATAGATCCTCTTCTTCTATTTATATCTCCTATTACTTCTCCCATGTATTTTTCTGGAGTTGTTATTTCTACTTTCATTATTGGTTCTAATAAATATGGATCAGCTTTTAAAAAAGCTTCTTTAAATGCAATAGATCCAGCTATTTTAAAAGCTATTTCTGATGAATCAACAAAATGATATGATCCATCATAACATGAAACTTTTACATTAACAATAGGATATCCTCCTATATATATATATATATATATATATATATATATATATATATATATATATATATATATATATATATATATATATATATATATATATATATATATATATATATATATATATATATATATATATATATATATATATATATATATATATATATATATATATATATATATATATATATATATATATATATATATATATATATATATATATATATATATATATATATATATATATATATATATATATATATATATATATATATATATATATATATATATATATATATATATATATATATATATATATATATATATATATATATATATATATATATATATATATATATATATATATATATATATATATATATATATATATATATATATATATATATATATATATATATATATATATATATATATATATATATATATATATATATATATATATATATATATATATATATATATATATATATACAGGGTGATTCATGAGGAAATATCAATACTTCAGCTACATATTCAGGACCAAAAAATTAACATAAAAGTCTATATAAATAAGTGTTCGCAAGGCCTTAGTTCTCGAGATACAGGGTGTTAAAGTTTTTATTTAATTTTCCTATTTTTTAAATAAAATCTATGATAATGTAAATAATGGAGTGAAAATTGATATACGAGGGTTTTTTGGTATGACAAATTCGAATCTAATATTAGTATTGCTCTTACTTGTAGGGGGCGCCACCTACATGTCTTTCTACTCCTTCGAACAATCACAACTTTTTGGTACAGTCTTGTATTACATTTTTGAGTAAAACAAATTATTCCCTTGGCATTTCTACGTCAAAAAGCTATACCTGTTAAAAGTGGATACGAGCAACCGTTTTCGAGATATTTGAATTTAAAACAATTTCGGCGCATGTAATTTTTTATCGCAAAATTTAAAAATTTAAAAGTTGGTTATTTTGTCCAAATTTAAACGCATCTTGGCACAAAAGCTTTGAAATGAAAGACTAACACATTTTTTTGAGGTGTTTATTCAGTGCCTCAGACATAAACTAAACAAAAGGTATTTAATTTTTATTAAAATTGTTATTATTAAGTTGTTTTTAATAAAATCTAGGTTACGTTTTATAATTTTCAAAAATTCCACCATTTGCTTGTCACAGCAGGTCAGCTCTATGGTGTATAGCTCGGGTTGCTCTGTGGATACATTCGGGCGCATTTCTTAGTGTTTGTGCTGCGTCTGTTATCCGATCCAATAATGCTTCTCTTGTATTTACTTTAGTGGAATATACCAGCGATTTGAACCATCCCCAAAGACAATAATCCAAAGGATTAAGGTCTGGCGATCTAGGTGGCCAATTAAACGGACCTCCCCGACCAATCCATCGGTTTGGAAAGTTTTGGTTTAAAAAATCTCTTACAAGTAAACTCTAGCGTGCAGGGGCTCCATTATGCCGCAAATACATGTTTTGTCTTACATTAAGGGGAACATCTTCTAATAGATTTCGCAAGTGATTTTCAAGAAAGTTTAAATATTTTTCTCCTGTAAGACTACCGTCGATTATAAATGAACCAATTTAAATGACCATTTAACATTCCACACCATACATTAATGCTAAATTTGTGTTGGAAATTATGTTCTACTGTAGCGTGAGGATTTTCATAGGACCACCGGTGTTCATTGTGAAGATTATTTATACCATCACGCGTGAACTGTGCTTCATCAGTGAACAAAACATACCTATACAACTTTCGATCTTCATTAATCCAGTTACAGAATTGCATTCTGAACTCAAAATCACCCTCCTGCAAATGTTGAACCCGTTGTAAATGAAATGGGTATAAACAATTAATGTGAAGATTTCTCCAAGCAGACGATTGTGTAATTTGATAAGTATCTGCAATCCGCCTAGTGCGTATGCTTGGATCATTTTCGACGGCATTGAGTATAACCTCTTCTACTTCAACGTTGGGTCCTGATTCCCTTTCAGATACAATTTTCGCACTTGGAAACATCCCAGATTCTCCAGCAGTAGCGAAAACTTGTTGAAAAACTCTTCTATCTGGCACCCTTCTATCTGCAAAACGACGCTGGTACTCCGCGACTGCTTGAATTGCGACCCCATTGCAGAAGCCATAGACGAATATCATATCTGCATATTCACGATGAGAGAATATCCCAGTCATAATAACGTATTTAGATCTAAAGTTTCTTAAATGATTATTGTTATGAACAGAAATTGACAGTGACAAAATTTGATCTTATTATTAACTGACATTACTATTGCTAAGTAACAGGAAAAACGATGAGAACACCAACCAGCAGTTGTTCTGTCAGGCAAGGCACACTTCTATTTTTTTACAATACATGCATACTTTATGTGAATTTGATAAAAAAAATCACATGCGCCGAAACTGTTTTAAATCCAAATATCTCGAAAACGGTTGCTCGTATCCACTTTTAACAGGTATACCTTTTTGACGTAGAAATGGCAAGGGAATAACTTGTTTTGCTCAAAAATGTAATACAAGACTGTACCAAAAAGTTGTGATTGTTCGAAGAAGTAGAAAGACATGTAGGTGGCACCCCCTACAAGTAAGAGCAATACTAATATTAGATTCGAATTTATCATACCAAAAAACCCCCGTATATCAATTTTCACTCCATTATTTACATTATCATAGATTTTATTTAAAAAATAGGAAAATGAAATAAAAACTTTAACACACTGTATCTCGAGAACTAACGCCTTGCGGACACTTATTTATATAGACTTTTATGTTTATTTTTTGGTCCTGAATATGTACTTGAAGTATTGACATTTACTCATGAATCACCCTGTATATATATATATATATATATATATATATATATATATATATATATATATATATATATATATATATATATATATATATATATATATATATATATATATATATATATATATATATATATATATATATATATATATATATATATATATATATATATATATATATATATATATATATATATATATATATATATATAGAAGTATTTTTATATATATCGCTATATATACATAAATATATATATATATAATATATATATATATATATATATTTATATATATATTTATATATATATATATAAATATATATATATATATAATATATATATATATATATATATATATATATATATATATTTATATATATATATATATATATATATAAATATATATATTTGTTATATATATTATCAGTATATTATATATATTATATATATATATATATATATATATATATATATATATACGTTTAGTGGTTATGATTTTCTATTGTCATCAATTTCGTTATTAGAAATTCATATCACGAAGTGGGCACTCACTTATACTTTACAAAGTAATAAGTTAAAAACCCACATATATGATAACTATCGAAACGTTGACCAAAAAGAGAGAAAATATGCAATGCATACTTTTAAATATGCTCGTAATATGTACCGTCTGTCTTGTAAAAAAACGTTGACGTAATTACCAACAAATCGAATGGCTAAAAATGATTCAAGCAATTCAAAAATGCCATTAACACTCGCATAAGAAGCCTGGTGATTATGTTCTATCTTGACCAAATGGATGCCAATGTTTTCGCCTATGCATAACTGTACAACTCTTCAACTTTTACAACATGCTGAAAAGAATTCTTCCAACTTTCATAAGCTGTATCATTTCTAACTTTTTTATTAACTGACAGATCCAAGGTAATAGAAATGTTTTGTGTTGGTGATTTAAATACGCAGTAATATAGAGGAAGACGCAAAACAGTGGGTTGCCATACTATGTCAAACACATTCCTTTTTCACTTCATAGTCTTTTAAAAAAGTTTCAAAAGATTATTTTTTGTAGCTAATTTTAAAATAGATGTCATTATCTTGCATGTATTCCTGTATTTCAGTTTTAATGCAGCTTCATTCGGAACTTTATCTATTAGGCCATCATGACTTGCATTGTTCATAAAAATAGCACTATTTTTAGGAAGACTCGATACAAGGGGATTTTGAAACCAATTTTCAAAAAGCTCCGCAGTTGCCTTCGTGATGGTACAAACTAGAATCTTTTAGGTTTTTTTTTTCAAGTTAGATACAATCATTCCGTACATAAGTTTATCGCTTAACAAATTTATAAATTAAATGTGATTCGCTTCTAAACCTGCGGCGGAGCAGAGCAGCTAGAGCTGTTTGATAGAGATGAGATAGTAGCTTTTCAAGTATACAAACACAAAATAATAAATTCAGTTAATTTTTCAGTTTGATCATTAGAATGTAAGCAGGTGTTAGTATTTTGCAACTGTGACATTTTGGAATTACGGTGGTCTCATAAAGGCAGCATATTAAAATTTTCATATTGTTGGGTTGTGGAGACAAAGTACGGAGCCAGGATGAAGATTGTGTACTGTTTATTGAAATGTATTCCGAGAATAGAACTACGCCTTCAATTTTTAGCAGGATATTTCACTAATTTAAAGAACATGTAGGCATTTACCTAAAACGGGTCGACCACCCGCTTTAATTGAAGACAAAAAACTTGATATACACCTATCACTACAAGAAAGTCCACAATCTTCAACTAATACCTCAGCGCTAAATAATGACGTACAGCAATTTTAAAGAGCCAGAAGTATTACCCGTTTAGAGTGCATGTTGTACAGGAACTTCTTGAAGATGACCACCATAGCAGATTATAATTATGTGAAAAAATTATGGGAAGATGTGATGAAAATAACCTATTTCTTGAAAATATTATCTTCTCTAATTTTTTTCATCACTTATCTTAATGTTGGTGTTGCGCTTTTTTACTTCTTGTTGAATATTCTTCATCAGTAATATTTGTTAATAATAATAATGTGGACTTTCTTGTAGTGATAGGTGTATATCAAGTTTTTTGTCATCAATTTAAGCGTGTGGTCGGGTCGTTTTAGGTAAATGGCTACTGTCTCATATTCTTTAAATTAGTGAAATATCATGCTAACAATTGATGGCGTAATTCCATTCTCGGAATACTTTTCATTGAATAATACACAAACTTCATCCTGGGTCCGTACTTTGTCTCCAGAACCCAACAATATCAAAATTTCAATATGCTGCCTTCATGAGACCACCATAATTCCAAAATGTCAAAGTTGCAAAATACTAACACCTGCTTACAATTAAATGATGAAACTGAAAAATTAACTGAATTTATTATTTTGTGTTTGTATACTTGAAAAGTTACTATCTCATCTCTATCAAACAGACCTAGCTGCTCTACTCCGCCGCAGGTTTAGAAGCGAATTACATTTATAAATTTGTTAAACGATAAACTTATGATGTACGGATTGATTCTACCTAACTTGAAGAATAAATTAAGGACATTTTTGAATATATTAATGAAGTTGGGTTCTTGGGACAATTTGTAGCTCAAAGAAAAATAATATTGAACAATTTCAATATGTACCATGCATAACTTTGATGAAGATAACATTGTGACAGAAATAGAAGCATCAAAATAATTAATCTCTAAAACCTTGGATATCAAACGAAATATTAAAATACGAATATCCAGATTTAGTTACCGTAATCGAATTAGACATGAACATTTGATGATAGTGAACTATGATGCAACATTGTAATCTAGTACAATAAAAAAATTATTTCTAAATCGGTAATGTATTTTTTGGTCACAAAATTTAGGTAGCTTACTATTTATTAGAACGTTATTAAATTGACACAATGAAAAGTTTGGCGATCCCTGCTCACGATTATTCAAGAAATTTTCGCAAGTTACTATTTAGGTTGATAGGGTCTAATAGTTGGTGGTAACCAAGGTCGTTCCGCATTAAACCATAAGGATCTACTTTGATAGTTAATTTTAATTAAAAACTTATGTGGACTCGTTTTACTGTAATGAAATTAGCAGACTCCTTAATTTTTTGCTAGTATCGGATACAGTTTTAGACCTTCTCATAGAACTCCACATGACCTAGATTGCCATTTAAAAAAAAGTTGGGATGCTTACACGTTAAGGGGTTGCAGGAAGAGGGCTGAAAATATTATAAAAAGATGAACAAACATTAAGGCCACTTCACGTGTTTGAGCGTTTTTGTGAATAATGACTCATACAGAAGATATGAATTTTGGGCGTTTCTTTTGAACAACCCTGTATCCTGTATACACATGATTAAGAAAAATAAATTTACAAAACAACTATATAGCATATCTGTATTTTTACTAAAAAAACCTCTTACATTTTGACGAAATCTATTGGAGGTTTCTCTCTTAATCGGTTACAATCGAAAATTTTAAAAGAACATTAGTGTTATTTTAATCACAATACAAACACTGCAAATTTGTTAGGGCAAAAAAAAATTGGCAATGAGTACAAGATCGACAATATGGAACATGCCAAATTTTTTTTATAGGAATGTAAATCTAAATGTAAATCCCCTAAGCTTTTGAGCTTTCGCACCACAGGATTTTTCTATATATCAGCTATGCTCTCACGTCTTTTTTAAAGAAGATTAAGGTTGAAGTCCCACTGGGTTCATTGTTGATACCTCTCTTTTCTCCTGTACATCACTTTTTGCTTTCTTCTACTAGTTATTTTAACTACAGCTATGCCGACGATCGTACACTCCCCTCCAGCATACAATTTGTCACACGTAAGAATTTATCAAAAGAATTGATCTTTAACCTAGGACCTAATTGTAGAATTAGAAACAAACAGACTTGTCCAATTTAATGCCATTAAAATATAGCCACATTTCCTTTTTAAAAAATTATCCTTAAATTCATATTGAATAATTAACAAAGAACGAAACGGTTTAGTGATGAGCAATAATTTTGTATTTATGAATAAAATTTAATTTAATAGAACTATTGCTATTTTAAAAGCAACAGTCCCAACGAAATAGCTACGAAACTTTACAAAATGCTTGGTTTGGTGGCTACAATGTCATTAGAAATATTAAAAAAAAGTATTTTCTATGGAGTTGGCTGTTGTAATCTCCGGATTCAAGTCTTTTACATTTTTACTTTCGAACTAAGAGCTAGTTTAAAAAAACATTTGTGAATACATGGAAAGACCTTCAAAATTGAGTAAGATGGGCTTTACAAGAGATTGATCCAGTTGCGATACAAAAAGCAACCATATTTGCTAGTAGAATGTCATCATTTTAAGTACAGATATAATTTATTAAATTGTAAAACTGGGTATGTTTGTAGTAACCAATGTAACATTACTAATACTTTTGTTTTAATATTTTATTATTCATTAATATTTTTACCTCCTCCGTATAAAACTGTTTTTACGAGAAATCATTTGCAAAAGAGGTTTATTTTTTAATATTCACAAGACCCACCTATTTTTTACCTCTACAGCAATAAATTTACTACTTGTCAATTATTTCTGCATCAAAAATTATTTCCGGGGTAATTGTGATTTAAAATGTATTCGAAGCTCTTTAAATATAACGTCACTTCAAAACGATTTGTAATTGGCTGTGACGTCACGAAGCATGTGTCCCGCGTCGAAGTCAGAATAGTATTCAATACTGCCGTCCCCGTCTGTTTGTGACATGGTTTTATAATTTGTAAGATGTGTAAGAATGTGGCACCGTCCAGTCGATTGAGACAATGAACATCCCCGATTGAGTCAGGTGACGTATTGGCAAATCATTACATCTTGCAACCATTCAGTATGTTATATGTTTATTTCGGAGTATAAACAAGGTTTGTTAAATTCTCGTAAGCCTGGTAGCTCAATTTTATAACTTTTATGATATCATTTTGTTTGTAGTTGTGTTTTAAAATTCGGATTGCGTTTTGGTGCCAGACTTTTTTAGTTTCTTTTAAGAAAACTAATTACTGTTAGTTGGACCCGTCTCATTAGGTTAGCACCAGGTTTGTCGACAAAACCATCATTAAAGCCATAATAAATAAAAAATCTGTTATTAAACATGAGATAAACTTGTGTGGACGCAATGTTATTAGTACAATGTGCAGCAATTTTTATTAGTACACGATCCGTTGGTTTGTTTGTTAGACACACACCATTTTAACACATACATTAAAATGGTCCTCACAAACCAATTTATTGCTTTTTGCAGATACATCTTTGGAATCAAGTCGTTCCGTTTTCAAAGTTTTCGCTTATTGGCCCTCTAACGACACATTGATAAATGTTTTTCCTGCGCCGATATAGTGGTACTTTTACAGTCAGGTACCATGCAGTGTCGAAGTATCATTTTACTTAATATTTTATTTTTTCACAATAACACCTAGAGCTGTATTCGCTCTAAATATTAAATTTAGTAAAACTATTAAACAATTTGACAAGGGCGGCAAAACACATGTATACAAGACCGTACCTGCCACCGTCATCGCAATTTAGAATCGTTGAAACTACCAACAGTATGGAAGACAATAATCGACAAATCTAAAATCCCAAAAACTCAAGCGCAATTAGCGCAACAACAACAGCACCATCCGGAAAACAAAAATAACGACCAACGCCTGCGCAGATATAACCTTCGGCCCCGAATGGGGGTATAAAAGGAAGCGTCGCAGTCACCAAAACTTCAGTCTCTATTCCGACGCGAGAAAGAAAGCTTCGAAAATGCCAAATGTGATTTTGGCGAAACGTCAGCAAAACTGTTCTTTTCAGAACGACAGTAGTGAACGAATGTACACCCGGAATGAAAACACATATATATAGCAGAAAAACGATATTTTTGGGTCGACCGCTAAAGCACCTTGAAATTTGGCCTACTATAGACACGTGTTTCTGACTTAAGGTCTTCATCAGTATACTGAATTAGCATCAAAACTTAATACAACAACCACCAACTGAAGCAACATCTTCGCCGGACTTGATACTCTATTATCACGGAGCAGCATATAGCCACCTGTGGCGAAACTCATAACCCAAGAGTAATTAAATCTAAGTAGAAGATTAAATTTAGGTGGTACGACACTTTTTTTTAATTTTTGATAATAGATGGTGGATTTTATATTAAATTTATGGAAAAAAGGACATAATAATTTAAAATAATTAAGAGAATTCTGACAGAAGAAAAATAGATTACCCAAACATTTTCATACGGTAGGCAATGCTTGTTTGGCACGCCACTGATTTTTTTTTCCAGGAAATGAAGCTTTAACGACTTTTTGAACATATAACTAGGCCGCCATTTTGTTTTGAAACTTAGGATTGACAACATTTTACCAGTTTATCCCTGTTTCACACTTGATTTTTGTGCAAAATTTGAAAATAATCGATAAAGTAGTAATTCACACTGATTTACTATTAGGCCGCCATTTTGTTCCGCCCCAATTTGGATTTGTTTCAAAATTTTAACACTTCATTCCCAGAACATATTAAATGTTTGTCCAAAATGTGAGGTAAACTGGGTAAGTAACTCTTTAGTAATAATTCTTAACATTTTAAAATTAATACTCAGTATTAATTTGAATCTGCACAAATGATGTTATTTGTCCGCTTAGTAAAATAATATTCTCGTATAACGGGAATAATTCCAGTCATAATAATCTAGTCCTGAACATGACACTGATAAGTGTCGAAACGCAGGCATTTGATTTGAATGTTTTAATAAATTGTCCAAAAAAACTGTTATCTGTAGTAGAATTGTGTATGAAGGAATTTCTGGGTAAAGGCAAATAATTTACCGATTTTTTCTCTAAAACTTCTAAAATAATTTATGTGCAATATATTGCTTTATGGGCAATATGGAAACCCACTGTGATTTTTCTCTATTGCTTTTAAGGGACTACAACTTTTTTAGTCTTAATTTATTTTTTTCATCCAGCTTCCTTTTTTCGATAGAGCTTTAAGAGTGAAAAAAAATCTATTTGAAATTTAATTGTCTGGACCCTCTGTATACTAATAAAAAGAGATTGCTCCTTAGAAAGGTCATACCTGAGTTTTCTACGCTTACTAAATTAAATAAGTAAAGCATTTCCGAGTAAATTACCTAATTTAGTCAAATGTCATTAAGCTTTTTAACGGAATTAAATTCTGGTTCTATTGTAGATTGAGGAATTTTAATAGTGTGACTAACCATGTGTGCATCGTGAAATAGTTAAACGACCGTGAAATTGTGTGGGAAAAAGTACATGAAACGATTTACATTATCTGAGATTCTAAGATATTCCAATAAGCTTAGAATCTTACAGATTTTTGATTTATTGTTAAATGACAAACTATTTTTGATTCAATATAAACAGTACTGAAGCAATGATGCGAAAAATATGACAGGTGGCATATGTCTAAAATATAAGTTTATATCAAATAAGTTTTTATAAAAAAAGCTGCCGTTTTATTTATTTGCACTTAATTAATTTGAGTTACCAGCGAAAACTGGATTATCCTTAGTATGACGGCGGTTTCATATAACACATGTAAATATGGATTAAGTTGTGGATTCATAATTTTATCTGATCTTTTGCCTTACGGTTTTAGCCATTTACAAAAATCATTTCATAGCACATTATTTTACAAAGTTTTTGCCATTTCGAAAATGTATGGAAAGTCATATATATATATATATATATATATATACGTAGGAAAATTTTCTTTGGTTTTTTGGTCTCAAATTTTTTTTGGAAAAACAAACAGGTTTATTTTTCGGCACTAATTTCTATTTTGTTTCACACATACGTTTCGGTGCATATGCGTTGATCAGTGCTGTTTGAGTAAAACTAAAAAACAGTACTATTTTATATATTGTTAATATTTTAAAATGGTTTTATGTAGACACTAACTTTTACCTATATATACCTATACTCTTACAAATAAATATCAATTTAAGGGGTTACGCTAATTAAAATTTCTTATATTAATTTATATTTGTAAAACTCACCCAAGAAGGTAACTTCCTATATTCAGCTGAAAAAACAAATTCATCACGTCACATTTAATAAAATTTAATTGGACGACACAAACATGTAGAATATTTATTTGTAAAATTTCACTGGCATGGCAAATTTTACTCTGAGACTCTAGTGACTCTCTATTCGGACGCGAGAAAAAAAGCTTAACTTGACGTTTCGCCTATCATAGTAGGCTTTCTCAAAAATTGCTATGATAGGCGAAACGTCAAGTTAATCCCATTGTTTGATTTTACAAATAAACCTATACCCAAGAAAGAAGTCCAATTAATATATACAGTGTGTGTCAGCCAAATGGAATAAATTCGATAATAAATAAATGGGGGCGTGTTCGGAAAAACGCTTGGACCCGTCGATTGGTATTTTTAGTTGCTCATTTTCTCCAATAAAAACTTTTTATACAGGGTGTGTCCTGTAACAGTGGTCAATGCCAACTTTCTTATTTCAAATGCAACACCCCGGATATTATTTAATTTTTGGATTCTTTAGGAGATTCTAAACATATTTTATGTTCAATGTCCTATACCTATCTTCAACTATTTCGGCAATATTAAGTGTTTTCAAATTTATTTTTATTTTATTTATTTCGAATTTATTATTATTCATGAAAGTGGCTCTGGTTACTGAACTATTTATTTGATTACAAAAATTCGCTACAACACACTCAATACTTATTTACCATTTAGGTCTTCATATTAAGAATGTAAGCAAAAACCATTTTAGCGTTCCTTTTTATTGATATGGAACAAAAAGAGCCAGTTTTGTTTACTTTTAAGTTTTGTTTACTTTTGTGTAAAATGCCTGGCCTTTCTCTTTGCAAGACAGTAGTTGCCAATTCAATAAATGATGATACTAAATTGGATATTATGCTTGAGTTTGAGGAAAACCCACATATTTCTAGTCGACAAGCCGCCGCAATGTTCGATATTAGCCATTCGTCGATTATTCGAACATTAAAAGAAAATAAAATGCATCCCTATAAAGTGATACCAACTCAGGAGCTCATGGAAGACGATTATGATAGGAGAACTTATTTTTGTGAACAAATGATGGCTATGTTAGATAACAATGTTATTCAATTAGAACATGTTTTGTTTTCGGATGAGTGCACCTTTACACTTCACGGTCATGTAAATCGTCAAAATTGCCGCTATTGGTCTAGGGAAAATCCTCACTGGATCAGCGAAGAACATACTCAATATCCTGAAAAGGTTAATGTTTGGGCAGGAATTGTTAGGGATCATATCATAGGCCCCTTTTTCATTGACGGCAATTTGAATGGCGATAATTATTTAGCACTGCTCCAAAATAATGTCGTGCCAACTTTGACAAATTTGTATCCGGATCCAGCAAACCCACAAGTTCCAGCGAATATGATATGGTTTCAGCAAGATGGAGCACCGCCCCATTACCAAATTAATGTCCGGCAGTACCTCAACGGAATATTTCCAAATCGGTGGATAGGGAGACGAGGATCGATAGAATGGCCAGCGCGATCCCCTGATCTGACGCCATTAGACTTTTTCTTATGGGGATATATTAAAAATGTTGTATACAAAACTACACCCCTCGACTTAGCTGACTTAAGAAGACGAATAACGCTTGGGATTAGATCGGTCACGCCTGAGATGCTAAATAACGTTATAAGAAATTTCTATTTAAGATTAGGAATTTGCCAAGACGTTCGCGGCGAGCATATTCAACAGTTCCTAAATTAACTTTTTACTTTTGTTTATACATTATGAAGAATAAATAATTTTATTTTTTTAATCTTAATTTTTGCAATAAATTTGAAAACACTTAATATTGCCGAAATAGTTGAAGATAGGTATAGGACATTGAACATAAAATATGTTTAGAATCTTCTAAAGAATCCAAAAATTAAATAATATCCGGGGTGTTGCATTTGAAATAAGAAAGTTGGCATTGACCACTGTTACAGGACACACCCTGTATAAAAAGTTTTTATTGGAGAAAATGAGCAACTAAAAATACCAATCGACGGGTCCAAGCGTTTTTCCGAACACGCCCCCATTTATTTATTATCGAATTTATTCCATTTGGCTGATACACACTGTATATATATATATATATATATATATATATATATATATATATATATATATATATATATATATATATATATATATACGGAACAAAATGGCGGTCAAATAAAATATTTGTAATCGTGAAAAAATTCCCCTCCCAGGTTTTACATAAAAATATGTTAAATAAAAATTGGAGAAAAATATACAAGGCTATGAATTTGAAAGAAAAATAATTATCAATTTTGTAATATGTATATATATATATATATATATATATATATATATATATATATATAGATATAAGTAGTTTTTTTTTGGCTATGCTGTGAACAGGCAGACTGACAGACAGACACATCGACGGAATTGTGAAACATGTTTTTCGGTATCAAGGAACCCTGAGACGTAAAAATCTGAAAAAATCTTGGAAGGTGATTTTTTCACGATTACAGTATTTCCCTTTTATGAGGGAAGTAAAAAAGTATAATAATAATAATAATATTAACAATTTATTTTCAGAACAAAAAGCCTGGTTAGAAGTTAAATTAAAAGGATCGTTACTGGTTAAATAAAAAAGCTTAATTAAAGGCCTTTTCAGAGGCCAAATAAAAAGGCCTCACTAGAGATTAAATAAAAGGGCATCATTACAGGTTAAATAAAAGGCCTTATTAGAGGTTAAAATAATTTAATTTAAAAAAGTACAGGTCACTTCGGGTAAAACTGGAAGTAACTTTTTATTGTTTTTTAATAAAAAATTAGCTATTTACGAAGTTATAAAAATGTCTCAAAATTTAAATTGATATTTCTAAATTTGAATCGAATAGCAACACCTGTATTTTTAAAAATAATAAAGTTAGAGAAAAATAAAAAACTCGTTTTGAGAAAATGTTCAGTAATCCTTAAAATTTAAATAGAATCGTTTAAATTAAATTTCGTTTTTATGCTACAGATGTTGAAATATATCTACATTATCTTTAGGATCGCTAGGATTTTAACTGATCTTATAATTTTTTGGACATCCTGTATATTTTCTGAGCACTGCCGATCCTATAAATTATAAAAAATAGGACTTAAAGGCTGTCTAGCAAGAAACGGCTACTAAAAAGTTGCAGCCTAAAATGTATAAAAAACCGCATCTCAATATTTCTTCTGGTTTTAAAAATATGCGAGTTTAAGTTTTACCTAAAAATTCCCTTGTACCGTTTGCTTCGTCCAGCAGTTTAGCTAGATCTAATAAACCACCGAAGTTGAAATATCTTGTACAAATTAAAAAGATTTTGAATAAGTGGACAAGCAACCTAGCATAAACATATTTCCCGCAATCTGTTCTATTCCTTTACTCGTACATTCCTGAAATTTTATCTCTTCCGGAAGAAATTTATTGTTCACCCAGTACATTAAGCTTGGGCGATTACAGTTGCTTTCATTAACGTAAATTACTTCGAAAAGCAACAAATGCGATTAAAATAATAATTTAGAAAAAATATAATATCCTGTGTAAGGCAATTAATGCTAGAGTGAGCACGAAGTTCAAGAGGAAAGAAAGTTGTCTAGTAGCTAATAAAATTAATACGGTTTTCTTACAAATTTATCCAGCCCACTAATGGTATGTGTTTTTTTATCTGCTTTTAATAGACGTCTTATTTTTTTTAATATAATAATATTGCCATCTTCATCTGAGTGGTTAGCAAATATAACGAAATTGTATATTTATAATAATATAACATATTTTAATTAAATAAGCATGAATAATTTAACAGAATGAAAATCAATAGAAAAACTCAATTTTTTTTCTACATATACACATTGAAGCATAAAAACCTAATGTATATGGTTATCATAAGTAAAAGGCGGAAAATCTTTCCATAATTGGACAGTCTGGATGATAAAAATCGAACACAATGAAGATTTAAAGGAGACAGTTTCTGCGCAATACTATTCCTTTTTTCTAAATTGAAATGATAGATTAGTCAAATTTTTAATTGCTTTCTACGTTAGAGAATTTTTCATTTTGGGGTAATCATCTAACCTAGCTACTTGGTAAAAATGTATTTTAAAATTAGTCTTGAATATAAGAATCTCCCTAGGTTATTGTGTATTTATGTTTTATTTCAGAGTTTTACTTCCCTCGTAAAAGGGAAGTATTGTAATCGTGAAAAAATCACAGTAGCTAAAAATTACTTAACCGATAACTTCAAATTTTGGTCAAAAATTAAAAGTCGTATGGGGATGACCTGGTAACACTTTTGCCTCGTGAAACGTATTATTGAAAAGCTACTTATCCAATTTTTTTCAAATTTTGCAATAACATCAAATATTATGTCGGAATCAATACTGGTAATATTTTGGTTTGACTTCAAATTGTGTGCCATAACTAATTATGGAATAGAGATCAACTAGTAAAATTATAATACTAATTCAAGATGGCCGAGCAAAATGGCGGCCCAATAAAATGTTTGTAAACGTGAAAAAATCACCCTCTCAGGTGTTACACATCTTTGCGTTTTAGCGTCTCTAGATGCCTCTACTTAGCCGATTGAGTCCAAATATTGGTCAAAAATTAAGGGTCGTATGGGGATGAACTGCCAATATTTTGGTAAATATGTAATATGACGAAACGAAATGGCGGACTAGTGAAATGTTAAAAAAAATATTGAAAAAAAACTACCTAACCAATTTATCTCAAATTTTGCAAAAACATCAAGTATTATGTTGGAATCAACTGGTAACATTTTGGTACGAATGCAGGATGGCGGAACAAAATGGCGGCTTTATAAAATATTTAAATATTCAGCCTGAAAAAACTGCTTAATGGTTTGATTTCAAATGGTGTGCCATGACAAATTGTACTATAAAGATCAACTAGTAAAATTGTGGTAATAATTCAAGATGGCCGCATAAAATGGTGGCCAAATAAAATTTTCTAATTGGTGAAAAAATTACCCTCTCAGGTTTTACATATCTTCACATTTTAGCGTCTCTAGATGACAAAAATTATATTTTATCAATTCCGTCGGCCCGTCTGTCGGTCTGTCTGTCTGCCTGTCAGCTTAAAAACTAATCTGATTGGCTTCAAATTTTGATCAAAAATTAAGGGTCATATGGGGATGAGTTTATAATATTTTGGTAAAAATCTAGTGGCAAAACAAAATGACGGCCTAGTGAAATGCTTACGAAAATTATTATGAAATAAATACTTATCCAATTTATTTCAAATTTTGCATAAACATCAAGTATTATGATGGAATCAACTGATAAAACTTTGGTACGAATCCAAGATGGCGGAACAAAATGGTGGTTTAATAAAATATTTTAAAATTCAGATTGAAAAAACTACATAATGGATTGATTTCAAATTGTGTGCCATAACTAATTGAGGTATAGGGATCCCTAGTAAAACTGTGTTACTAATTCAAGATGGCGGAACAAAATGGCGGCCAAATAAAATTTTTGTAATCGTGAAAAAATCACTCTTTCAGGTTTTACATATCTTCACGTTTTAGAGTCCCTAGATGTCAAAAAACATGTTTTATCATTTCCATCGGTCCGTCTGTCGGTCTGTCTGTCTATCAATTCGCGACGTAGCTTAAACACTACTTACCCAATTGACCTCATATTTTGACCAAACATTATGAGCATGACCTGCTAATATTTTGGTAAAAATCCAATATGGTGGAACATTATTAAAATAATTTTGTTAGAGTGGCGAATTATTTGGGGTTAAGATTCAGTAAAAAAAACAAGTCTTTTTTTTCGCAAATTTATTGTTGCATCATAGGACATATTATAACATTCCTCTCGTTGTTATGTTAAGAGTGGTGTATTATTTGGGCTTAGAATCCACTATTAAAAAAACTAAAGTCAAATTTTAAGTAGTCGACATTTCGCAACTTTATTATTGTTGCATCCTCAGGACACATATATAAATGCTATATCCTGCTTGAAACCCATATCATCAGTCTTTAGCTTCTCCGTTCGTCCGCAGATATTTCCCAGATATTAAGTTTTTATATTGTTTTCGTTAACGATCCTCTTGTTGTTATGTTAGAGTGGTGTATTTTTTAACAAAAGACGTTTTTACATTATTAACTCAGGACACATGTATAGATTTTATATCCTGCACGAAACCCATATTATCACTGGTTACCTACTACTTTGGTTCGCAGATATTTCCCAGATATTAAGTTTCTGAATGATTTTCGTTAACGATTGTTCTTATGTTATATTATGTTCTTATCTTATATTTTAAATTATATAAAAATGAACAGACAGTATATGTAGCACATATATACTATGACTATGTACTGAACTAAATTGGGTCACACATCAATATTCCTAACAAATGGAAACAAATCAAAACGAGGGAAGTTCCGGGTAAAGGAAATTTACCGATTTTTTTAATCTCTGCGTAAAATAACAACTTTTTACTTTCCTCGTAAAAGGGAAGTATTGTATTCGTAAAAAAATCATCTTCCTAGATTTTTTAGATCTTTACGTTTCAGGGTCCCTAGATACCCAAAACATGTTCTCTCAATTCCGTTGGTCTGTCTGTCGATCTGCCCTTCGCGGCATAGCTAAAAAACTACTTACCCGATTGACTTCCAATTTTGGTCAAAAATTAAGGGTTATATGGGGACGACCTGGTAACATTTTGGTAAAAATCCAATATAGCAAAACAAAATGGCGGCCTAGTGAAATGTTAAAAAAAAATATTACTAAAAAAACTACCTATCCAACTTATCTCAAATGTTGCACAAAAATCAAGTATTATGTAGGAATCAACTTGCAAAATTTTGGTACGAATCCAAAATGGCGAAACAAAACGGCGGCTTAGTGACATATTTAAAAATTCAGCCTAGAAAACTACTTAAGGGCCTGATTTCAAATTGAATGCTATAAATAATTGTGGTATACAGATGAATTAGAAAAACTGTGGTACTAATTTAAGATGGCGGAGCAAATTGGCGGCTAAATAAAATATTTGTAACTGTGAAAAAATTGCGCACTCAGGTTTCACATATAATCACGTTTTAGAGTTTCTAGATTCAAAAAAATATGTTCTGTCAATTCCTTCGGTATGTCTATCGGGTTGTCTGTCTGTCTGTCAGTTCAAGGCATAGCTTAAAAACTACTTATGAGATTGAATTAAAATTTTGGGTAAAAATTAAGGGTCATATGAGGATGACCTAGTAATATTTTGGTAAAAATCCAATATGGCAATACAAAATGGCGGCCTCGTGAAATGTTAAAAAAAGTATTACTAAAAAACTACTTATTCATCTCAAATTTTGCACAAGAATGAAGTATTATGTAGGCAATAACTAAGTACGAATTAAAGATTGTGAAACAAAATGGCGGTTGAAAAAAATATTTAAAAATTCAGCCTGAAAAACTACTTAATTGACTGCTTTCAAATTGCGTGCCAAAAATAATTGTGGAATACAGATGAACTAGTAAAATTGTTGTACTAATTCAAAATGACGGAACAAAATGGTGGAAAATATAGTAGTTGTAATCGTGAAAAAATCATCTTCTCAGGTTTTACATACCTTCACATTATAGCGTCTGTGTTGCCTAAAAATGTGTTTTATAAATTCTGTCTGTCTGTCAGTTAACGGCAAAGCTTAAAAACTACTTATCAGAGTGACTTCAAGTCAAAAATTAAGGGTTATATGGGGATGACCTGGTAGTATTTTGGTAAAAATTTAATTGCCGGAATAAGATTGCGGCCTAGTGAAACGTTAAAAAAATTATTACTGAAAAAATTAATTTTCCAATTTACCTCAAATTTCTGCACAAAAATCAAATGTTATATAGGAACGAACTGGTAACATTTTGGTATTAAAAAAGATAGCAAAATACTGGCGGCCTAAGAAAATATTTAAAAAATCAGCCTGAAAACACTACTTATTAGATTAATTTCAAAATTTCTGCAACCATTTAGTGTGATATAGAGGTACACTGGTAAAGTTGTAATACGAATTCAAGGGAACGGAACAAAACGGCGGCCAAATAATTAAAAAAAAAACAATGTAAGAAAATCCTATTCAAATGACCCTAAATAAAAGAAAAATTAAATGTGATATATGGATAAACTAGTACAAATTCAACATGACGTAACAAAATGGCTGTGTGTGTTAATATAAAAGTACTTATTGAATTTATTTTAAATTATGCCCAAAAATCAAGTGTGGCATAGGTAGAAACTGGTAAAATATTGTTATGAATCCAATAAGATCTAACAGAATTGCGATGAATAAAAATGTAATAAAAGACAATATATATATATATTAAGCATTCCTAATAAAAAAAAAATATTCATAACAAGGGATGTTCTGAATAAAGGAAATTTATCGTTTTTTTTATTTCCTTTGTAAAAAAAATATCCCGAGATTTCAGGGTCCCTAGTTGCCGAAAAACAGGTTTCCTCAATTCCGTCGTTCGGTCTGGCTGTTCGCAGCATAGCTACAAAACTACTTAAACGATTGACTTTGAAATTTTGGTCAAACATTAAGGGTTATATGGGGACAAGCTGGTAACATTTTGATAAAAAATTAATATGGAGAAACAACATGGCGGCCTAGAGAAATGTTAAAACATTATTACTAAAAAACTACTTATCCAATTTATTTAAAATTTTACCGAAAAATCAAGTAATATGTAAAATATATTTTGGTACGAATCCAAGATGGCGGAACAAAATAGCAGCCTAATAAATTATTTTTTCAGCCTATTAAAAACTACATAATGGATTGCAATTAACTACGGTATAGAGATGGAACTGGTAAAATTGTAGTATGAATTCAAGATGGCGGAACAAAGTCGCGGCCAAATAAAATGTTTGTAATTATGAAAAAATCATCAGGTTTTTACATATATTCACATTTAGCATCGCCAAATGCCAATAAATATACGTTTTATTAATAACGTTGGTCTGTATGTCAGTCTGGCTGTCTATTGTCGGTCTGTCAGTTCGTTGCATAGCTTCAAAACTACTTACCCGATTGACCTCAGATGTTGGATTAGGGGCTATATAGAGACGACCTGGTAACGTTTGGTAGAAATCTAATATAGCGGAACAAAATGAAGGCCTAGTGAAATGTTAAAACAATTAATAGGAAGTTTAACGGCCACTCGGACAAATAATTCTGCCTTTGATAAGCTAATTCAGGTATAGGGTCCAAATCTCATGGACCATTATACCGACAAGCCTTTAAGCGTTTTTCATCATCTCTACCGGCACAATTGACGACGTTTCGCCCCTTTGGGGCTCCATCAGGCCAATGCAGCCATATGGTAGAGATGATGAAAAATATTCAACGGCAGTTTGACTATATACGATGAAAAGTTAAGGCAGTAAGAAATTAACCCAAAGAGTAAAGAAGCGTCATCTATGGGTATAAGTGTGACGCTTGTTATTTGAACCTCTAGTAGTAATGTAAAAGTTAAAAACACAAGCGCGATTTGCGAAGGCTTTCAATTTTCTGTTTGCCGTGCGATACCAACTATTGTCCCTCTAACACATTGTCTCTTACGGTAGGTATTTCGAGTATCTTTGATGATAAAGGTATCAAACCTGATACATTTATAATTAGCAAGAACAGATCCATTTAAATCATATAGAGGGCATTCTACTTAAAAAAATATATTATGGGTCTGCTACACATTATCTAAAGACCTTACAACTTTGATATTTAAATTTTTGAAAAACCCTGTAAATCTGAAACTTGAAAGCCTTATTCAAAATTCCATATTTGTAATTAGTTTAGATTCTATGGTGCTTTTTTATTTGTAAATATACAATTCAAGTTCTTTTTATTTCATTAAATATGCAGTAAGTTTTTAACGTTTAGAGAAATTGTTTGAGCCAGTCATTCGAAAAACTTTTTATGCAATGGTATTGAAGATAAAATAAAACAAGAATCTTATTAAAACTTTTATTTATTTATTGATACGTATATATAGTTAAAAAGACATAAAACAACGTTTATACATAATCATACATATATACATGTCTAAAACTACATAAAATATACATTTATAACAGTATCTTATTACTACCTTGTATGCTCGGAATCAGTTAGACATGTAACTAAAATAACAGGAATATCTACTTTTGATTCAAAAGCCAGACATACATAAAAATGAATTACTTCTCTTACGTGTGCTAATAGACGTTTTTACAGGAAGTTTTAATGACATGCAACGGTTAGTTTCTTATTAATGGAGGATTTGGTAACATGAATATCGTTAAATTTGTTTTTTATTTTAGCGACTAAAATTATAACAAATTTAAAAATAAACTAATAATTTCATCTTTTTTTATATATAAAATTATATTGTGATTGTTGGCGTGAATGTAGACAAACGATACCGGTGATAGAATTTATTTGAAAAATAATAGCTTTTAATTTTCCAATTTAGAGGATATTGGAGTAAAAACGCGTTTATTAGTCGGTGATGAAAAAAAAATACGTTTCTTTTTTCGTTAAGATTATCGGAAAGTTAAATTTTTTATATGGTTTAGTTCCTGACTTCTTGAACAAAAGACACCATGGACACGTTAAAATTGTACCAGCTTTTAAGGAAATATAGCTCTTCAAAGGACCTTTATTCATTTTTAAACTCTTCCTTAGTTTTAACCTGGTATACCAGCAATGTATGAGTTGGATAATTTTGTTTAAGCTCTTTTAAGATGGGTAAAATATATAGATAGATTTTAATCAGAAATATACAGAAATAAGACAGATTAACCAAAAATTTAATTTAAAAAAAAACTTACTTTTGACGTTTTCAAATTTTGATTTTTGTAATACTTTAAGTGGTTAAATTTACTTTACTCGAAGTTGTAGAAAAACAGGTTACCTAACTGTTTAAATACTGGCTCATTTAGTATATAATTCTTGGATATCTCATTTACTATCATCGATAGAATCATTCAATAGAAAAGATAAGTTAAGTTACATAAAGTGCATTTTGCAAAGGTATTTGATTTTTATTTTGCATATCCCAAAAACACGGTATAAGTTGTAACTTCACCTTTTATTGAATCTAATTTCTCTATATTTTAATATATTTAGATTTAGCGATTAATTCTAATAATTTTTTTATACAACGCATCAAAAGTCAGCTTTTTTCAAGATATTGACATTTGAAAACTAGAAGCTTTAGACTGTAAATTCTAAATAGTTTTACTTAGTGGTAAACGCATTGCACATTGCGTCATAGTTTTTATGGTCTATCACGTGATACAAAATTTCCATCTTATCAAAAAATGTAGCATTTGGTTCGTATGTATATTAACTTCCGGTTAGGTGGAAAATCGATACCTTAAGAACATAAAAAATAAAACTAAGATAGAAATAAGCGATTTGTTCAATTTTACAGCACCTCCTGATCTTAAAATTTTTATTTTAAAACGTCAATTTAATTAAACAATTAAATTCTGGAATATAGTAAGTTTTATAAAAACGATTCAGAAAATTCTTTAATTTGAAATATGTTATAATAACCTAGCTGAGTTGTATCCTATACCGCATTTTAGGATATCTTGTATGGAAAAAATTATCTTTACAAATTGCACCTTTAATAGCCAAGCGAATTTCCCTTTTAGAATTTTTTACTACAGTAAATAGCTAACGAGCTAACCAAGAATTACAGATTAAATGGTCCTGTGTTTGAAACAACTTTTCTATTTAATCTTTTTTTTATAAAATGCCGTAAAAGTCTAACCGATTAAAATTTACAAAAATAAAGATCTCTGAACATGAAAAGTATATTTTTTAATAAAAAACACTTTTAAGGAAGTATCTTTTTCTTAAAAAACTCAATTTTTGATCTATTTGTCCTATGATTAATCCTACCTGTACACCTATATTTCAGATTTAAATTTTTGGCACTACTAAGCTTTTCTAAAAATTTTAAAGGTAATCTTTATCAATAACTTAGAAAGAAAAAGTAAAATGAACCATTTGAAAATATTTAAATTATTTGTTTTATTTAACAATACCCCACAATACCTATAAAGTTTATTTTTTTATTATGGTGTACAGACCAGACATAATAAAGGGGCACTAACAATTTTAACCTCGGTTTTATAAAAATCATTGACATTACTCAAGAAAGAATACCTTTTCCGTCAGCACTAATCTCAATTTTCCTTCGCATCAACATATATATTTAAATAAAGCTTGCGGTGTAAGAGTAGCAGCACTTTTTTGTTCCACTAAACTTTAAAGACTTAATTAAAATTAAAGGTATCTATTAAAAACATTGAATTATCTCGGATTTTACCATTCGTTTAACCAGGATTATGTATTTTTTTTAATAAAATAAGGAGGGCTAATGGTCGTTAATTCAAAAGCCGAAAAGTTTATGCCGGTTTATAAATATTTATTGTCAAGAAATTCAGCTTAAAAAATGAATTCTCGGCAAACTGTGAAGATGATGAGTGTGATTTATATTCCTCTATAGAGTTGCGTAATAAATATATTAGAATAATAATTTAACGGATATTTATATGGGTGTACATTTTACAGTGTTAAAACAACTTATATTGTGAAATTTGAATTTGAATTGAAACTGAAACTATGTACTTAAATAAAATTGAGCACAATAACCTATTAGCGTAATTATAATGTCAGGAACAATTATTGGATTTGTGTTTGGTTTGCAGGTTATTTTAGAAATTTTTTCTTGCATAGAACATATTAAAAAAGGTCTAATACCTACTTGTATCAAAACTATTTGCGCAATGTTCAAACGCTCGTAATAAAAAAGCTAAAAATGTAGCATGAAGTAAGAGGATATTCGTGCAAAATTCATATTTTCAATAACAAAAACATGAAATTAGTTTTATAGCTAGTTTTATATTTAAACAGAGTGCAAAAAAGAAGAATGCAATGAAGCTTTGCCATTTTTATTTGATATTATTTGAGTAATCAAAATTGTTTTAAAAAAGTGCCATGCGATGATTTGAATTTATAAAGACTATAACAACTGCAACTTTTTGAAATCGAGTTCTATAAATTTATTTTTCTTGATTAAGTTCTTTAAACAAAATGGTTACTAAACTACATGAAAATATACTTTATATTTACAATCCTGAACTAATTTTGATTATTTATGTTATGTTTATGATTTTTATATAGTTGTCCAATAAGTTTAGCATAAATATTGTCAGCTATTTTTTTTTTAAATCAACAAGAAATTTCTGTAGAAATATAATATTCTTTAATAGTTTTTATAGTTATTTCCATTCCAAAATATTTATGATAATTCAAACAACATCAAATAAAAATGTATTAACAGTTTTTTTATATTTCTTATAAGGAAGTAGGTTATGTTAACCAAAACATTAGACAATAACGAGTGCCGACTACACTTGATTTCCAAGAAATACAAAATAACTTTGTGTAACTAAGTGTTCTTAAAAAAATTAATATCTAAGAAATAATAACATGTACAGGGTGAATCACTAGAGCATGTATTAACTAATTCATTCTTCTCCAATATTTTTGATTCTACTATGAACACAACAGTCAACCAAAAATTTGGAGCGGTACCCTAAAACAATAACGAGGAGACATGGGAACATATGCGTTATGTTTTTTTCTTTAAAATATGTGTTTTTTTTAAAATTATTTATAAAACATATTAATGACATATGCGAACCAATTTTTTTCTTATTTAAGTATAGCAATTTAGATTTTAAATAATCTGTTTTGTCTCAAATTCTTCGCCTGTCAACTCCAACTAATTGTTCCAGCCAATAAAAACGATTTATTAAGTCAAAATTAATTTTGCAGTGATTCTGTAGGTAAACCTTAAATTATTTTATAGCCTAGTCACGATTACGAGCAAAATATGTTTGTTTTCATTAAAAGAATGTTACTATAAAACCATTAATAAAGAAGATGTACCGAATTTGATCTATATCTATAAAATGGGTATATACGAATTCGTCCAATAGTTTCATGGGATTCGGCATATGGAAAATAAATTCCAATAAACTACTAGTCAAAAATAGGAATTGATAAATGTTTTTTTGGTAAGTTAAGTAATTTCTAGATAACTAGTTGTAATATAAAATAAATACCCGAAACAAGATCTTCAATTTATGCGGCCATTTTACTAATTTAATTTAAACTTTTTTTTTAGTATTACGTTGTTGAACAAAATAAGGATTGTGGCATGTAATGCTTCAAATTGGGCGACGGTTTTTCCTGCTCAGAATAGCATAGCATTTTTTCGAGTAATCGAACATGGTCTTACTTTATATGTTTCCAAAGATTCTATAAAAGTAATGATGTCAAGAAAAAAGTCGATAAGTAAAAAACAATTTTGATAGGTATTTTTTTCTCAGTTACATAATAGTTCTCTAAAATTTTGCAAATCGTATTTGCATTTGTTTATATATTAAAATATGAAAGAATAAACAATTTAAATGAAATATTTACTATTACTAGAAACATGTCATGTAAGTCTTTTTTTCCGAAAGATGGAAAAAAATACAAAAATATATTATCTGGAACCCAGCCAGCGGTTTCGTGTTGCAATAATAGGACCACGTGTGTTAGTTTTTTATTTTTGAAATGAAATTTATAGCAAATTTTCTTACAGAGGTTAAATTAATTTATGACACACTCAAAGATCCAATTATTAACTAGTGTTATAATGAATTGTATTGGAAAGTAGTTCATAATTACCTTTCTCAAACTATGGGCGGATGATGAGCCGCATAAGTCCAAGTATTCCTTCTACTTTGCTATGAAATATTTTATATTGTTTTGTGTCAAGAACGTGATTTATCAAACATTAATATGGTATCTGTGATAAAGATAATCATGGCCTTATAACGCAGATCTAAATTTAGTTAAGCATATAATGTGAAGTCCATACTTACTAAAAAACACAATAATACATTCTGTATTGCCGGATTTAATTAAGTCATCATCAATTGGTATATTCCTATGTTAAATATTTATTAAACAAGTGCATGTTGAAGCACCTTGATACGACGATAACAAAGCAAACAAAAATAACAAAAAGTTTACTTAAAAAACCATATTCATCAAGGCTTCCAGCAAAAAGTAAGACAATCGTTAACTAAAGGTATAAAAGAAAAGGATATCAGGAATTTAAAGTATAATTCATAACAATATTAGTGATTGATAAATGATTAAAAAAAGAAAAGTGGTATTTCTGACAAAAAATAAAAAACCTTAAACATTGCTAGTGAGAAATTATCGTCCACCATTTTAATAATATTTTATTTATTATTACGTAATAACTGGACACTCCTAATACCACTCCCCATTAATAATCTGAACCCTATTCATGATATGAATATTTAGTGCTGTGCAATATATCGTGGAACCCAAACTACATCAATATAAATTAAACCAAAAATACTAACCAATTTATTGGAAAACCTATTAATAATGAACCTGGTAGGTTGTTTAAAAGATCTTCAATCCTCATAGTAATATTGGGGTTAAATGTATGATCAGTTATTAAAACAATTTCAATCTCTAATTTTTTAGTGTTTATTATGTTTTATACAACATAAAATACAAAAATAGTCGTATTTAAATTTTTTAGGTATTTATTTATATATAAATTATCGACGGCACAATAGATATGTGATAAGACCAAAAAAGAATCTGCCTAATTTTTTGCATTTTTCGTTATATTTAAAAAAATATTTATTTATCACAAAGTCATAAAAATATATTCGAGTTTTTTTTGGTCGAGGATATTTTTCAGAAGATATACTGGCAGGATAAGGGAATATCAATATCAATATCTGAGATCCGCAGATAATATAGTTCTGATATCTGAAACTAAAGAAGAGATGGGAAGAAAAGGCAGGTAAAATCGGATTTCAAATGAACTCAGGGCAAACTAAAGTAATGTGTAAAGAAGACCCTCATATAAATATAAGAAATCAGTTAATAGAAAACGTATGAAACTATGTTTATTTGAGTCATATAACACCACTGGGAAAAGAGAATCAAACAGAAGAGATAAACAAAAGAAAAATATTATCATGGTCATTATTTGGCAAATTCAAAACATATTGACGAGGAAGACTCTAGAATAAAACTACGATCCCGTTTGTTTGATCAGTGTGTACTCACCGTCAGAAAATATAGGTCTTGGCAGGACGCATAGCAAGGTGCCGGGATGCAAGATGGAACAGGATCATACCACAGTGATGGAAAAAGTCCAGATGACGACCACCAATGCGCTGGATGAATGATTTAGGGACAGAGAACCCTAGGACTATCTTGGATAAGAGAAGCACAAAACAGGCACAACTGGAGGCGAAATGTTCAGAAATGGAAGCGTAAAGGGATATTTTTAATTGTAATCTTCTCGAGGTTCAGATTTTCTGTTAAGTAATAGCATCCCGATCTTAACGTACAGACAACGTGTGGCTCTACCATGTTCAGACTTCATTTAAATGCAATAATATATGAGGTGTGAAACTTTCAATAATATCTAAGAGTAAATTAGGAAATATTGCCCAACAAACGTATACGTTATACACAATTAAGAAAAAGATATTTGTCAAGTCAATAAAGAAGTTCAACGCCATATTAAATTACCAAGAGTATAAATAAATAAACTTGCGATATTGTTTTGATTAATAAAACTAGCAAATAATGCGAATTTTCCGTAAATCAGTGCTTCATATAAGACATACTGACATAAATAAAAGAAAATATAAATATAAGGTCGAGTTCGGTTACAATTCAAGAATTTGACACATAACTTATTATTATTTGATACACAACTCAAAGATATGATTCTGTTAAAACCGAATTAAGTTTTTTAGCATAAGTTATAAATTCACTTTCACCACGTCCAAATAATTGCTATGAATTTAAGAGGAAATTGATCGAGCTAGACGAATAGGAAAAAACTGCCTAAGACGATTATTGCATTCAGCTAGCAATTTACTATAGAGTGTGTATTGAATGTAAAAACGATAATTTCTCTTTTTAAATGTATGGCTTGATGTTATGAATAAGATACACGATAATCTCAATTTTGAAAACTATGTTGGTAATTTGCTGATTTCTTTCAGTGGGGATTTTCATAATTCTTGAATTTTTAGTAGGTAGTCTTGTTCTAAATTTTTTTAATTTCCATATTTTTAACAAACAAAACCAACAAATAAACATTTTGAACCTAACAGTTTAAAGACATTTTATACATTTTGTAAAAAATTTATTTGGAAATAGGTGACTTTTTAAAGAGAATAATCTTCAACAACAATAAAAGAATATATTTATTTATACATAACGTACTGCAACAATACAGTGTTTTAATATAATTTTACTAAATTTTACTTTATAAACTGAAATCCAACCATAACATATTGGGCAAAGTCACTTTGGTGTAGTGAGCGTTTTGAGCGTAGGATCTAGGGCTAAAATATATTGGGTCTTATGGTGAGACTATAAAATTCTTATAAATTTTAAATAAAATTTAAAAGTATTATTCAACATTAGAGCATAGTAAATAATTTAAATGAATGAGATTTGATAAAAAAACGAATGGATTTATTTTCTTTTGTGATAACTACAGCGTGTGCGTGGATTTAGATAACATATGAAAAACTTTTTTATTATTAACGTTATCAAAAAGAGTTATTCTACATAAACAGTTTTGCTTATTCAACAAAAATAGTTTGTAGACAAAAAAAATGCTGTATATGATATAATTTAAAAAAAACACGCAATAGCAAGAAGGTAAAACAAAAACATCGGGAAATAAGATTTTCTAAGATGGCCAAATTGGAGAACATAAAAATATGAGATAAAAATTCATTTACAGTTTTCTTTAACGAGGTTTAGTTTTTAGGCGATTTAATGGTCAATAAGTCTAAAATAGGTAACATGGGCAAATTATTTATTTGCGATTTTAGGCGAAAAAGTTATACTTCATAAAAAGTTTTGTTTATCTGAAAAATAGGTTTGATTTAAATCAGAATATCATTTTATATACAGGGTATGAAAAAAATGTACAATTTAAAAAAAATCAGAATTTTTATCATTTTATATACATTTTGTAAAAAATTTATTTGGAAATAGGTGACTTTTTAAAGAGAATAAAAAAAATAAAAGAATATATTTATTTATACATAACGTACTGCAACAATACAGTGTTTTAATATAATTTTACTAAATTTTACTTTATAAACTGAAATCCAACCATAACATATTGGGCAAAGTCACTTTGGTGTAGTGAGCGTTTTGAGCGTAGGATCTAGGGCTACAGCATAGTAAATAATTTAAATGAATGAGATTTGATAAAAAAACGAATGGATTTATTTTCTTTTGTGATAAACAGCGTGTAAAGCGTTATCAAAAAGAGTTATTCTACATAAACAGTTTTGCTTATTCAACAAAAATAGTTTGACAAAAAAAATGCTGTATATGATATAATTTAAAAAAAACACGCAAAGTGGCCAAATTGGAGAACATAAAAATATGAGATAAAAATTACATTTTAAATAAAATTTAAAAGTATTATTCAACATTAGAGCATAGTAAATAATTTAAATGAATGAGATTTGATAAAAAAACGAATGGATTTATTTTCTTTTGTGATAACTACAGCGTGTGCGTGGATTTAGATAACATATGAAAAACTTTTTTATTTAACGTTATCAAAAAGAGTTATTCTACAAAAAGTTTTGCTTATTTATCTGAAAAATAGGTTTGATATAATTTAAATCAGAATATCATTTTATATACAGGGTATGAAAAAAATGTACAATACAGCTTAAAAAACTTTTGGAAGTTGCGTCATTTTTTACATATTCGCCATTAATTTTCTCAAAAACTAAGTATATTATAAAAACATTTCTAAAAACTTTTTGACTTGTATTTGCATTATCGTCAGTTGTCTCAAAAGTTGGAATTTCATTTTTTTTGAATATACAATTCTATTATTCAGCGAACAAGTCTTCCAATAGACCATTTTTATTTATTTCTATCTTGAAAATTAAGCTGTTTTGTGTCTAAATGTATATAACATTTTTGTCTTATTTTATGCCCAGAAATCTGCCAATTGGGGTTGGCCTATGTTTCTTTTAATCACCTTGTATAATAAACTTTTTGAACATAATGTTTTCTAATGTTCCATGCAGCCCAATTTATAAAAACTGATTATTTCAATTTCCGCTTTAACAATGGGGCGAGGTTTGAACCCCAGCCCCTTTCTTTTATCTACGGCCCTGCACCTGTTTACCTTCAATCTCTCTGATTTAAATTCACTCTGATATCCTCTCAAACGTGATATTTGACACTTAAGAAGTTCAGAAATGGTTTTTAAAAATTATTTTCAATTATCGGCTCTAAGTTATATATTGTTTTATTTTTTTATTAGTTGTACGAAACATTTATACAATTTAAACAAAAAGAAACGAACTAGAATATAAGAAAATAACATTAGATGTTCTGATTTGTGTTTTACAAAGACAAGGTATGGTTTAAATGTCATATACTTCTAACTAATCATGTTAAAAAGGATAAATTAGTAGTTTGCTTAAAGTGAAGTTTACATGATTCAGACGTACATATTTTATTACCCGCTGGACAATTTAAAATTATTAAGATAAATGTCTCGATGTACAGGGCGTTTCACATAAGTAGGCCACGCGATTTTACTTTGCTAGGATTAAGCTAGAATTAAAATTCAAAAGCCTAATTTTTATAGTTTATCCGAGCTGTCGGGTTGTGACATCAAGCAAACAATTGAAAGTCAAATAAATTTTATGATGCATGTTATGAGATTTGGCTGTTGAGGTTTATGAAATTAGTAATATGGTTTTTAAATTTCACAAACGAAATCGAACCCAAAATTATTGCGAATAACCCCAGAAATCCATAAAGCTCTTTCTCCTGATTTCTAAAAATATTTTCTTTTACAGTTTTCCAGATAAACCTTTGATTTTTACCATATAGTCTACTATATGGACCAAAAGTAGACTGTGAAACTTTAAAATATAAGTATATAAATCAATGTATTTTTGAAATCAGAAGAAAGATTTAATTATTTAATGGGGTTATGCAAAAAATTTTCTTCCGGAGTCGTTTCTGGTTAAACCGGAAGTGAAATTTGAAAACCGAATATATAAAAATTGTTCATATAACCTCAAATAAGAAAGCCACTTATAATATACAGTGACAATTTTTGTTTAAATAAGTTTCATTCTTATTTAACTTAATTGTTTTTTTAATGTCATAATTCGATTCTACATAAACCATAACGGTTACCCCGAGTGGCCCGCTTACGTGAGACACCTATACATCATTATATGGGCTTTTTTGTACTGATAAATCTGCATAAAATTCTACCCTTAGAGTTCATTTGATTTAAAAATATATTACTTGTTTAAAGTTGTTCTTGATAATGTAAATTCTGAATCAATAATATATTGCATTTCAGTAGTTCCCTCTGCAGATTTAGTGTGTTACACTGTATGCAACACTTTTATGTATATACCAAGCATCAAAAGCATATTTTTAAGAAAACGTTATAATAAGCTCTATTAAACTACTTGAACAGTCGTATAAGCACTAAAAGTAACTTTTTTTTCGTTTTTCTTTTTGCCAACCACTTCCCCGCTTTTGATGCTACTCTTAAGATTATTATTATCTTTGTCCCCATTTAAAAATGTCAAATCGCATGCACTACCCCATTTATTACTACCTCGGGACAGTTCACCCCTACTAAAATCTTTTAGTTTCGGTGTTAGCCCAAATACCCTATTACCCATCTTGTTTTCTTGGTTTTTCTGAAACCCACCAACGTTGTAACCAAAAGAAATGCGAGGTTGATGATGCAACGTTTCAACGTTGTGGGATTTTCGCTGAAGGGTCTCAGAGGAGTAAGCTTTCGGCTTTAGGCCTGTGGCTGTAAGAAACATAGCATTATTTTGTGTTGCAGGGTTATAAGGGTAATCAGAAGTAGTATCAATATAACGGTACGCCATTGGCTGGAAATTCTGATGATTGTTTCTGGTTTCACTTTTACTTCTTGAACTCTTCTTTAGGATTCTTGGCACAGAATTGGTCCACGAGTTGTTTTTTTCATACAAAGAAGTTCTTTGAGGCCTGTTTAATGTAGCATTGTCCTGGGGATACCTCAAAATCTGATTGTTGGCTTTCACGTCATTTTTATTGGATTTAAGTAATGAAGCAAAATTATTTTTGCCAAGAAGGTTAAAGTTTTGCCCTAATTTCTTGGGGTGAGGTTCATTAATGCTACTTTTGATGACCAAACGGTTCTTGTCGGAGAATTCTTTCAGGGGGTCGATGTTCACGTTAACTCGTACGAATTGCCCACTAAATACGTCTTCTGCTTTTTCTGTCGTCGAAGCTTGTTGAGTTGGAGGCAATGGCGCTGGTTTCTTTTTTCTTCTGCGTTCTGGCCGTCGTGGAGTGTTGGAATCTGAAAAAATATATACGTTTTATAGCTAATGCTTTAAACAATCAAATCTGACAACATAGTATTTATTTAAGCATTTTTAGTTTCGAAGTAAACATAATTTTATAATTATTTACGCTATTGACTAAATACTAAATAAGCTTAAAGAAGAAGAAAAAAAACAATTCAATCGCAAAAAATCCCTTTGTATATCAAAACTAATTTACATGGATATTTCAAGTAAAATCAACACAATATCCTTAAAAAATTAGAAGTGATGATTTAGAACTATTTTAGTAAAGAGTAATATAAGCCTATTGAGATTATTATCTGGTTTCGCTATACAGAATGTCTCAAAATGATCAGACCATGCGACATGATATTTCAAAAAATTAAATATGGAGAATTGTATAAGTATTAAAGGAGTTCTTTTCACATTGTTGATTTTTTTCTTCGGTCCTTCAGTTTGGGTAACGTGACATATTTTAACCTGAAAATTTTTAATGAAACCCTATATATCTTTTCGCCTATTTTGGTACAGTATGGATTTGTCTATTCAAATTCTTTTCATATTTGAAATTAGTGTATAAATACCCTATAAAATTGCATTTTTTATGTTTAAAACAAACAAGCGAAAAAATATACAAGGTGTCATTAAAAATGTCCAAGTCAACGTCACACACACAAATCTCTCAATTTACCCACATAGCTTTGTTTCTTGTTTTGATCCAAACCCGTTATTAGTGTCTTTTTTGCTTCAAAAGTAAAATAAGAATAGGAAACGGCTGTGTACACGTAGAGGTAAAATGGGAATGTAGACACATTTGTATTTCGTGCAATTTTTTTATTTAATTAAAAACGTAGCAGAGCGCTTTCGGCTTTTGCCATCATCAGTGCCACCTGAATGCAAGGAAATCACTTTCTTTAAATGGTAAGGATTAAAAGAAGATAACATTTTTATAAATTGAATATTTTAAGGGAAAATAAAAATGTTATAAAAATGCGAAGGAAAGTTAGGTGACAATTAGAAGAATTATTTGTATAATTAAGTGGTGAAGATAAAAAACATATCGCTAAAAGATCTGAGATATTTAGATAATGAAATATGTGAAATTTTTAACATAACGGAAATTGCAACTATTATAGCTATTTGGGAAAAATGTGTTTTAAATTCTTTTCGAAAGATGTATGAAGTACTTACTTAGTCAGGTGAGCACGCACAGGAAATCCAAAGAAGGAACATGATGAGACAAAACATTCATTACATTTAAAATATGTTAATGTCACATTTATAAAAACTCATTAAAATATCACAAAGGGTGTGTTATTTTACCCCTTTTGGAGATTTAAACCATGAGATCTTGAAACTTTAACACATGGTCGCTTCAAATGACAAATCTTTTTGTAGGTTAAGTCTAAAGGAACGCGAGGTTGGCTACGTGTAAAAACAATTAAATGTGATAAAACAAAACAATGTCATTAAAGAATGGAAATGTATAAGTCAGAATCTTAAGAAAATAGATCAAAAGGAGAAAATTAATGTAGAAAATTCAAAGGTTTATATATAATATTAAAAAATTATACTAATAAGTAATTACTTAAACAAATAGCTTTTAACAATTATTATGATCCCAAATTAATTGATTGTTTAATTCTAAAAACTTAATATAAAAAGGTAAAAAAAGAATTAATCCCAATTTAACTAATTCTAAAAAAATTATAGCTTTACCTTATTTGGATCACAACATAAATGAGAGAGTATCCAGAGTTTTCTCCAATCATGTCCCGAATATTAAAATTTCTCAAAAAATTAAATCCAATTTAGGCACACTTTTAGTTAATACAAAGGGCAAATTCGACCCTTTGCCAAAAAGCGGAGTTTACAAGCTTTCTTGTGGCTCTTGCAACAAAACCTACATACGAAGAACTTGTAGACTTTTACAAACAAGGATTAAGGAACATCTCAGTAGAACCACCTAAGCCTTTGGAGAACATTTGAGATCCTCTAATCATGCTTTTAGCACAAGGTCAAACGTTAATTTGCTTCATAACATAACCTCAAAAAAAATTTTCAATAGATTGAACTTCATGGAGGATATTGAAATTTCCAAGGAACTTAAGAACAACGACTCTTGTCTTAATACACAAGTTTCTCTCAACAGATCCTTTGTCCACCTACATCGTAGACTTTTGGATTAAAATTAAGTTATCTCCACTCTATCACTCTATGATGAGCTCAGACTTAAAGCTAGAGACCTAGATCGACTTGTCCACTCGCTGTCCTCTCTCAAATTAATATAACTTTGCGTTACATTTGTACATGTCAATTCATCAATTCAACCAAAAAAATATTAATTATCATAATTTCTATTATAACAATAATATAAATAAAAAGATACTCTGAAAATTTACTGGTTTTCAAATTTATCTTACACCAATTCTCTCATTCCTCACTCCTCGTACGTTTTTCACACATACTTTTCTAGTATTGTAGATTTCTTCACTCACACACAACTCACATTCCTCTAACATTCACAAATTCTCACTAAAATCAATGTTACTTTGCATCACATATGTTTTCTTTTTCGAGTTTGCTCATTCTTATGAATTGTTTAAAATTTAAATTTAAAAAAATAAATAAATAAAAAATATATAATGGTAAAAATTAAAAAAAAAATGTCTAGTTTAAAAAAAAATCCTTGAAAAATAAATTAATTTTCACTCCTCTTGCATATGTGTCTTCACACACTTTTTAGCAATTTGATTCCTCCACTTAAGGGGGAACTGCACGCAGTAATATGGATCATTTGCAAGCCTTCCGCCGCTGCAATATTATGTTAAAACTATAAGAGATATGTATTAGCTTCAATGTGATTTTAATAGGTAAATATGTATAGTTGGGCGCTAAATGCGAATTTTTATGAAAAAATCAAATCTAGAGTTATAAAATAAAAGTAGATTTGTCCATTTTCGACCATTTTTTGACTACTTTTTGACGCACATGCCTTCGCATATAATTTTTTTTCTACAAAATGGCTCTTTACCGCCTTACATTGATCCTTTGTCTACGTAACTGCAAAATTTGAAATTGTAAATCGTACTCATGTCTTTGTATTTCTGCAGCGCGTGAACACTTTTGAACCCATTTTTAACCAAAATGTAATTTAAATTACCTATATATAACACATTTTTTTGAGGTCGGACGTGCAGGAAGTTTTTTTTAATGCCTAGGTACCTTTTCATCTTACTTTCGACTCGACTAGACCTTGTCGCTGGTTTTTCACTTTTTGCGTGCAGTTCTCCCTTAAGAAATATGTCAATTTCCATTTAGAATTGTTCACCATTTTGTACAGATTATTTACATAGAATTAAATACATTCAGAAAGAACCATTCTGATTTTTATTCTTCAGCCGATCGACTCTATCTGGGTTTTTTGTTCTTCTTTTAAATTTAAAATTTTTTTTTCGTACATATCAATTGGTTTCCCTATGATAACTTTATCTGAAGCACACACAGCTTTAACAAATTTATTTTAAATATTTAAAATTCTCTTTGTTGGATTCGCAATTTTGATAGTTAAATACCCTTTGGTTTTTAATTCTG
The DNA here is from genome assembly GCA_030620095.1 of Kuschelorhynchus macadamiae. NCBI lineage: Eukaryota > Metazoa > Arthropoda > Insecta > Coleoptera > Curculionidae > Kuschelorhynchus > Kuschelorhynchus macadamiae. The sequence continues at coordinate 216,155 of JAUTXW010003061.1, forward strand.
CTACATCTAACCCTGCATTATTAACAAATTCCTCTAATAGTTTGTAACTAGATTTTAAATTTTCCAATTTTTAAATATTATATGTAAACCTTTGAATTTTCAACATTAATTTTCTTCTTTTGATCTATTTTCTTAAGATTCTGGCTAATTATTTCCACACTTTAATGATATTGTTTTGTTTTATCACATTTAATTGTTTTTACATGCAGCCAACCTCACGTAGTTAGATTTAGAGTTTGTCATTTGAAGCGACCATGTGTTACAGATTCAAGATCTCATGGTTTAAATCGCCAAAATGGGTGAAATAACTCTCACCCTTTGTGATATTTTAATGTGTTTTTATAAATGTGACGTTAACATATTTTAAATGTTCATTGTTTTGTCTCATCATGTTCCTTCTTCGGATTTCCTGTGCTTACCTGACTAAGTAAGTTATCATACATCTCTCGAAAAGAATTTAAAACACATTTTTCATAAATAGCTATAATTGTTACAATTTCCAATTATGTTATAAATTTCATATATTTCATTACCTAGATATCTCAGCTCTTTTAGCAATATGTTTTTTATCCTCAACACTTAATTATACAGATAATTCATCTAATTCTCTCTTCAATTTTCCTTTGCATTTTATAAAATGTTGATTTTTCCTTAAAATTTAGTTATCTTCTTTTAATCCTTACCATTTAAAGAAAGTAATTTCCTTGCTTTCAGGTGGCACTGATGATGGCGAAAGTCGAAAGCGCTCGGCTAGGTGTTTAATTAAATAAAAAAATTGCACGAAATACAAAAGTGTCTACATTCCCATTTTAAAGAGTAAGACATCTATTAGTCTTAAATTCGAATAACATACAAACATTTATGTTGCTTTTCACAATTGGTGCAGTTTATTGACATTACACAAGTTTTTGTACCTTTTAAATATATTATTTCCAATGTATTTACTTATTATTACTTAACAGGCCTCTTCAACCAAGTTTCCAAGTCAGTCTTCGACGGCTTGTCTTTGAACAGTTTCTTTCTCTTACTATGACGTCACACCGGGGTTTCCAATCAGATTTTTAATCAATTCCTAAGGGTTATACTCATTAAGATAACTTGTCGTCAAATTTTAGTAATTAGTCTATTATACATACGGATTTCAATTTTATCATATTTTTTTTCAGTTGTAGTTGTTTTAATTCCATATAAATTTGCAACCTCGTCGACTGTCAATTTTCTTTTTGATCAAAATACAAGAGTTCTAACCACACTACATCACAATTTGTTACGTTCTAGACGCGGGTTTCGCTAACCAAGTTAGCATCATCAGCAGTTGATATAAACTGTTATATTAGTTATATCATCTACTGATGATGCTAACTTGGTTAGCGAAACGCGCGTCCACAACGTAACAAGTTGTGATTTAGTGTGGTTAGAACTCTTGTATTTTGATCTACCTTCCACCACCGGTTCCAGTGTAAGGAATTTTCTTCTTGTTTTCTGTTAAATAGAATCTCCCATTTCTCTGTTTCATCATGCCTTCAAAAACAATAGATGCTTTTTAAGCAATACATTTAAAAAAATTAAAATATAATTTGGTGTTCGTCAACTTTTTTTGTCTTTGTTACATATATAAAGTTTCAAGTACATTGCTTTAGTACCATGTATCTTTCTGCCTGTTCACTGACGAGTAAGTACATCGTATCATGCAACCTTCTTCTTTTCTTTTCGTCTTTTTGGCCTTGTTCACCATCTTTATAATTGAAGGGTTTTATTACTCGATGTACCTATTTGAAGGTAGCATTGATGATGACTAGTTAGTCGAAAGCGCTCTACTATGATTTTGGAGTTGGGTATTATACACTCTAGGTCTATTACAAGTAAGCCATAGCCAACACAACAAGCTGGTGTGACATATAAAAATAATGTGTACGAAACACATTTTACAAAATTAAAAAAGTGATAAATTTAATGGACCTCAAGAACTTTTCTTTCTAACTTAATAAGGCACAATTTATTTATAATTTACTTCTAACACAGAACTTTGTCCGATGATATATTAAGACAAGAGAACGGAATAAAAAAATCACCAACGGTAATGATACCATTATAGAATTTGCTTAAATCGTTTCTTGGAATAAAACGGGTCAGTAACCAGTCAGTAACGGAAAATTAATACAGTTTAGTTAACTAAGAGTTAAGAGGCGTCTGCTTATCTGCAGTGCTAAGTATTTTTTAAGTTTTTTTCGTAAAAAAGAGCTTTGCAAAAAGGACTAATAATATTAACATATTAAAAATAATAAGCACCTAAAATTTTTTTTTTGTTTTCCTTCTGTTAGTAAAATATGAGGTACAATATGTAAAATGTGAAATATTTTATATCAAAACGTAAAATTACTTTTCAAATACAATAATAAACGGTTAATCAGATGAAAGCTACAGTATCCGCTTATCTTTTCTGAATTCCTTTTTTGTCATTCTTAAATGTCATGTCATGATTAAAAATTGAAAGTGAAAGTGGCTTTGATAAAAAGAAGTGATTCTTGTAAGGTTAAATATTAAAATGAATAAGTATTAAGATGCTAATGAATAAATGATGCCTCTTATTACTACTAAAGATACCCACTAACAGAAAAATGGGAAGTTTACATAATAATATTTAATTTTAAAGTATACTAACCTAAAAGATCCTCAGCAGAATTCCACACCTTCCTTAAAGTTCCGATAACTTCATTATCTTTGACTAGATTATTATCCTTACTATCTATGTTTAAAATATTCTCTATGGAACTACTCCTAACTATCATCTTCTTCTGTCCTACTTTATTATTTATAGTATTAAACTTTACATCGTTAAGCAACTTAATATCATTTATTATTTTGCTTTCTGTCCTCTGTCTCAAATTTACATCTTTAATTTTATTTGATTTGGCATCTTCAATTTCGAGCAATTTTTTAGATGTTGTTCCATCTGGGGTATCTATAGAAATAATGCTAGATTGTCCACTATTGGTTTGATTATATACAAAAGGTTTGATGGAATTTTGTTTTTTAATTTCAATATGTGTAACGCCGTTTTGATCCGTTCGTTGCAGTAAGTTGTATTTAGTAGCTATATTTTTACCCAAGTGATAAGCTTTCTGATTGGTAACGGCTTTTACGGTAGTAAAATTAGTGTAAAATGTTTGAAGTTTCTCCAAGTTATCAAATTTAAATACCAGCGCTTCATTTTTTATAACAAAAATTAAAACGTCTGGATATGTAACGTATGAGTAACAAACGCAGTCGACTAAATCAAATGTTTCTTTCAATTTTGGGGCGAGTGCTTGTTTCTCTAAACCTTCTTTGATAGAGTTCACATTTTTTTGTGTAAGCGTGTTGGTCTTTTCAGTCTCTGTTTCACTTTCAGTGCCAGATCCCCCATTTGCGCTGTCGGTTTCGGTTAATGGCTTAGAAGCTAGTTTCTCGACACTAAATGATTCATTTTCACTACTGATTAAAGATATCGTATCAATGTCGCTTTCGAAACCTTCATCTGTTGTGTTCGTCGAACCCTTTGACAGAACAGGAGATTTTGAGAGCTCTCGAACTGGTTTTGGAGGTACAGGAGGCTTAACGGGGACACAACTCTTAGGTGCTGCAACAACCAGTTTTAGAGAATCTTCCAGCTGTTTGGGAAGAAGAATAAGATCTAACTGGTTGTTTCTAAGTTGGAGGTCGTATTCTAGCGGCGACTGGATAGGTATTCGCTGACATTTCTCGACTATGGTGGCCAGCGAAGTAGTGGATAGCTGCCTTGAGAGTAGGATAGGCATCTTGGCAGTTCATGATCTGAAACAAAAAAACCACACATTAGTAGATATGTTACGTTTCAGAAGTTCAGGAAATTTTTAACATTGGAATATTGAATATTTATTATTCCGTTCACAATACAAAAAACTGCAAAATAAAATTGGATTTTTACGCAAAGCTTTGTTTCCTAAATTAAAAGCTGGATGCGTAAATCTAGCACATATTACTAATATCCTTACAGCTATTACACACATCCAGTGTGGCTATTTTGTATAACAGACTACCTGTATACTGATTAAAAATTTTAAGACGGCGCACTGTGGGCCAGAGTCATCTCAAAATATTGAAAAAGTCGGCAATTCTTTTTCCCAAACTTAACATTTTTATTAAGTAGGCCACGCATTGACGCATAGTAGCAAACATCAAACACAAAAGTTTTTCTGTGCAACTATAAAAATGTATAGAACGTTTGTCAAAGTCTAACTACGAAAAATTAAGTTCAAGTTTTGTATTTAACATTAAGCATGGCTGAATTATTTGGAGGTAAGTTTAAACTTTTTAAACAGAAGTATTTTATTTAGTTAGATTTAAATTTAAATATTATAATTCAATTTGAACTGATGGGATTCGAATTTTCTTTATATAAAACAATTCATAATCTTTTTGACAGCATTATCTTAAGAGGTTAGCAGAGCTCCAGTTTGGGGTACATACATTTAATTTCCCTGGATGTTTTACTTCATTTTGCAATAAAATATTTTTGCCGATACGCGCCGTGCAATGCCAAATTTTCATGTTTATGTTCAATAGCGCGTGTATAATTTTTTTTTTCGAATTGGTATAAATAACATTTTATTTCAATAAAAAATACATATCTTAAGGTTTTTTGGATATTGAAATTATTTAGGAAACTATTATTATGTTTTTATTTGGGTAATTTTCAGTACTGGATTTAGAGGGGGGGGGCGAAGGTTTCGAACCCGTCTGAAACATAGACATAATAGGGATATTTAGTGCATAATCTAAAATTATTTTTTTTCGCCCCCCCCCCCGTAAACAAACTCTGGATTCACCACTGGTAATTTTTACATCTTACATTTCGCTTCTTCAAAACTCTAATAATATAAAAACCTACCTGCCAATAAGCAAAACCACTTTTTTAGATACCAAAGTTCATCAGATCAAAGTCCAAGCAATTTTCGACGCTGGAATGGATCGAACAACAGTCAAAGACACCATTTTGTCGGCAATGTGTCAAAATTGTATGACTTGAAATCCAAAATAGAATATTTGTCAAAAAATTTTTCGATGCAGTTCCGAAAAAAGTGGTTAGCAGTGAAGCGAACTAAAAAAGCATTTTTAGAAAAAAATAAAAATTGGTTGAACAATTTCGTGACTTTACCCAGTATTGAGCAAAAAAACAAAGGTGGGAGGCCTAAAAGTAATTTTACTATGTTAAGTTACACGGCTAAATACAAAAGAACTACCACATTACGTGAATGTGATACCGACGAGTTACTTTTTGCGACACAAATGAATATGAGAGCAGAAGGCAAATCAGCTAAAGCAAAACAATTATCACATTTATCTGATGTTCTCGTAAAACAAAAGAGTTGTAAAATTGTAAATCAGTTGACTAACGAAAGAGCCCTAGCTTTAATTGTAAATGCTAGACTTTCCAAAAATCAATATCAACAACTTCGAAACACCGCTAAAGAAAACATTGCAGATTTATACCCCTCCTACAATAAAGTTCGAGAAGCAAAAAAATTGTGTTACCCAGAAAAGATAACTGCGACAGAAAATTCAGTATGTGTAGAATTGCAGTCGTTACTAGACCATACAACATATAGATTGCTTTCAACTTTAGAAATAGAAAATCTCAAAATTAATTCATAAGAACTGGTTTTAGTATGGAAATGGGGTATGGGTGGTAGTTCGGGCCAAAAGGAATATAAACAAGCTTTTCATGGTAACTTTTCAGATTCAAATTTATTGTTAACCTGCTTGGTCCCTTTACAATTATTCACTAAAAATATGGTAAATAATAGAGTTGTGATCTGGAGTAGTCCAACACCGTCATCTACCCGATATTACCGTCCTTGTAAAATTCAGTTTTTAAAAGAAAGTATAGAAGTTTCTAAAACAGAATATTCACAAATGGAAGCCGAAATTGCAGCTTTAACTCCAACGTATTTCACTAATCAACAGAAACCACTCAAGATAATTCATCAGCTTGATATGATCATGATTGATAACAAAATGACTAATTCGATCACAGATTGTTCATCACAAAAATGTTATTTATGCGGAGCATCACCTGTTGAAATGAACAATATAGAACAATTGGTACACAAGCCCATAAAAACCGAGAATCTCAAGTTTGGCATAACATCCCTACATATTTGGATAAGATCATTCGAATGTTTTTTAAAGATTAGTTACCGTTCATCTCTAGAAAAATGGCAGGCACGTGGTGCGGATAAAAAAATTCAAGCGGAATTCAGATCACGATTGGGAATTATTGTAGACCAACCCAAACAAGGAGTGGGAACTTCTAACGATGGTAACTGCGCAAGAAAATTTTTTCAAAATTTTGCAATATCAGCAGAAATTACAGGACTAAATGTCAATTTAATTTATCGATTTTATATCATCCTTCAAGTAATTGCCAGCGGATTTTTAATCAAGAAAATTGAATTTAATACATACACATTAGAAACTGTACATCTTTTTGTATCTCTATATCCTTGGTACAGAATGCCAGCTACAATTCATAAAGTTCTTCTTCATGGATCCGCCATCATCGAGTCGTCACCAGTACCAATAGGCAAATTGTCAGAAGAAGCCCAAGAGGCGAGTAATAAAGAGTATAGAAGGTTTAGGGAGCATAACTCACGAAAATGTAATAGAGTGCTTACGAATACAAATATTTTCAACAATTTACTTGTGTCTTCGGATCCAAAAATCACGAGTCTTAGAAATAAACCAATTTTGAAAAAGAAACAGTTTTGTCCAGAAGCTTTCAATTTATTCTTGCCGAATACAGTTAATGAATCCCTTGATCAGAATAGAATCTAGAATCTCATTTTTTAAAATTAAGTTTTATAGTTTTTAGTTAATTTGTATTATTATTTAGTTTCTTCATTAGTAAAAAACGTATGTTTTTGATAATTTTTTTACAGCTCAGGCTCTACTTGTCATACGTGACAAGATGTCACATTTTTTTTACATATTTAAATTCTGTTCGATATAACTTGTATATTCAGCTTCCAGCAGTATTTCATATCAAATAAGCATTGTTACAAACCATTTAAGTTTTTTAAAAATTAAAACAAGTAGTTTGCAATTTCACTGTTGTTACTTTAACTTATTTGTAAATCAAAATAGTCAGATTTTTCTTAGTTATTTTTTATTTAATCCTCTACCAAGTACAGTGAACTTGCATCAATTTTTATCTAATTGAAAATAGACATTTTGATAGATTTGCTATTACATTAATCGAATAATTTAATTTTGTGTCAATTAAGGTTTTTGATATATATAATATTTTAATTGAATAAGGCATTATATAGTAAATAGCTAAATAAACTACAACAAAAAAAAAAGAGAAATTCATTTACAACAAAAAGAGCCCATATTTTTTACCTCACCCTATATAAATAAACAGAAAAGCAACGTTTTCAGATTGAGTTTTCTAAATAAACACCGTATTATTCTTTTTCCTCCTAAATAACTTCAATTAGTAATTTTTCAATATTTTAAGATGAATCTGACCCACAGTGCGGCGGCTGGTCACCATTCTGTATTGTAAATCGAATATAAAATTCCGAGTATATTATATTGATAACTGATTTTACTAATAATATTAAAGTTATTAGAACAAATTATTTTTAAAAACCAGGTGAATCTGATGTAAAACTAATTCCATAGTATGATTAGAATTTTATGAGACAACTTGTAATATTTTATTTTTAAAACTGTATTTATTGATATCAAAATATGTCAATTTTATTGGCTTAAATATCCCGGCTGTAAACTGATTAGATCGACATTTTCCGATAAGACAATTCGTTGCAAATATGTGTGTTATATTCAGTCATGGCCACCAAAATGATCGCATTCGGGAATACTGCTACAACCTGTATAAGTTAATTTTTACTAATATATACATTCATTTCTAATCAAAAACATTCTTTGCGACTGACTTATTTAAACGCGTATTAAGTATTTAAAATAAAAAAAAATATAACATTGTGCATAAAATATGGAAAACGCGAAATTCAAACTTTACGACACCATTTCAAAAACCGCAGGATTAAATTGTCACCCTAAGAACTTTTAATCAACATATCAAGTTTTCAAATTATAAAATATGTTATTGCTCTCCTTACTGCGTCAAATTCAATAATACTTGTGCATTTATAAATTAAGTATAAAGTCAGATATATAATATTTGGTTAAAAAAGAAAATTATTCCCTAGCAAAAAAAGAGCAATTTTCTATATTCTTTAAAATTCTTATTCGTAAACCAAGTATAATTTAGTCCTAATGGTGTCTTTAATCTTAATGTTTTCGCGTCTATAACTAACTTAATGGTCGTCATTAGCATGTCACTAAAATCGCACGTATCGGTTTTCTGTGCTAATTCTATAAAAAACGTAACTTGCTTGCGCCATCCGAAGATGGCCAACGTAATTAGTTACATAAAAAAGAAAACGTCCTTAGACGTTAACAAATTGATTATATGGTCATTAGTAATTTGGAAAGCATAATTTGGGAGACTTTAAATTGAATTACATTGGCTCATTAATATCATGGACAAACCATTTCAGATGTAAAAAATTATTTCTTTTTGTGAAAACAAACTGAAGTTTTATAGGAGACTAAATAACTTTTACGAAGTGGGTGCTATGAATGTTGTAGATATTCTCAGTAAAAATATCACAAGTGCATAAAAAACTTCCGAAAATGTGTGAAATTTTTTTAAAATTTAATTTTTTGTAAAAGCATGAGTAGAGCGAGGGATTTTTTCTGGTTATATGAACGAAGGCTTTTATTTTAAAAATTGGTTGTCAAAAAAAAATTTCACAAATTTTCTCAAGAAATTTTGTTGATAGATACCACAAGTGGAAGATACATTTTAAACTAATTTGAATTATTTTATTTACACTATAACATAATACAGCTAAGAAAATAAGGGATTTACTAAACAAATCAACAATACATTTATTTAAACCTTTTTATCAAAAACGCATTTATTATAAAATCTACAGTTTTGATACTGATTGGGAGTATTTTCATTACGTATTCCGTTAGGTACATTTGACATCAAGTTAAGAGGAACATGATTTGGCGAGACGCTGTCCTTTGGGACGACTTGAGACGTTTCTTACAACAAACATGATTTGGCTTTTTTGCGTCTTTTCGCTCCCGTCTTCTCCGGTGTTGCTTTTGCTTAGATTTTCTACAGTTTGTGAGTGGTGTTGGTTATCCATGGATAGCTACCATTTTTATTGAATTCGTGTTGGAATGCCTGTTATTTTGATTAATTGTAGTTCATTAACCCCTGATTTGGCTAAGCACGTCAGTGCTGTTGACCGGTTTGAATGATTTGTGATTTTGTTTGCGTCCAAATCCATTTTCACAGTAGAATCTTTTATCCAACTGGCAACAACATTTATTCCTACGGGAATTTCCTTATACCAATACTGAGTTTCATAAAAAATAGATTTGGAGTTAAAAATAAACCTTCGGTTTGAACACGGACCTGTCGTTTACTGACAAGCTTTTCAAAAAGGTGAACTGGACAATATTTAGTATCCTTGGTATTTCTTATTAGCCATTTACCATCGGCCCATTTCTTAGCTCCTCTTTGTGTGGTTTTCGACTACACACGAATACATTCGATTCTTCCTGTAATAATAAAACATTTTTATTAGTATTTTAGAAATATGTACATAATATGCCAATATAAAACCATTAGCATGAAATATTTTTTCTTTGTATAGACAAATTTAAGTAAGGCCGATTAAAAAAATAAGTATAGTAGCAAAAACTATAGTGCTTACCTGTAAATGGTCCGTCTTTGTATTTTTCCTTTTTGAAATGGGAAATAAGGCATTTTGATGCTTCACCGCCACACCAGGCTAATTTAAAAGCAGCAATATGATAAAATTTTCTTTGAAGGCCGTCTGGGTTATCTTCTTTCCAGAAATTGAGTATTTTCATGTAGTCATCATGTGAGAAGGGCGCTAAACTTTTAATATAAGTAGTTTCTTTACTAAACTAGGTAGATATTTCAGTCAGCATGGGCAGCTAATGTAAAGTAGAAAAAGTTTTAGTGACATAGCTTTACCTTCGTGCTGTCGCCTAACCTGCTACCGTTATATATATATATATATATATATATATATATATATATATATATATATATATATATATATATATATATATATATATATATATATATATATATATATATATATATATATATATATATATATATATATATATATATATATATATATATATATATATATATATATATATATATATATATATATATATATATATATATATATATATATATATATATATATATATATATATATATATATATATATATATATATATATATATATATATATATATATATATATATATATATATATATATATATATATATATATATATATATATATATATATATATATATATATATATATATATATATATATATATATATATATATATATATATATATATATATATATATATATATATATATATATATATATATATATATATATATATATATATATATATATATATATATATATATATATATATATATTATATTTAAGTTTCATAAAAAATAAAATTTTCTATAACCAGCAAATCTTTGTCAGGATTGCTTTTTACATTGAGTGAACGAAATACCTGTCATATAATAAGAAATATATTGGTGAGAAAAATAGCTCAGCTAAAAAAAAATTATTTTCGGAATTCATTTACTTCTTCTGATAATATATTCCAAACGTTTAGGTAAAATATTATATGATTTATACATATTTATTCTTTACAACCCTTAAAATAAGTTCAATAACAAACAATACTTTGATTTAGATTTGACACAATTTAAATTGGTTGGGGAAACTTGTTGTCATTTTTTTATAATCAAAATTACGGTAGCCAAAATTTGAGATATTCGATAATATTTTTAAAAATTATACGTATTTGATAGTTCTTTGTAAAAAAATCGACTTTTTTTAATAATAAAAAGTTTGTTTATTACAATATGATTTTTTTGTAGAACTAAACATCATCTTTTGAAAGAGAATATTTTTCCCTTGTGAATCTTAAGGTACGTTCAGACACGCAGCGTCGCGAACCTCGTCGCATGTAGTCTGGACGGTACTGTAATTGCAACGCGTGACATCGCCGGGTTTACCGCGTGTCATCACTCCGTTCTATGTCTTGTCGGTCTTTTGGCGTCGCATCAAACGGATGCTACGCCGCGATGGTGTCACTATACACAGTCTTGTCACAAGTGTGAACGCACCTTTAAATAGGTGCTATTGTGTTCGGTTGGTTGTAGCGTGACTCTAAATGTCAATAAAAAGTTAACAAAAGTAAAATAGGGTGCAATTTTAAAATCTGTAAGAAAAGAAACTTTAAAATCAAACTAAAAATGTTGGTTATTCCAAACAAAATGCTCCGTCTGCTAGTCAGTTTTAATTTTTATAATACCACTTTTCCCATTATTAATATATTGCCTTCCCTTTAGTCGCGTAGAGTCTCCTTTCCGCCAGTTACCAATCTGGACGGGACCTACAGCTTAACGTGGGTTCCGAACCACCTACCGACTGACAAGTCTGTATCTGCATTATTACACTTGTCTGTGTTGAATTTCATTACCACCAATATTGGCTGCAGACTTGAAGAGTCGTGCACCCACCTAGGATTCGAACCCAGGACCTGCCAGACCAATTCCTGTGTAAACCTAAAGCTTTACGCACTCGACCACCGGCTGGCTAAATAATCTACTTGTTGTCAGAATTAATTCAAGTTAGGTGTTGCTAGGAATAATATAAGTTAGTATTAAATTATATCTTATACCAACATTTCTAGTTACTAATATTTTGAAAACTGCACAATTTTGTAAATAATAATAGTAATATTTAAACTGAATGAATATTCCAGAGGGATAAGAGAACAAAATCGGTAAATTTCTGTTACCCGTAACTTCCCTCGTTATGTAATTTTTTTCCATTTGTTAGAAATAGTGAAGTGTAAACCCAATTAAGTTGTTGTGTCATGTTGAATTCGTACCAGTTTATCCCATTTTCACGTTTAATTTTTCTGCAAAATTTAAAGTCAATCGAGCAAGTTATTTTAAAAATTTTATTTGGCCTCCATTTGGTTTTGTTATTTTAAATTCTTACCATAACATTACCAATATCTTTATATCATACTTAAATCTTGCACAAAAATCGAAATTAATTTAATAAGCAGTATTTTCAGGCTGATTTTGTAAATATTTTATTAGACGCTATTTTGTTTTGCTATCTTGGAGTCATATCAACATGTTACTAGTTCATTTCTATGTAACACTTGACACTTGTGCAAAATTTGAGGTAAATTGGATAATTAGTTTTTTTAGTAATAATGTTTTTAACGTCCACCATATGGAATTAGTACCAAAATATTTCCAAGTCATCCCCAAATGACATTTAATTTTTGACTAAAATTTGAAGTTAATCTGGTAAGTAGTTTTTAAACTATACCGCGAACTGACAGACAGGCAGGCCGACAGATGGACCGACAGAATTGATAAAACATATTTTTTAGCATCTAGGGTCGTTAAAAAGTGAAGATAAGTAAACCCTGAGAGAGTGAGTTTTTTACAATTACAAACATTTTATTTGGCTGCCATTTTGTTCCGCTATCCTGAATTAGTAACACAGTTTTACTAGTTGATCCTTATAATACAATTAGTTATGGCACACAATTTGAAATCAATCCAATAAGCAGTTTTTTCAGACTGAATATTTATATATTTTATTAAGCCGCCATGTTCGGCCATCCTCGATTCGTACCAAAATGTTATCAGACAATTCTAACATAGTACTTGATGTTTGTGCAAAATTTGAGATAAATTGGTTAAGTAGATTTTTAATAATAATTTTTTTAACATTTCACTAGGTCGCCATTTTGTTTCGTCGTCTTTTGCTAAAAGATTACCAGGTCATTCCCATATGACCCTTAATTTTTGACCATAATTTGTCAATTGGATAAGTAGTATTTTAGCTTTGCTTCGAACGGACAGACAGACCGACGGAATTGAAAAAACATGTTTTTCGCCACTTAAGGACCCGGAAACGTGAAGATCTGTAAAAATCTCGGAGCGTGATTATTTCACGATTACAATATTTGCTTTTACGAGGGAAGTAAAAATTAGTAGTGTCCAAACAAAAATTAAATGTGCTTTCTGCGTTCTGTATTTAAAAACTGAAGGGTTGGCCAACCCTGCTAATGTACCTTTTTTTTTTTGGAAAAGTATATTAACGCAACATTGGTATATTAACGCACTCTGTGGTTCTTAATATAGCTTCATTTATAGATTTTTTTTATTTGTATAAGGGGAATACACCATTCTAAAGTTTACGTCTAATTTAGCTTTTTAATAGTTGACTATGTATTTCACTTTAAAAGATTCTACATTCTTACGAAATTACAAGACGACCAAACAAGTTAAAGAGGTTACTGGCATTTAATATTTTGCAACACACATTATTTGAAGATGTCCTAAATAAAATACAGATATGTATATTTGTGATCATGTATCTAACTAAATTATACTTCCTTCACAAATTTATAGTCGTGGAATTTTAAAAAGATCACCTGAACTTGGTAGAAAAATATCATGACTTGCTTGGCCTTAATATTTATACTGTCTATTAATGCAATCTGTATTACTGCATCGCATGTGATATGTACAACATAAATATTTTCACGTTTAAGTATGCTAAAGACATTCTTATAAAGCTTTGACATAAAAATCCAGTTATGTTCGGTAGATTATGCTAAAATAATTGAAATAAATAAAGTAGTTACTGAAAATATTACATTAGTTCATTTTTTTTAGTAATGTGTTTAATTTTATTTACATTCGTTTATTGTTTGTAACTAAGCTGCTGGTAAATTGCTAGGAATAATTAAAATATAGTTTTTAACGCTAACTATAGTATTCTAATACTTAAGCCACATCCTCAAAGCCCTTGTTCAAAAATTATCTTCAGACAGGGTGTTATATGTATAATACCGTGCAAAATTTGACATTCCAGGCCATATTGCCATAGGTTGCCACAGATCCTAGAATGCCACAAGGTGCTGGAATAAGGTTGTGGTTGAGCGTTTACGGATTTGACAATCATTTATAGAAAATTAAATGGTTCCTTCAAGGTCAAGCGTTCGTCTCGACAGGAGAAGCCGAATTGCCACGATTTAGAGAGGATGTATTGTTTTGTTTGTATTTTTTCTACAAACAATACGTAATTGTGTTATATGTAAAGGATATTTATAAGAAAATGCCTAAATTGTACTTATTTATACATTGAATTTGCATTATTTTGAAAATAACAAATCATTTCATTTGTAACGTCCAGGACGCTAGATTTGAATATGTATTTTCCCTTTTTATGACAATGCTTACTGAGTCTAATAGAATAATAAAATTCCAGAAAACCAGTAAATAGAAAAAGTTAATATTTTCACTACATTTTGGGATATACATACTAATTCGAATAATCAAGTTAGGGTTGAAGGGGTTAAAAAACTTTAACACGACTCCAACTTTGCAATTTATTTTTCTTATATAGTTCCACGTTAATATCCTCCAATGTTCCCTAGGAATAACTTTGCCAAATACCCTCCCTTAATATCTAAGCAAAAAATAATTTTTATTGAACATTTGCAGCCCTATTTGTTAAGAATTACGAAATTAATAAAGAAGCAGTTTATTTTTAATTACGCCAGAATAAACTATGGCAACAACCTAACTTTTCTTAAGAGAGAAATATTGTAATCATGAAATAATTACTCTCACATCTTTTTTGCTGATCCTTACGTTTTTCGGTCTGTCGATCTGTCTTTACTTACTACTACTTACCCGATTAAATTTTGCTAAAGTCAGGGTCTTAAAGGAATGAACTGGAAACATTTGGAAAAAAATCAGTATGACGGCTTAATAAATTGTTTAAAAAACTAGTATCAAAAACGAGTTATAGAACTACTTTAAAATTTTTCAGAAAAATCAAGTCTGATGAAGTGGTGAGCTTTCGGTGCAAACCCAATATGGAGGATGAAAAATGAATGAAAATCAAAAAAATAATCGAATTTAATTCAAATTCAAATTTTGCAAGGGTGATATAGTTGGTGCGTAACAAAACGTTGGCAAAACAAAATGGAGGCCTAGTAAATAATAAACAGGTAAAAACAGTATTATTATTGGCGTTAGGACCTTTCTTTTTTAACATTAAAAAATATCAAGATTTACTTATCTTCAATAAAAAAATAAAAATCGGTAAAAAATATCGATAAATTCCCTTCACCTAGATCTCTCACTTTATATTTTTTTTTTATGAGATATAATGGAGCTTGACCCTGGTTAGTTTATCACACAGTTATTTAAGAATAACAACAAACTATCGTATTTTTAAATTTTTTTGAAAAATGGGAGAAGTCTTTATACAGTATGTTTTAGTTGAATTTCTTTACAGATGTTTTACCCAATTTATCAGTTGCCTCATAATGATTTTTTTATGAAGGAGGTTTTGTATATGAACATATCAGTAAATAACTATATGGGGCAACAAACAAGGCCATACTTCACTATCCCTGATAAAAGAAAGAATTCTTAAAGAGGAAAGTTTCGAATAGAGCCAGTTTTCGATTTTATTTCTAAAAATATTATTTGGGATGGCATACTGAGTGAAATATTAATTTATTATTAAAGTCTTAAAAACGATTGAAGAAAGCTAGGAGTGTTGTGAAATCGACAATATAAAGACAATACAAGTCTGATAGAATATACACATTTCTACTACCTTTAAACAAATGCTTAAAGTGTCTTTCCTTTGGAAATGCCCAATGAACTGGAGAGTATGAATGGTTTTATTTCACTTGAAATATAATCATTTTTATCAGACTGCGCATGTAAAGAAGAATTGTTCTTCTTTAACAGTTATGTATGTATGTAAGTATGTAGGTATCTATGCATGTAAGTTAATACGTTATCGGAAAAAGCCTGGGATGGAAATATTGTTTAAATTGTAATTTGTGGAAAAACCAGATTAAAGTGACCACCCCTTCCTCGATCTTTCGTCAGTCCCAGAAGTAAGCAGACTGGCTGACCAAATTTTAATATTTTGAGGGATTGCCACCCCTATAGATAGAAAACGTGGCTCTCCTTTGGTATAGTAGAAGCTGTAGAAACGGCCATTGCAATACACTACAGGGAAATAAGGGATACAATCAAGTTTCCGGTCCTCCTGGCAAAGGTGTGTACGGAAGGCCTTTTGCGACCATCTTATAGTGATGTAAGTGGGTTGAAAATACAAGGGAAGGACCCCTCTTAACTTAGAAGGGTTATCTTGCGCGGAGCATTTGCCTAGTCAGGAGAGTGTCTCCAATGAAAAGAAAACTGTGGATCAGGTCCTGCCAGGCACGAGGGGCAGGATAATGCCCGAGGGCGTCTCCCTCCATTCAGGAAATTTGTACAAGGGGAACAAGAAACGATTCGCATGGAGGGAACTTCCGCTTTGCTTTGACATTGGGATATCTTAACGCGGACTCGTTAACGTAAAACGTTTCGTTTAATTAAAAACATCTTCAGCTATACAGAGCTTTTAAGAAAGTCGTCACCCTGCACAGAATATCCAAAATTACAACCCTAAGGGCAACGGTGTAAGTTGGACGCCTTATGTAGTTGTACGGACTATAATTCATTTTGGTATCAAAATAAAGAGTTCAAATGATTCTAAAATATGCACTATGGGTCAAATTAAAGTTCCTCTCTTTTTACGCCTTAATAACTTTTTTAGTTTTCAACCGATTTAAATGATTTTTTGATATAATATGCATTCGAGACCTAGCAACGCAATTTTAGTTTTTATTCTTAAATGTTACACGGCTGACCAAAAATAGTTGATTGTAATGAATCCATGTCTTTGAGATCGTTGTAAAAATATAATTTAACTTTTTAGATCCTCACGAATGTAGGTACGAGAGAAGTTTTTAATTTTCAGATATTTCCGTTTGAAGAATAAAACATATTTCCTTTGGGGAACATAAAAATAACCTTGTGATTATCAGAAGGATATTTTGTCATACAGGTTACCCGCAATAGAAGACATTTCTATTAATTACGTTTCAGCAGGACGGTACACGTATGTGCACATCAAGGAGCACAATCAATAATTATTTACGTGAAAATTGTACTGATTTTATTGAACCCCATAAGTGGTTAACTAACAGCCCGGATCTTTTGACGTGTGTACAAATACAAATACAATACAAATGAACCCAGTTGACTATAATAATATTTGGGATTTATTAGAAAATATGGTTCATTAAAATCTCACGGTTAATGAGATCAAGGTCAGGATCACCGAATTTTACCAACAGTTTTCCGAAGTCATTATTGTCGCATTATTGTCGCAGGGGACTACAACAAGTAGTCTTTTAATTTAATATATTGTAGCAATTTTATATCTGAATCCGTTGATATTAAGATTCTTGTTGACTTCGGAAAAAATTCGATTGCGACGAAATAAGAAAAATCTATTGCCAACAATCAAACAGAATATCTTTTTCCAGAAGATTTCGAATAATACTACCTAAATTGATAAGAGTCAAAAATTAAATTATAATTTTACGAGTTCAAAAACTTAGATTAATTAAACTCTAGATGTTTTTTCTCCACCTTTTTCAAAATAAAAATTAAAATTGGATTGAGAAGCATCGTATTCACATTATTCTAAGAAATTATTCAAATCGGCTAAAAACCAAAAAAGTTAAGGGGTAAAAAGGGGGCTTCTTTAATTTAGCCCACAGTGTATATCATATATAAGCAAGTATTTCACATTAAGCGCTATATCGTCCAAACGATTAAATTTCGTCGGAAAAAGAAAAAATACACAAAAAAACGTTTATGTTTCCTCTAAACACCAGTACACAATTTAAGCCAATCGGTGTTAAGGACAAATTTTGAGAAATTTTTGAAATGTAGCGGGCACGAAAATGTTTGCTCGAGTTTGAGACATCATACCAGAGTATGGGTACCTTCTGGGATAAAAACGATAAAGCAGGACAAAAGTTCCAACTTTTTCCTATAAGGCCTATATTTAACCTTTGTTTGTCCGAGTTCGAAAAATTATGTAAACCAATTTTTGTAAAAATGCACACAGTTCTTATTTTTAGAAAATGGCCATTTTTTCAAAGTGAGTTCTGGCGATTCGATGTCAGGAAAAGCATTTTCAAAATTACATAAATGGCGAAGTTAGGCCTAAGGCTATTCTTGAACTCTACCATTAATTAATTAATTTTCTCATATCGATACGAAGGCAAACATGTAATTTTTGATATTTATGAAGTAAAAGACGTATTTTACAATCAATTTCAATAATTTTAACAAGTGTTTGATGTAATGAAAAGAAAGAATGCTTAGTTATTCCTATTAATTACTTTTTGAACCAATTGAGATTAATAATTTTTTTTGAGGATTTGTAGAGTCATTATGAATAAAAAAAAATATTCCAATTTCTTAACGTAACTGTAAAACAGCTATTATTATTAAATAGTTTGTTAAATAAATGTTGAATTAATTTTTCGCAATAAAACGGAAATAGTTAAAATTTAGCAAGTAATTTATTACTTATTTTTAACATTCTTTTACCTTATATACACCCAAGAAATATTTTGAATTTATAATGCTTTGTTAAATTATTCAATCCATAAGCACCACTTTAAATTAGTCTTAAAGCAGCTATACAACTCAGAGGGCCTACACTTATGAAACCTATTACATCCTTTTCTTGTCTTGCCTTAAAGCGTTTAAGGCTATAAAAAGGGTTATAAGAATTGTACCCTTATTTTGATAGCTTCCAGGTTTTAACCAAGTCAACTATATTGATATTTCTAAAATTCTTGCTAAATCAAATGCGTCTATTATATATATATATATATATATATATATATATATATATATATATATATATATATATATATATATATATATATATATATATATATATATATATATATATATATATATATATATATATATATATATATATATTTATAGACGCATTTGTAGTAGGTTTCTTAACTATATAAGGTTAAGTTTTAAGAATTTTAGAAATATCAATAACTGAAGCAGCTAGAGTTGATTTGGGTAAAACCTGGAAGCTTTCAAAATAAGGGTACCATTCTTATAACCCTTTTTATAGCCTTAAACGCTTTAAGGCAAGACAAGAAAAGGTTGTAATAGGTTTCTTAAGTGTAGGCCATCTGAGTTGTATAGCTGCCTTAAGACTAATTTAAAGTGGTGATTATGGATTGAATAATTTAACAAAGCATTATAATTTTGGTAGCAGCTTTTAAAATATTTATAGAATTCAAAATATTTCTTGGGTATACATAAGGTAAAAGAATGTTAAAAATAAGTAATAAATTACTTGCTAAATTTTAACTATTTCCGTTTTATTGCGAAAAATTAATTCAACATTTATTTAACAAACTATTTAATAATAATAGCTGTTTTACAGTTACATTAAGAAATTGGGAATATTTTTTTTTATTCATAATGACTCTACAAATCCTCAAAAAAAATTATTAATCTCAATTGGTTCAAAAAGTAATTAATAGGAATAACTAAACATTCTTCCTTTTCATTACATCAAACACTTGTTGAAATTATTGAAATTGATTGTGAAATACGTCTTTTACTTCATAAATATAAACAATCACATGTTTGCCTTCGTATCGATATGAGAAAATTAATTAATTAATGGTAGAGTTCAAGAATAGCCTTAGGCCTAACTTCGCCATTTATGTATTTATTGTGCATTTTATATACTTTTTAGAAAAATGCTTTTCCTGACATCGAATCGCCAGAGCTCACTTTGAAAAAATGGCCATTTTCTAAAAATAAGAACTGTGTGCATTTTTAAAAAATTGATTTTACATAATTTTTCGAAGTCAGACAAACAAAGGTTGAATATAGGTCTTATAGCAAAAAGATGGAACTTTTGTCCTGCTTTATCGTTTTTATCCCAGAGGGTACCCATACTCTGGTACGATGGCTCAAACTCGAGCAAACATTTTCGTGCCCGCTACATTTCAAAAATTTCTCAAAATTTGTCCTTAACACCGATTGGCTTAAATTTTGTACTGGAGTTTAGAGGAAACATAAACGTTTTTTTTGGGTATTTTTTTCTTTTTCCGACAAAATTTAATCGTTTGGACGATATAGCGCTTAATGTGAAATACTTGCTTATATATAATATACACTGTGGGCTAAATTAAAGTAGCCCCCTTTTTACCCCTTAACTTTTTTGGTTTTTAGCCGATTTGAATAATTTCTTATAATAATGTGAATACGATGCTTCTCAATGCAATTTTAATTTTTATTTTGAAAAAGGTGGACAAAAAACATCCAGAGTTTAATTAATCCAAGTTTTTGAACTCGTTGTAAAATTATAATTTAATTTTTGACTCTTATTAATTTAGGTAGTGTTATTCGAAATCTTCTGGAAAAAGATATTCTGTTTGACTGTTGATAATAGATTTTTCTTATTTCGTCGCAATCGAATTTTTTCCGAAGTCAACAAGAATCTTAATATCAACGGATTCAGATATAAAATTGCTACAATATATTAAATTAAAAGACTACTTGTTGTAGTCCCCTGTATGGAATGCAACAATAATGACTTCGGAAAACTGTTGGTAAAATTCGGTGATCCTGACCTTGAACTCATTAACCGTGAGATTTTAATGAACCATATTTTCTAATAAATCCCAAATATTATTATAGTCAACTGGGTTCATTTGTATTGTATTTGTATTTGTATTTATTTATAGGTGTTAATACATAGATATGTTTACACACGTCAAAAGATCCGGGCTGTTAGTTAATCAGTTATGGGGTTCAATAAAATCAGTACAATTTTCACTTAAATAATTATTGATTGTGCTCCTTGATGTGCACATACGTGTACCGTCCTGCTGAAATGTAATTAACAGAAATATCTTCTTTTGCGGGTAACCTGTATGACAAAATATCCTTCTGATAAACCTCAAGGTTATTTTTATGTTCCCCAAAGGAAATATGTTTTATTCTTCAAACGGAAATATCTGAAAATTAAAAATTTCTCTCGTACCTGCATTCGTGAGGATCTAAAAAGTTAAATTATATTTTTACAACGATCTCAAAGACATGGGTTCATTACAATCAATTATTTTTGGTCAACCGTGTAACATTTAAGAATAAAAACTAAAATTGCGTTGCGAGGTCTCGAATGCATCTTATATCAAAAAATCATTTAAATCGGGTGAAAACTAAAAAAGTTAATTAAGTCGTAAAAAGAGAGGAACTTTAATTTGACCCATAGTGCATATTTTAGAATCATTTGAACTCTTAATTTTGATATCAAAATGAATTATAGTTCGTACAACTACATAAGGCGTCCAACTTACACCGTTGTCCTTAGGGTTGTAATTTTGGATATTCTGTGCAGGGTGACGACTTTCTTAAAAGCTCTGTATAGCTGAAGATGTTCTTAATTAAACGAAACGTTTAACGTTAACGAGTCCGCGTTAAGATATTCCAATGTCAAAGCAAAGAGGAAGTTCCCTCCATGCGAATTGTTTCTTGTTCCGACCTTGTACAAATTTCCTGAATGGAGGGAGACGCTCTCGGGCATTATCCTGCCCCTCGTGCCTGGCAGGACCTGATCCATGGTTTTCTTTTCATTGGAGATACTCTCCTGACTAGGCAAATGCTCCGCGCAAGATTGCCCTTCTAAGTTAAGAGGGGTCCTTCCCTTGTATTTTCAACCCACTTACATCACTATAAGATGGTCGCAAAAAGCCTTCCGTACACACCTTTGCCAGGAGGACCGGAAACTTAATTGTATCCCTTATTTCCCTGTAGTGTATTGCAACGGCCGTTTTTACAGCTTCTACTATCCCAAAGGAGAGCCACGTTTCCTATCTATAGGGGTGGCAATCCCTCAAAACATTAAAATTTTGTCAACCAATCTGCTTACTTCTGGGACTGACGAAAGACCGAGGAAGGGGTGGTCACTTTAATCTGGTTTTTCCACAAATTACAATTTAAGCAATATTTCCATCCCAGGCTTTTTAATGTAACACTTTGAATGCAAATCTCAAAATATACATTCATTGACTTTAAACCCCAAAAATCTAACTTGATTTTACTAAGAGAGTTGTTCAAACATTGAGGACTGGACCTCCACTACTTGAAAAACACTGTATCGGCTGCTATTTATGGGGTCCGATAACGTATTAACTTACATGCATAGATACCTACATACTTACATACATACATAACTGTTAAAGAAGAACAATTCTTCTTTACATGCGCAGACGGATAAAAATGATTATATTTCAAGTGAAATAAAACCATTCATACTCTCCAGTTCATTGGGCATTTCCAAAGGAAAGACACTTTAAGCATTTGTTTAAAGGTAGTAGAAATGTGTATATTCTATCAGACTTGCATTGTCTTTATATTGTCGATTTCACAACACTCCTAAAGATAGCTATCTTTAATCGTTTTTAAGACTTTAATAATAAATTAATATTTCACTCAGTATGCCATCCCAAATAATATTTTTAGAAATAAAATCGGAAACTGGCTCTATTCGGAACTTTCCTCTTTAAGAATTCTTTCTTTTATCAGGGATAGTGAAGTATGGCCTTGTTTGTTGCCCCATATAGTTATTTACTGATATGTTCATATACATATATAAAATATTCCAATTTCTTAACGTAACTGTAAAACAGCTATTATTATTAAATAGTTTGTTAAATAAATGTTGAATTAATTTTTCGCAATAAAACGGAAATAGTTAAAATTTAGCAAGTAATTTATTACTTATTTTTAATATTCTTTTACCTTATATATACCCAAGAAATATTTTGAATTCTATGAATATTTTAAAAGCTGCTACCAAATTTATAATGCTTTGTTAAATTATTCAATCCATAAGCACCACTTTAAATTAGTCTTAAGGCAGCTATACAACTCAGAGGGCCTATACTTAAGAAACCTATTACAACCTTTTCTTGTCTTGTCTTAAAGCGTTTAAGGCTATAAAAAGGGTTATAAAAATGGTACCCTTATTTTGAAAGCTTCCAGGTTTTAACCAAGTCAACTATAGCTGCTTCAGTTATTGATATTTCTAAAATTCTTAAAACTTAACCTTAAATTCATATAGTTAAGAAACCTACTACAAATATATATATATATATATATATATATATATATATATATATATATATATATATATATATATGTTTAAAAAGGCTTAAATATGTCAAATAAAAATCATTACCATAATCGAAAGTTTTAAACTGACAGTTTTTAAAAGTGTTCTAACGAGTTTTAAAGCCATATGACTAATATATATGGATATCCGAAATAAAGTTTTGTAGCTACAAATGCTTTAAACCTAGTAGATAAAACCCATGAGGTTGGTTGTCACAGTGCTGTTACAACTTTAGTATACAGCTGTACCACTTTAAAACCCTAACTTTTAATTTTCTCTATAAGTAACAAAACTTTCAAAGAGCCAAAAAACTAAATGGAATTTAAATTGTTACTTAGATGTTTTATAGTTAAAACCATATGTTAGAATGGAATGAAATTTTAATTCTACTAAATACTTTCTGCAAGGAAGTAAAACCATTTTGGTGATCTGATTGCCTCTCTTTAATACATTTATTTGCATTGCATTCTACTAAAAAATTATGTATGTGCCTTAACTGGTAGAAAATAATAATACCGTACAAATTAATTTAATTTGGCTTCAAATGCCTATTAAAATGTATCTGCCTTTGAGAGAATTATGTTTTTACCCATGATGAGTTCGGAAAACATTTTGAAATTAATAAATACAAAATTTAAAAGTTTACTTTTAGATTGATGTAATGTCGGAATAATTTAAATCCATCTCTTTCTATTCTAATGAAGCAAATTAAAATATCTTCAAAAATAGAAGTGTATTTTGAAAGTAACAATTTTAAATCCCAAAGCACAGAATATTTATTGAAAACTACTATGGGCATTCTTGTAATACATAAAATAGATGAACCGTATTTTAGAGAGCCTGGAATAAGGTATTACCAAAGACAGATAATACTTTGAATAGACGATCCATTCAATGTTAAATAAACTGAACTTCAACGCATGCCAACTTTGTGTATTTCCTATAGTAGGGCTCCATCGAGAGAATTCTGCGTAGCACAGCGCCCAGGGCTGTGGTTGTTGATCTCGCCTAGAGTTTCGTTTATAGATAAGCATAATTTTTGTGATGTATTTCTAAATTAAAAGACAATTCTGGCAACACTAAAACAATTATTGCGTTCTAAATAAACTGCGACACGAATAGTTGATGTGATACATTATTTGTATCTTATGAACAGTCTATTCGAAGTATAATCGCTGTTTGGTATCCCCTCGTAAGCCTACATGTTATTTTCTATTCTTATATCGTAATATATTCAAATTAATCGGTGTTATCTTAATAATAAAATCCAGTAAATCCTCCTTGATTGAAATAAGTATCTTTCAAAAACAAACCAAAATTTTTTCTTTTTTTTTAATGTGAAAATTACATTAAAGAGTATGTTAGTAGTTATACATCTTAAAAGTTCTCATTCCCCCCTTTCTCGTGACAATAAAGTGTCTTTGATGTGGATATTTTTACGAAAATGATGTTGGCCTTCCCCGTTCTTAACTTAATTTATTACGTCTAGTGTAGAATATAG
Source organism: Kuschelorhynchus macadamiae (assembly GCA_030620095.1). NCBI lineage: Eukaryota > Metazoa > Arthropoda > Insecta > Coleoptera > Curculionidae > Kuschelorhynchus > Kuschelorhynchus macadamiae. Next base: position 241,007 of record JAUTXW010003061.1, read on the forward strand.
CCCAAACAATATTTAAAAATGAAAAACTTAATTAACAATAATGATTCATGTCAACCAATATCTATTAGAAAATGCGAAGCCCTCAAACAATAGGAAAGTTATACATTGCTATTTAAATTCTTCCAAGACGCTAATATCAAATTCTGTTTAACGACATTTCACAGTTTTCTACTTGTGAATCGATCATTGATTAAATAGATTCCGGTACAAAAACTAAAGTTAAATGATTATAATATATGTGTACATAATTTGAAACTAATCGTTGATAGAAACAAACTTGGATAAAAATATTGATGCCTACGAATTCATCCCAGTTTATAATTTAGTGCATTAATGTTATCTCTATGTGACTGACATACCTTACGCCGCATGGATCTGAAGTTGCGACGAAAGGGGCAGGTTTGTAAAAAGCAGACCAATTCTATGGATATGTAGAGTTTTATGCAACTACTAATGAGTAATACACCCTTTCCATAGATACTTGCATTCTTTTCATAGCCTCAGAGTCTTTACACTGATTGCAGATTCATAATACGTTCTGGTTACAGATAATTGGTTAGTAAATTATAAAAAATAGTACTTTGTACAGAAAAACAACTAATAATCTCATTCTCAAATTTCCACATGATAGTGTATCAGTTTGGTACGAATGGACGAATAACCGAGGTTTTTACAAAAGCAGTAAATTGCAGTCCTATCAACCATGATAGAATAAATAATTATTTTGTCACAGAGGTTCGCGTGCCTGTAGGGGCAGATTCCTTTTCCTTAAGACACATTACACCAGTTGAGGTTATAAATATGATAAACATGTTAAAATACCATAGTGCTATTGACATATACTTATTATTTAAATAGTGAAATTAAAGAAAAATTAAGAAAACTTCTTCCTCTTAATACACTATTTAATAAATGCACTGAGAAAGGTTTTTTTTCCTTTTCAGATCTGAATTGTGGCCCCTATTTTAAAGAAAGGTGAGCGTTCAGATCACCTGTCAAACTACCGACTGGTTTCCATCTTACCAATATTTGGAAAAATATTTAGGTATTTAGACGAAAATAATATCATTATTGGATGTTAATTTGGATTTAGAAAAGGGCGCTCTATTTTGAGGAGGGCATGAGTGACCTCAGCAAGGCTTTCGACTATGTTGACCATAAGAGCCTATTACACATGATGGAACATTTGTATGGTTTTCAAGGACTCCCATTTCATTTATTTAGATATATTTGGCAAATAGTGCGTTGGGCAGTCCGGAGATCAGTGATCTCGTTTCAGGTACCTAGGTCAAATATAACATTTCTCAAGGGTCTCCGAAAATAATATATATATATTTATATATATATATATATATATATATATATATATATATATATATATATATATATATATATATATATATATATATATATATATATATATATATATATATATATATATATATATATATATAAACTCATACTCTATATATAGGATATCTAAAAAATATATGGAAAACCCAATACACATTCTTTTAATGGAACACCCTGTATATTAAATGATCATAAAATGAGCCTCTTTTTGTTGATTATAAATACTCTACAGAAACACCCGGCAAATTTGACAGAAACCCTGCTATAAGAATTAGAGTCACCACGATCTGCTTCTTATAGTAGGGTTTTTGCCAAATTTCTCGGTGTGTTTAAACATACAATTATCAAACCTACTATATTTATGATTATATGGTCTATTGTATAGTCATATATTATACAGGATGTTCAAATATAAAAAAATGTGTTGATTCAGTTACACATAATTAGCTTAAACCGTCTCTTTAAAGAACGTTTCGGTCCAAATTAAGGCTGCGGTGTTGGAGCATATCTTTTATTCTACCCAAGAGTATATGACCACACCCCCTGATTGGAAATGTGTAAACTATATAAATGTATATTTAAAATTTGGTTAATTAAAAAGCACATTTTTACTAATTTTAAAGTTGTTTATATTTATATTAAGTTCTTTTTTGTACATAGTAATTATTTTAACTTCTATTATTGGGTATTGTAAGAAGCTATGTTTTACTGCATTTCATATTTTAGGATATCTTTAGGTTTACATATATACATATATAATTTTAGAAATCGTCCTTACATCTGAAACCCCAAAAAAAAGTTAAAAGAAATAAGTTAACTTGGCAAAATAAAGAAAAAGGCCATATTATTTTTAACAGTATGTCGTAAAAACACGTTCTACTACTTGTTTGAAAGATGTAACAAATAATATGAGAAAAAGTAACAGTAAGAAAGCAGTTTTATGGCAAACTTATGCTAGCTCCAGTAAAAAAAAATATATTAAATTTGTAAACGTTATTTTAAAATTAAATACAAAACGTTTATGCTGGATTTAAACATTTTCAAATGGTGAAAAACGATCTGCTGTATTTAGCTGTTTAAACATATTTATGTAAAATGTAAAATTTATCTTTCTAGTATTATCTTATAGCAGAAGGTTTTTATATTATTCAAAGAACCACCCACATTTCTTGTTGAAAATGGCTTTTGTTTTGCTAATATTTTCATTAGTTTATCAGTTTTGGCAAAATGAAATGTGCTAGGTTTTAGAATGATGTTAATTCTTTCATTACGTACAAAAAAGCTTTACAATAGTTCTTTGTTAATGAAGTAGCGGATCAACATTTTTCATAAATTTAAAAATCCTGAAGAATAAAAAATCGAAAAATATATAAATTTTGTATATTTACTAAACAAACCGCGAGATTTTTCCAAATTTTGGATATGTTAGAGTTTAAGGGTTGTTTGTGAAGAAACAGTCAGTAAAAACATGGCAAGGACAAAAGTGACGATACAATATAACTGCCTATTCCCGAACGCTGTTTAGTAGGTAAGTAATTTCTATAAAAACAGATTCCTATTTCCCAGCTTTTGCTTATTATGGTAATGTCGATGTGTTAATCGATGTTTAAGAGCGAAACATGAAATACAATATTGTAAAATATAATAATAATTTGTTAATAATTATTTACTTAGATGCGATATTTATTACTTTTTTACGCCATCGCCGATTTTAATGACTTTTGGTATACAGGTAGAATTTGGTGCTCTGATCACGAATCCGATGTAAATATTTTTTGGTCACAATTCATTTTTGAGTTTTTCATTTTTAAAATTCATTGATATTTTAACCCCAATTTCAATTTGTTTCTTCCTTCTTATGAAAATTCACAGATTTCAGTACAACCGTACTCATTAAATTATTTTTCTGTATTTCTTGCTAAATTTTAACTAAGAAAATAAAAAAAAATATTCGTAATTCATACTTTGTGGACCAGTGAGAAGTAACCTCTTTTTTTTAGTTTTTATATGTTTTTGTTATTTAACAATAAATATAACACCTTTAAATTGGCATATTGGTTGAATTTAAGTAAGATTTGTAGTGCTCTTAGTTTTTATTTTTTAGCTTGACAAAGATGGGTTACCACACTTTCCCTCGAAAAGTCCAGAAAATTAGTTATTTTTCAGAGTCGTTCTCGGGTACCTTTACAGTGGCTCCGAACTAAAAACAACAGATTAAAATGATGATGGTTCTTGTTGAGAATAAGTATTTTAAAGTTTGAGATTTTTTCAATTTTTAAGTTGCGTCTAGTACAGAGTAAAAATAAAATTTGTGGATGAAGCACTTTTGACCCAGAAAAAAAATCGGCTTCCCTGCAATTTTCAAAAAACTGTATTGCAAAAACTCTTGGTATGGTATTAGAGATAAAAAGGGTTTTAACTTTGTTAAAAGACACTGATTTGTTGCCAAATTGCCTTTGATTTCATGTTTTCTGATGTAAATATTTAAAACATAAAAATTGGCTTTGACGCCTAACCTGATTCTAATTCTATAAATATATATATATATAATATATATATATATATATATATATATATATATATATATATATATATATATATATATATATATATATATATATATATATATATATATATATATATATATATATATATATATATATATATATATATATATATATATATATATATATATATATATATATATATATATATATATATATATATATATATATATATATATATATATATATATATATATATATATATATATATATATATATATATATATATATATATATATAATATATATATATATATATATATATATATATATATATATATATATATATATATATATATATATATATATATATATATATATATATATATATATATACCTTTCTTTTATATTGTTAATATATATAATTTTCTTGGGTATAGGTCCGAAAAAAGAAAGTAATTGTGACTGAGGTTTTGGTAGTGTCACATATATTGTCAATTTTAAAAAAATATCATTTTTGACGTTTCGGCAGGAACACCCTTGCCTTTCTCAAAAAATGTTTATCCTAAAACCAAAAAACAAAACCCTACATTTCACAAATAAAAACCTATCACTTTTAACTTACCATGAAACGTAATTAATCATTTAAAAATAAAATCTTAATAAAGAACAAATTTCACTTATTTTTACGAACATACGAAAATAACAAAAAAGACGACAACAACATATCGTTTGCTGCTCGCTCTTGGGCGATATCACACTGATTTGGATTTTATTATTTTTAAAGAAAATAACCCATCGTTGGTATGGAAGGGAGGGGCAATATTTACTTTAGTTATATTATACCGAAATAGATTTTATTTAACACATCTATATCCTTTTTGTCATTTATGGCATGTTTGTTTTTTTTTATTTCTATTGACTCATAGATTTCCCTTTTCTTTTTATGTAACTCAGTTTTTAGAATCTTTGTTCGGTCAAAATCGAAAGTATGATTATTTTGTTGTGCGTGTTTAGATAATGCAGTTTGGTTTTTCTTATCGTACTTGTGGCCATGTAATCTTGACTGTAGATATTGTTGTGTCTGCCCAATATAAACACCATCACAATCCTTGCATGGTACCTGATATACTATATGTGTTTTTTGAAATTTTGAGTTTTTTGTCTTAAGTTTTGTGTAATGTTGATTTAGCAAATTATATCCCCTATGGGCAACTTGTACGTTATATTTAGAGAATAAATGATTAAATTGTTCGGATAGCCCCTGTATGTATGGTAGTGTCAAGTAATTTTTTTTTGTTGTTTTATTTGACTGATTTGTTTTTCGGTGACCCAGATTGTTGTAAAATTTATTGATTCGTTTTTTGAAAACTGAATTGATTAAATGCGCAGGATAATTATTTTTTATAAGAGCTTCTTTTGCTTTTTCGATTGATTCTCTTCGAAACTCTGGATCTGATAATTGGATTGCTCTATCAGCCAGGCCAATAATGACAGATTTTTTCTGGGTAAGAGGGTGATGGGATGAGTAATGTGTGTATCTACTAGACCATGTTTGTTTTGTATACCACTGTGTTCTGATGGTGTTGTTTTTTCTGTGTAGTGTTATATCAAGAAAGCTTATTTTTTGTTGTTTTTCGATTTCAATGGTAAACTGTAATTTTGGATGGTAGCTGTTAAACATTGATAGTATGTAATCGGTTTTTTCTTTGGGTACTAGAGTGATACAATCGTCAACATATCTATAGAAGAATGGTAAATTAAAATCCAGTTTCGGTATTATATTTTCTTCTAAATTCTCAAGAACAAGTTGTGCAATTACGCTAGATATACTTGAACCCATTGCACATCCCTCTGTTTGCTTATATATTTTATCTTTGTACAAAAAATATGTCGAATTTAGTGTTAGCTCTACGGCTTCCATAAATTCGTCAAGTGGTATATCTGTGTACTTTTTTATGTCCTTCCATTTATTTTTTATTATGTCTTTTGCTAGATTTATTGGCACGTTTGTATATAGGGAAATTACATCTAAAGATATTAAAATATGATTGTGTGGTACATGAAAGTGTTTTATTTTTTCCTTAAAGTGAGAGGAATCTTTAATATAGTACTGGTTTTGGTTTATTACTTTTAAAATTATACTTTTTAAAAAACTTGACAAGGCATTGAAAGGGGACTGAATGCAAGATACAATAGGGCGCAGGGGAATTCCCTCTTTATGAAGTTTGGGGAGCCCGTAAATTTTTGGTGGAAGAGCATTATTAATTTTTAATTTTGAAGCGGTGTCAGGTGAAATGTAACATTTTTTATTCCACTTCTCTATTAGATCATTATTCTTTTTTTGATATTGTTTGGTTGGGTCGGCTTTGATTTGTTGGTACGTTGTGGTGTCATTTAGTAAAATATTTATTTTGTTGTCATATTCCTGTGTTTCCATAATGACAGTTTTATTTGATTTGTCAGGTTTTAAAATAGTCAAATTGGGATGTTCTTTTAGGAAGGATTTAGTTTTTTTAATTTTCCTATTCAGTTCCTTATTTTCAAATTTAAAATTATTTTTGTTTTTAAAGTTTGTTAAAATGTTGCAACTTTTAGTTCTTAATTCGTCTTTTGTTGAGGTGTTAAGGTTAGAAATTGAGGTTTCAATGCTGCAAATTATGTCAGGAATGGGTATATCTTTTGATTGTTGAATAGGTACCGCAAAGTTTGGCCCTAAACTTAAGACTTCGTTAGCATATTCGGGAATTTCAATGTTTGTTTAGGGCCAAACTTTGCGGTACCTATTCAACAATCAAAAGATATACCCATTCCTGACATAATTTGCAGCATTGAAACCTCAATTTCTAACCTTAACACCTCAACAAAAGACGAATTAAGAACTAAAAGTTGCAACATTTTAACAAACTTTAAAAACAAAAATAATTTTAAATTTGAAAATAAGGAACTGAATAGGAAAATTAAAAAAACTAAATCCTTCCTAAAAGAACATCCCAATTTGACTATTTTAAAACCTGACAAATCAAATAAAACTGTCATTATGGAAACACAGGAATATGACAACAAAATAAATATTTTACTAAATGACACCACAACGTACCAACAAATCAAAGCCGACCCAACCAAACAATATCAAAAAAAGAATAATGATCTAATAGAGAAGTGGAATAAAAAATGTTACATTTCACCTGACACCGCTTCAAAATTAAAAATTAATAATGCTCTTCCACCAAAAATTTACGGGCTCCCCAAACTTCATAAAGAGGGAATTCCCCTGCGCCCTATTGTATCTTGCATTCAGTCCCCTTTCAATGCCTTGTCAAGTTTTTTAAAAAGTATAATTTTAAAAGTAATAAACCAAAACCAGTACTATATTAAAGATTCCTCTCACTTTAAGGAAAAAATAAAACACTTTCATGTACCACATAATCATATTTTAATATCTTTAGATGTAATTTCCCTATATACAAACGTGCCAATAAATCTAGCAAAAGACATAATAAAAAATAAATGGAAGGACATAAAAAAGTACACAGATATACCACTTGACGAATTTATGGAAGCCGTAGAGCTAACACTAAATTCGACATATTTTTTGTACAAAGATAAAATATATAAGCAAACAGAGGGATGTGCAATGGGTTCAAGTATATCTAGCGTAATTGCACAACTTGTTCTTGAGAATTTAGAAGAAAATATAATACCGAAACTGGATTTTAATTTACCATTCTTCTATAGATATGTTGACGATTGTATCACTCTAGTACCCAAAGAAAAAACCGATTACATACTATCAATGTTTAACAGCTACCATCCAAAATTACAGTTTACCATTGAAATCGAAAAACAACAAAAAATAAGCTTTCTTGATATAACACTACACAGAAAAAACAACACCATCAGAACACAGTGGTATACAAAACAAACATGGTCTAGTAGATACACACATTACTCATCCCATCACCCTCTTACCCAGAAAAAATCTGTCATTATTGGCCTGGCTGATAGAGCAATCCAATTATCAGATCCAGAGTTTCGAAGAGAATCAATCGAAAAAGCAAAAGAAGCTCTTATAAAAAATAATTATCCTGCGCATTTAATCAATTCAGTTTTCAAAAAACGAATCAATAAATTTTACAACAATCTGGGTCACCGAAAAACAAATCAGTCAAATAAAACAACAAAAAAAAATTACTTGACACTACCAGGGGCTATCCGAACAATTTAATCATTTATTCTCTAAATATAACGTACAAGTTGCCCATAGGGGATATAATTTGCTAAATCAACATTACACAAAACTTAAGACAAAAAACTCAAAATTTCAAAAAACACATATAGTATATCAGGTACCATGCAAGGATTGTGATGGTGTTTATATTGGGCAGACACAACAATATCTACAGTCAAGATTACATGGCCACAAGTACGATAAGAAAAACCAAACTGCATTATCTAAACACGCACAATAAAATAATCATACTTTCGATTTTGACCGAACAAAGATTCTAAAAACTGAGTTACATAAAAAGAAAAGGGAAATCTATGAGTCAATAGAAATAAAAAAAAAACAAACATGCCATAAATGACAAAAAGGATATAGATGTGTTAAATAAAATCTATTTCGGTATAATATAACTAAAGTAAATATTGCCCCTCCCTTCCATACCAACGATGGGTTATTTTCTTTAAAAATAATAAAATCCAAATCAGTGTGATATCGCCCAAGAGCGAGCAGCAAACGATATGTTGTTGTCGTCTTTTTTGTTATTTTCGTATGTTCGTAAAAATAAGTGAAATTTGTTCTTTATTAAGATTTTATTTTTAAATGATTAATTACGTTTCATGGTAAGTTAAAAGTGATAGGTTTTTATTTGTGAAATGTAGGGTTTTGTTTTTTGGTTTTAGGATAAACATTTTTTGAGAAAGGCAAGGGTGTTCCTGCCGAAACGTCAAAAATGATATTTTTTTAAAATTGACAATATATGTGACACTACCAAAACCTCAGTCACAATTACTTTCTTTTTTCGGACCTATACCCAAGAAAATTATATATATTAACAATATAAAAGAAAGGTCAAGAAACTCTTACCAAATCTATATATATATATATATATATATATATATATATATATATATATATATATATATATATATATATATATATATATATATATATATATATATATTTATATATATATATATATATATATATATATATATATATATATATATATATATATGTATATATATATATATATATATATATATATATATATATATATATATATATATATATATATATCTATTTAAACATTTTCATCGGGCGCTATTTTGTTACGTTAGGTTGAATTCGTACCACAACTTTACCAGTTTAGCCATATATAACACTTAATGCTTGCATAAAATTTGAAATTAATCTAATCAGTAGTTTCTTCAGGCTGATTTTTTAAAGTATTTTATTAGGTAGCCAATTGGTTTTACTATCTTGGATTAATACCAAAATGCTACCAAATATTTCATTTGTTTTGCTATATTGGATTTTTACCAAAATGTTCATCCACAATGTCATCCACATATGAACCTTAGTTTTTGACCAAAATTTGAAGATCGAGTTAATAGTTTTTTAGCTATGCCGCGTACACATATTTTTTTAAAATTGACAATATATGTGACACTACCAAAACCTCAGTCACAATTACTTTCTTTTTTCGGACCTATACCCAAGAAAATTATATATATTAACAATATAAAAGAAAGGTCAAGAAACTCTTACCAAATATATATATATATATATATATATATATATATATATATATATATATATATATATATATATATATATATATATATATATATATATATATATATATATATATATATATATATATATATATATATATATATATATATATATATATATATATATATATATATAAATATATGTATATATATTTATATATATATATATATATATATATATATATATATATATATATATATATCTATTTAAACATTTTCATCGGGCGCTATTTTGTTACGTTAGGTTGAATTCGTACCACAACTTTACCAGTTTATCCATATATAACACTTAATGCTTGCATAAAATTTGAAATTAATCTAATGAGTAGTTTCTTCAGGCTGATTTTTTAAAGTATTTTATTAGGTAGCCAATTGGTTTTACTATCTTGGATTAATACCAAAATGCTACCAAATATTTCATTTGTTTTGCTATATTGGATTTTTACCAAAATGTTCATCCACAATGTCATCCACATATGAACCTTAGTTTTTGACCAAAATTTGAAGATCGAGTTAATAGTTTTTTAGCTATGCCGCGTACAGGCAGGCCGACGGAATTGAGAAAATATGTTTTTCCGCATCTAGGGTCCCTGAAATGTAAAGATCTAAGAAAATCTTTTACTAGGGAAGTAAAAATTAGAAAAATTGGCCGAAAGTCATTTTCCATAAGAAGTGTGAGAGGCCTTTGGTTCCAATGTTAAATGAGAATTCTGGTCACATTCCTTGTTAAAGTATTTCATTATTATTCCAAATTAACCTTTACTCTAAATATACACGGGCTCTCTTAAATATTTGTATAAGGAGTATTCGGGATGGAAAGATCTGGAGATCTTAACCGTAATATCGCCATACTATCTCAGACTTTTCAGAAGCACCACTGGCATGGTTGCTTATTGAGACTAACTATTGTTTTCCTTAAAGCTTAAATTGTATAATATTTATCTAATAATGGCATTTTATATGCTACAAATTAAATTTTTAAGATTTTAGAAGCATGAAAAAAGACTGATTTGTTGGATTTTAGTAAAAAGACTGTAAAACAAAAAAAAAACTTAAGGTAAATGATATAATTTCTTATGTTTGCTTAAATAATATTATTTATATTATGTATCGAAACATTCCATAGACAGACTAGTCTACATGTTGAGGTATGTAAATATATTAAATATCTGCTTCAATTAATTTAAAGTTAAATATTTTTATTCAGATGCGAAAAAGCCAAAAAAGATTTTTGTTTGTCAATCTAAACGCAACAAATAATCTGAACACATTTAAAAAGACTGTACATATCAACTACTATATGATATTTTACTAAAAACGTGAACACTCGACAGATTCATTTATACGTAAATTGTATATATCTGGTCCCCTGGTGATTTTCAATTGACCTCAAATACGTCCTTACCTTTTTTTTGCATCGAAATCAATTAACATTTATCCAACCATACCATAAAATACTGCAACGAGCAAATTATTTAATAATTCTAACGGATCACTAACTCTTTTGCATTCTTTAATGCAGGTTATTTGTTAAGTCTGTAAATATTATTTAGGATTTAGAACTGCAACGATCTGATTGCCGTTACATGTCTACTTTACCAGATCAAATAAATATTGTAACAATAACTTGCTAATGGGAACGGCAAAGTATGTCGGGCCTTGAGCTTGATAAATACAGTGTTTAAAAATTGTATGTATGCGTATCAGTGGTAATAACAGGGAACTTACAAAAAACGATACTTACAGATGACGACGCTAAGTAAATTTAAATAAATCCAATTTGACATAGAAATCTATTTAGACAGTACAATTTTTAGTTTTGTTGTTCATTTATTTATTTACTTATTTATGTAGTTATTGGAAAATATACGGGATAACCCCAATACTTTGAATACAGTATTTTTTTACATAAGGACCAAAGAGTAACATGCACAGACCTATATAATTAGAATTTTTCTGTTGATATAGTTTATCACAAATAGTACGCATCGCAATCTACGTAAGAAAGATTTAAACTCTTTTAATGAGCAACAAAAAATATGAACAACACGGCTATTTTCTTTTAAGACCCTTAGTGGGCGAACAATCGGCATCCCCACCAAATTTTGCGAAGTTTTCTTGAATTCTTTCGGTTTGGTCTTACATACTTCATAAAACAAACTCTAGACTACTAAGGCGTATTTCAGGATAGGTCTTACTTAAAAGCATTAAATAATGTTTAAAGCTCCAATCGACAGGTCTCTATAATTTCTGAAAATGTAACCTAGCATCTTATATGCTCCCAACTATATTTTCAATATTTTCACAAACGTTAGAGGACCGTCGACAGATACTTCAAGGTCTCAAAGTGTACTTTGCCTTGATAAACCAATGTCATTCATAGTAGAAGTATTTTATCAATTTTTTCAAACTGCCAAATATTTTTTTAGAAACATTGTATCAAAAGTAAAAATTATGGTACAAGCAGGGATCGAACCCGCACCTCTGGGTTTCTAGCCCATTGCTCTAACAAATTGCGCTATTGTATCACTGGCAAGCATATCGTTAGAACTTGTACATATTCAAACCCAGCAGTGTAATAACCATTGTTGATCCTGCCAAATAGACAGGCTTATGGCGCGCCGTTCCTGACTGGACGTCAAATTTATAAATTTTACGGCGGGCTCTTATAGGCCAAATTTTTAATAGAATTTTGTCAGTTTTTTTAAACTATATATATTATTTAGAAATATTTGATCTAAAGTAAAATTTATGGTACGAGCGGGAATCGAATCCGCACTTCTGGATCTCTAGCCCATTAATCTAACCAATTGCGCTAGGGTATCACTGATGGGCAGGTTTGAATATGTTCTAATGAATTGCATATTATAATAATATAATAATTCACAGTTTAAAAAACTGATACATTTCCTCTATTAAACATTTTCATAACGTAAAAATTATAAAATTTGCTAATATGGACGGAACTTAAGAGAGATGTCAGATTTGACGTCCAGTCAGGAATGCCGCGCCATAAGGTGATAATATTTGGCAGGATCACCAATGGTTTGTACAAGTTCTAACGAATTGCTTATTAGTGGTACGAAAGCGCGGTTGGGTAGAGCAATGGACTAGAGATCTAGATGTGCGGGTTCGATACCCACTCGTACCATAATTTTAACTATTGAGCAAGTATTTCTAAAAAAGTCATTCATAATGTAGAACTAAGCTGAACTATCAAGAAGGAAGGCCATGTCTAAACTTGTAAAAACTAAGTAGTATCAAACACAGATAAACATTCCGTATAGGCGAACCATACAATGTTCAATTAAACACTCCCTAAATGGATCCTAACTTTACATTGTATTCCATCTAGTAGGGATTCATCGATAGATTTTCGCGAAGCTTGGCACAATTTTGCGGCTAGTGTTGCCAGTATGTAACAGTCCCATACCTCCAAATTGAATTATGCATACAAATATTTCTAAACAAAATTACCTCCTACGGCAACTCCGCGGCGAATCTTGTTGCGCGGGATCTAATATTCAATGGCGAGGTACACCAACAATTAGAAGCTGTGAACTTATTGAGCATCCGATAGACCGTTTGTGCGAAGTATTACCGATTTTTGGTAGTATATAAAATCAAAAACACTACGGTATCAGATTTAAATTTCCTACATATAAATATATGTGTCCTAAGGTTTTAAAATACAGGGTGTTATGTTTTTTATTATGGGGCCCTAAAATCACCGAATTTCAGTAAAATGGGTAGAAGCGTTATAACAGTACGCCAACAACTATTTTTTTAAAGTATACCTACTGTATTATAAATATTTAAACATATCAACCTTTGTGCCATTATGTGCAAAAATTGCTTTTAAAGTCACAATAAAGAAACTAGTTCCAAACTATGTGGGGAGAACTAACACCGAAAAGATAACGGATCCAAGTACAAAAGAACTATACCGCAGTAGACTAAAGAAAAAATTGATAGAAAGTAAAAAGAACGATCTAATTGTAAAACAAATAAATGTAGATAAACATCACAACAAATATACCGCAAATGAAGCGCTAGGTAATAGAAAAGTGAATAAAATCAGAACACTAACAAAACACCGTGCTTCGACGAGAATATAAACCAAATTATCTGATGAGAAAAATAAGACATAAAATACAAATACAATGCAAAATACCTAATGGGAAAAATACCCCAAGGACATGGAATATGACATACGGACCCCAGAAAACAATATAGAAAACGTTAAAAGGCCAAAAAATAACGAAAATGTAAGAATGAATCATATACCTTTGGAACAATGGACACTTCACTTTGTATCACTAGGTAAGAAGGTTGAAAATACAAATATCAGTATGAGCAAGACAAAGAATCAACATCAGTAAGTAAAGAAGAGGTAAAAGAAGCAACGGGAAATTTAAAGTACCGAAAATCACCAAGACCAGGTGGAATATATATGAGAGAGAGAGATATGGATTTTTGACGCATCAGCATCTGAGGCTTTTTAGCGTCGAAGTTATTTTGGAAATTATATTCTATTTAATAGGTTTATATCTTTTAAGAAAAGAAATAATTTTTGTGATTGTTCTATGGTTAGAATATCATTGATATTGTTTGAGAGGGCGTGTTTTCTTCTAAAATGTGTATATTTAGGACATTTTGTAAGTAAATGTTTAACAGTTAGTGTTTTATTACAGTCGTCACAATGTGGGGAGGGTTATCTGTTAATAAGATAGTCATGTGTAATTCTTGTATGACCAATACGCAATCTAGTGAGAGTGATAGATTCCTGTCTGTTTAATTTACTGCGGGTATTGTTGTTAAAGAAGATATCTTTGATGGCATGTAATTTATTTTCTTCCATTATATCCCATTCGAGCTGTATCAGATCTCTGATCTTGTCACCAATTATTTTGTATCCGTCTTCTCGACAGAACATATATGGTATTGTTTCTCCATTCTCGTAATTGGCCGCTATAATTAAGATTACATAGTCTTTGGATGTGCGTTTGTATGTCTATGGCTAAAGGATGTTTCGGGTCATAGGATTCGATGATTTTTATTGAGCTCATTGAGTCAGTGGCTATGATCCACTTATGACATTTTTTCCCCACGATATATTTGATGGCCATTAGGATGGCAAATAGTTCTGCCGAAATAATGCTGGTTGCGGAATGTTGGGTAAAGCTCTTATTATATTCTGTTGTGGTAATCGCTGAACCAACCTCATTGGCTTTTGATCCATCCGTGTAAATAACCTGATAGTCCTTATATTTGTTTACCAATAAATTGTTAAAGTTATTTCTATGTTCTTTAGGCAGAAGATCATTTTTATTAGTACAAGATAGGGAATAATCTGTGTTTATGGTTTTATTGCAAGGCGGAAAGGTATATTGTTTTGATGTATATACGGGCAGATCAGTTAGCTCAAGCTGTGCTTTGATCTATCGGTATCTACTTTAAATACCCGCAGGATATGTGGTTGAGCGATGTTGAATATGTGGATATGATATATGGAGAAGCTGGGAGTAGTGATATTATTTTTTCTAAATTTTAAGGAAATAGCGTATCTTAGAGTATTTTTAAGTCTACTTTGTTTAAGAGATAGGCTATCAGATTCACTTAAAATACTAATAATAGGACTAGTTCTATAAGCACCAATTGATAACCTAAGTCCTCTATTGTGTACTGGGTCTAACATTTTCAAGTAAGAATGTGGGGCCGAAGCATAAATTATGGAAGCATACTCTAGTTTCAATTGGATGAGGGCTCTGTATACTGTGAGTTGGAAATCACGATTGGATCCCCATTTGGTACCAGAGAACATTCTAATAACATTTAAATCCTTTTCACATTTGCTTTTCAAAGATTTTATATGATTTTTAAAATTTAACTGAGAGTCAAAAATCACACCGAGGAATCGATGACTGTTTGTGTTTGTTAATGGTTGTGAATTAAGAAGAAGAACAATATGTTTCGGACATCGACGATTTCTACAGAAGTGTATACAAGTAGATTTTTCATATGAAATTTTGAGATTATGATTTGCAAAAAGTAGAGAGTTCAGACATGTCTGAAGTAGGTTTTGACTTACATTTGGATCCACTGCGGAGTGATATATTAGTAGGTCATCCGCGAATAGTCTAAATTTAACTTGTGGAGTAATGTGGTTTTTAATGCTATCCATGGCTATGATAAAAAGGGTTGGACTAATAGATGATTCTTGTGGCACTCCTCCCTGTTGTGGTTGAGTGTCAGATAGAATACCTTTATAAGATACTCTGAAAGTGCGATCGGATAGAAATTCCTTAATGGAATATACAATTGGAATTTAAAATACGACGGAATCACACTAAGTACTTGTACTGTGTAAAATATTGAATACTGAATACAATATTAAACGAAGGAAGAGTACCACCTACTGGAAGGAGAGATACACAATCTCAATATTTAAGAAAGGCGACAGGAAATTGTAACAGTAATTATAAAAATCGCATAGAATAACATATACCAATAGAAGAGAAACAGCAAGTTCGTTGGAAAATATGTAGATTACGATAATCAAATGTATTTATGCTTCTTAGACTTAACGTATCTAAACCAAAGATGAGTTTTACTGAAATGAAAATATTGAGATCATGTTTAGGAATAACAACAAAACTGACAAAAAACTACGTCCATACGAAGAGTCCTCCTCTTCGGAAGGCGTCATAAAGTGGATGAAGAAGAGAAAAAAAAGTTGAATTGAACACATAAAGATAATGGATGAAAACAAATTAGCATTCGTATTTAAAAACAACCGCCCTGTCGGAAGAAGAGACATTAGACATAATAATAAACTGATATTTCAAATTTCACAATTTTTGGGGTTTCTTCAGATAATTTAGTTGTTTATTAATACTTAAGAGACCTGGAACTGGGTAGCCTTTAAAATGAAGAGAAATTTGGAATACATTATATAAATCTCCATAATGTTTAATATATTACATCATATGTGTATAGGAAATAGGTGTCTATTACGTCTTTTCTAAGGGTCAAAAAATCTTAAATATAGTTGCTGCATAAACATAATCGATTACCGACTAAATTAAAACAGGAGACGAAAGGCAATTAATTTCAAGAATTAATTAAATTTAGTAGAATAGGTATCTTGTATGCAGTCTAACTCGATGATGTTTCAGTATTTGATGTTAAAGACTTGTTGACAGTTTTATGGTATAAAATTAATTAAGAAATTTAATTATACTAGTTATCGAGAAAGAACTTCTAAATCTATAAGAATAAAAAAAAACATAATTGATAATAGTAGCGTATATTTTCGCAGAATGCATTTTTTGTTTTTTCAAACCTTTCAATCAAACTTTAATAATATTTTTAATGTTTGTTTTTTAATCTATCTATTAGTTGTTATTTCACTACATATAAAAAGTATTCTGTCGCTGCTCTTGTATGGAAAATACAAAATTTAACCAAATTTATCAAAATCAACTATTACATCGATACAGAATTTAACATTGCTCATAGTGAGCTACCTACATCAGCTTAATCAAGTTATATGTACAATTTAAGCTTAACCGTTAATATGCCTTCGAAATTTTAAGCCAATTTTCTGAAAAAAAAACAGCTACGTCAAACATATTTTTCTCTCTTTAGTACTGAAATTATCTTATAATAAAATACAAAGTAAATAGAGTAATTTGAGCTTAAAAGAACGTAAAAATATGTGCCATTTTTAGCCAGTTGTAAGATTATGACTAATTCCAGAAAACCGCATTTCAAACAAACCAGTTTGGCAAATTTTCTCTCGGCCGGCTGACACATTTTGGAGTTAATGTCGGTTTTTCGTAAAATGGGAACAGGAAAATAGTAACATTAACGTCAAAAGTTTCATTTTTATCCTATATTTACCCTTAGGGTTTGAAGGTTAAAAGCTCAGTTCACTGTTAAAGAAGGTTTAGGTAAAACCTTGGCAAATACCCTATCATTATTTTAATGAATATTTTCAGACAGCCAGAAACTTAAAGATAATACATTTTCAAAGACTTTTTGTTTAGACAGGCTTCGAAGACCCGAGGAATAATTATGATGTACGGTTAGATTATATCCCAGGCTCCTTAATAATTGCATGTCCTGTATTATAGTGCGAGGAGTCGTAGATCTTTTAGACGTTGATTTTTTAGACGTTGTGCAATAAAACTATTTTTGGTCTTTAAAACTAAGATGAACAATAAACACTTTTATCTTTATCCCGGGTCGTCTAAAAAAAGCATGCCATATGCAACTAAGAATCTTATCCAATTCGACGTTATTAAAACATATTCATGTACATTATTCACAAATTATTTGTATCTAATAAAACCTACACCATTTATAATTAAATCGGTCAAATCTAAAATGCATTTAACTTATTTGGTATTTTAACAGGATCTCCGTGTTTATGATCATATCAGTTGCTACAGCAGCTGCCAAGAAACTGTTTTTATTTGTGCCGAAGATACTTTTCGCCTACTAAATTATATACTCTGTGCACATCCCAGAAGCCATGATTGCAGAGTAAAATGCGGGATATTGAAATCTTTAAAAAATCAATGTCAAAAACCTAGATATCTAACCTTTTTTTATGGAGAAAAATGATAAACAATATAATTTGTTTTTTAAAGAATATGGTAACATCGTTATGAAAAGTGAAAAACAATAAAATAATTAAAATTAAAATAACAAATTAAAGAAAAAACAAATAAAAACAAAAATAGGGTATACCAGGATCGAAACCGAGATACTAACTTTGGACTACTTCGGGTTTATCTAACTTTGTAAGTTTAAGGCCTCTCCCCTTAGTATAGATGATATTGGTGACAAACGGAAACTGGAGGACTGAGAATTATCCCTTTCTTTTTGAAAAGAAATCTTATAGGAGAAAAATACGTTAAAGCATAAACTAATAAGTAACACCATGGCTAGATACACCATCGTTGGCTACAGTGGACCAGTAAATTGGATTAAAGTTTTCTTGTGAAATATTGGATTGCGAAAAGAATTTATATATGGTTATTATTATTTCCCATTGTCTAATGGCTAAAGTCGATACGTCTGCGGTTTAAATCTACAGCATAATAGTTTTTTCTTTGATTAATATTAATTTTACTCTCTATTTATATTTTAAATAAACTGGGCAAAAATATCAAGCGAAACAAAAACTTTCATTTTTAGCACCGTGTTTTTTGCAATACATTTACCACCTGTAACAAGTCTATCCTAGTACCATGATTTTATTATCAGAAACTTACTGCTGCGCTTTATGCTAATATTATATATGTATTACCCCCCCCCCCCCAATCTACGTTTAGTAATATTTCTTAGTCACCCTGTATTGTTTTCAATTACAACAACTATTTGTAGCGGAAAACATTTGCAACTGTAAGTTAAACAGTGAATATGTATAAAGCGTTGACATTGACTTGGGAACAAGATTATTATTTATTTATTCTAATATTGTTACATATTATTCCCACATTACCTGTTATACTGTTACAGCCTTTAAACATATGAAAATATTTGCAGGTGCAATTAAAATAATGATGGAGTCATTCTTCAATTATTAAATATTTTAATGTGGCATACGGAATATGACATAGACGTGATTGACATGGGAGTACAGATGCGGTTATATGAAGCATACTTTTTTTAGTTGAGATACTACATATTGTTTGTTGGTACTGAAACATATTTTGTTATAGAATACTGAATCACGGTTGTGGGTTATAAATGAATCAAAGAGTAATTAGAGATTCTAAACGTCAAAATAATACGAGTTAGCCAAATCTATTTACTAAAATGTCACTCGGTAATGAGTCAATAGTAAAAAATTGGTAGACGTTATACCACGACTAATGCCAATAAAGCAACAAAATAAGTATTAGAAATATTTACAGTGCGTTCCTTTTTTTTGGGTTTTTACCCCCAATTTTTTATTAGGACGTCAGTGGTTATTTCTACAACAAAGACAAAATTTTTTAAAATGTGTACTTACTTAGCGAACGCATATGGCCGCACAGTGAAAACCGCATTGCGTTTGCCTAGTGTGGACGTGGATAACGCGCTTGTGAACACGTTCGTTGGCTTGTTTATTCTTCTGCCGCGTACTCACTTGGCAAACGAGTATGGCCATTCGACGAGGAACGTATGCGTTCGCTTAGTGTGGGCGCAAATTATTTGAACGACGAAAGTATACGTTTGCTTGCGGACAGGTTCGCTCGTCTGTCGGTACATCAAAGAGAAAAATCGTTGATTTTCTATGCATATGTTTCTATGTCTAGGGTCTCTCCTCATAATTAGCCAGTCCCAACATTGGTTTAATTGAATTTTATTAAATATAAAAGTGGGAGAATTTAGTACGTAGTTTTAAATTAATTATTATTTATATATACAGGATATCTTATAAATGTTACAATATATTTTGTAATAGAACACCGTGTGTATTATTATGCCCATTAAATGGGTCGCATTTCGCTGGTTATAAATTTACTGTGTTTAATAACTAAGGACGATATCTCGTATAATTCTCGTATAATTCGAGATATCGTCCTTGAAAAAAACGATATCATAGCAAGCCTAGATGTCAAATCGTTATATCCCAGTATTCCAATCGACGAAACATTGGACAAGATTGCTATGAACGAGGATTTCCAGGCACATATAATAGAACTCTCGGAGCATTGCCTCAAAAATACTTATTTTTCTTTCAACGGGCAAATGTATAAACAAATGGATGGTGCTCCAATGGGGTCCTCGCTATCACCAGTAGTCGCGAATTTATTTATGATATACTTCGAGAAAGAAGCTCTTGAGAAAGCAAGTTTAAAACCCAAATTATGGATTCGTTATGTGGATGACATATTTATTATATGGCAACATGGTCATGCAGAGCTCGAAAAATTTCTGACTCACGTAAATTCAATCCACCCCAGAATACAATTTACTCTAGAGCTAGAGGAAAACAACAAACTACCATTTTTAGATGTTTTGGTCACAAAACTACATAACGGACATTTCGAATACACCGTGTATAGAAAACCAACACATACAGACAGATATTTAAATCCAAAATCACATCATCACCCAGCACAAATTCAAGCTGTGGCAAATACTCTAATATCTAGATCCGTGCGACTAACTGAAACACAGACGAGACAAAACGAACTTAAGGTAGTATCTAGTGCTTTAAAGAAAAATGGCTACACAAATCGCACCATAGAGAAAGCTATTAATGCACAGGTTTCCCGAACAACGAACAACAAAAAATATGAGCCGGGAAAGCAACGAGTAGTCTTACCATATGTAAAAGGCACAACAGACAGAATCGGAAGAATTCTGAGGAAACACAACATACAAACAATACACAAGCCACAAACAACTATAGGTAAACTACTGGGAAACCCAAAAGATAAAATCAAACTGGAAAACCACGGAGTGTACAGCATTCCGTGCCAGGGCTGTGAAAAGTTGTACGTAGGGCAAACTAACAGGCGAATATCAGCAAGAGTGGAAGAGCATAAACTCAGCATCAGAAATAAACAAACAACCTCAGCTTTATTCCTACATCATCAGGAAACCGGCCATAAAATAAATTTCGATGGGTGTAGGGAGATTGCCAATATAGAACATTATAAGACCAGAATAATCCGAGAAGCCATAGAAATTGAAAAACAAGGTGATTTGAATAAAAGGGACGAATCATTAAAACTACCAACAGTATGGAAGACAATAATCGACAAATCTAAAATCGCAAAAACTCAATGGCAATTAGCGCAACAACAACAGCACCATCCGGAAAACATAAATAACGACCAACGCCTGCGCAGATATAACCTTCGGCCCCGAGTGGGGGTATAAAAGGAAGCGTCGCAGTCACCAACACTTCAGTCTCTATTCGGACGCGAGAAAGAAAGCTTTGAAAATGCCAAATGTGATTTTGGCGAAACGTCAGCAAAACTGTTCTTTTCAGAACGACAGTAGTGAACGGATGTACACCCGGAATGAAAATACATTGTATTTTTCCATCCGTGAAGGAGTAAAAATCAACATATATATATATATATATATATATATATATATATATATATATATATATATGTATATATACTATATGCGAATTAAAAACGAACGCACGTTTACGCCGTGTAGGTGCGATGTAGTTCGTGCGGTCTTGTTCGCTAAGTGAGTTGTTGCATAACTTGTTTGAATGACATAATGGGAGAACTATATATTGTTTGTAATGTTGAAATATTAAAATCTGCCTATTTCCTATGCAGAAATTAACATTTTGTCAGAAAACTTCTAAACGGTGCAAAATATCGAACAAATCTTAGAAATCAAAAAGTTATAGAGCAGAATAAGGAATTTACGAGAAAGGGTCTTCAGACTTTCGAGCTTTATTTTTGGCTAGGTGTCAACTCTGGACAACTTTCAACTCTGTGGAGGCTGATTTAGCTAAATTTAATTTATCGGAAAAGTTACAAATAGATACTAAAGATTAAGGGAGATCCAGAGTTTTCACGTGAATCTAGAGTTTTACACTCTTCTTAAAATCAGCCCGACTAGCTCCATGAAGTGTTGGCTAATTCCAGAGTAAGCCCATTTTGTGGTGGTAGAAATTGTGTTATATCTGAGTTCGTGTCTAACTTCATATTAGGGCAGTAAACTAATTGGAGCTTTAGTGATGCTTAAAATTGAGAGAGCGCAACTTAGTTCTCTAGTATAGAATTTTACTACTTAAGATAATACAGTTTATGTATGCATATAATTATTTGGTAATAACTTTACTTGTTGGGAAGTTGTCAGTAAAGGCGAATTGAACGATATTTTAATTTGTTTAAGGTATATTTTTATAACATCTGTGATTTACATAGTCTATAAAAATAAATTTTGTAATTTATTGTTTAAGTTATAGATTCGATCTAGAATTTTACCAGTTGATCCCTGTTTCACACTTGATTTTTGTGCATAATTTTTAAGTCAAGTGGATGAGTCGTTTTTTGGTGCCGAATGAGGGAAGTAAAAATGGGAAAAAATTGTTTGTGGTTTAATAAGTCTCAAATATATTTTTTTCTGTAAATAAACTACCTGTCCTTAGAGTGTCGCTTGACGATGTGGAGGCTTTAGGTTCTTCAGAGGCTTTTGTTCGAAACACGGTAGCATTTTTCATTTTCTCTACAGATTAACATATCAGTTTCATATCGGTGAACGAGTTATAAGCGGTTATGTTACAGCCAGTGCAATAAATAGGTTTTGCCAGTTTCTTGACAACATCTGTTGGCCTAAATTTGCACAAATTCATGACTAGGCAAAACATTTCCACTCCACAGCCATCATTTCCCCATAACCTTTTTAGGCTTTGCCTGTTGCTGTGTACCAAACCTGCAGATATAGAAATCCTATAAATGACTTTATTCATTGTAGATTTGGCATCTCGTTCACTAGTGTAGTTTATTTGAATTGTTGAAATATACTAATTTGAGTAATCAATGATCTTATTTTAAATTTCAAGAAAAGATTTGACATTTTTTAGACTTTGGAAATTTTTAGTTTTTCCATAGCATTACATTTTTTGCTCTAAAATAATCCCTATATTCCTTTTCCTCAAGAATTTCCGTCGCGTTGTTCAACTTGATCTTTACTATTAATAAATAAGAAACAAGTTTTGGAGTATTTAGCGTAAAATTTTTATTATCTGCCTAGCGCTTTCGCAATTTGTCATCTTCAGGGCTATGACCCTACAAGAACACATACAGGCTAAAACAAATTTAAGACAAATATTTTTCATATATATAAAACAGTGATTTTTCTTTTTTTTTTTTTTTAAGAAAAAACACTGTTTTATACAGGGTGTCCCAAACTAATTTAGCCAAGCTTTAGTTCCCAAACCGTTTGAGATGTTTAGTTGGAATAAAAACTAGAAATTGTAGCTATTAGGATACTTAAAAATGACTTCGAAGAAAAATGTTTGAAAAAAATCTAGTCCCAAAAAATTTGACCCTAACCTTAAAATTTTAAACGACACCCTGTATATTTTTTTATATAATTGTGTAGGATTGTAAATTCCCTATTCAGT
Organism: Kuschelorhynchus macadamiae; assembly: GCA_030620095.1. Lineage (NCBI taxonomy): Eukaryota > Metazoa > Arthropoda > Insecta > Coleoptera > Curculionidae > Kuschelorhynchus > Kuschelorhynchus macadamiae. The sequence goes on from JAUTXW010003061.1 coordinate 264,772, forward strand.
ACTTTTTTTCGATTGACAGTCGATTAAGAAACAGCTTAGAAAATTAACATTTTATCTTCCCATCAAGTTAACCATGGGGTAAATTAAAAATCCGCTTAAAAGAAAAGAAAACAATACCAAGTTAGCCATGATTCGATAAAACAAAAACAAAACATTTTTGACACTTCTCAAATTGAACTAAATGAGAGTGCAAGTGAGGTTCTTTATTATTCCTGTCAATTTCGTGTTAAAATGTCAAGTTTGTTTACTGCAGAAGAATACGTTGATATGATTCTAATTTACGGTGAGTGCTTAAAAAATAAAAGAAGAGCCAGAGACGTATATCGCATTCGTTTTCCTAATCGTCCAACGCCAAATGAAAATACATTTGTGAACCTAGAACGCATCCTGAGGCAAGAACATTTCCCGACTGGGAATCGCAATAATTCCAGAAGATCGGTACGTAATGAAGAAAATATTATAAATGTTTTAGCATATGTACATTTCAATCCTCATGTGTCAATTCGGAAACTCTCTGAAGAACTTAATATAACAAGAAGTTCTGTTGAGCGTATTTTACGAGACTTTAAGTATCATCCTTATAAAGTTCATCTGGTGCAAGGACTCTATCCAAGTGACACTGACAGACGCCTGCAATTTATTGCAAGCATATTAGTTAAAATTGAAGACGATCCAGCTAAAATATTGTGGGGGATGAAGCCAAGTTCCACAATAATGGTCTCATTAACAGGCATAATTCCAATTATTGGTCTCCAGTTAATCCACATTGGGTAATGGAGACTAGATTTCAACGCATTTGGAGTGGCAATGTTTGGTGTGAACTATTTAATGGAAGGATCATTGGACCCTATTTTTACGAAGAGACTTTAACGGGAGAAAGGTACCTGCACCGCACAGAAAGGCGACAAATGTGGTGGCAGCAAGATGCTCATAATGATCACATAGTTACTGAATTTCTACAGAACAGGTTTGAGGCTAATTTCATCGCAAATGCTTCTCCCATAATAAGGTGGCCTGCACTTTCGCCTGATCTTTCCCCCTTAGATTCTTTCTTGTGCGGAACCTTAAAAGATATGGTATATTTAAGTAAATCCAATGACGTAGGACCTGAAGAATAAAATTAGAAATGCCTGTCGCAGAATAACGCCACAAATGATAATTGCTACATGTACGCGAAACCTTTTGACAAGATTTGAAGCTTGCGTTGCCGCTGAAGGTTTACAATTTGAACATTTATTAGCGTAGATAATTTATAAAATAAAAAAAAATACATTGTAATTTTCTTGTTTTGTTTTAAGCGGATTTTTCATTTACCCCATGGCTAACTTGAGCAGAAGATAAAATGTTAATATTCTAAGCTATTTCTTAACCGATTTTTAATCGGAAAAAAATGCTGAATAGGGAATTTACAATTCTACAAAATTATGTAAAAAAATATACAGGGTGTCGTTTAAAATTTTAAGGTTAGGGTCGAATTTTTTGAGACTATTTTTTTTTCAAACATTTTTCTTCAGAGTCATTTTAAAGTATCCTCGTAGCTACAAATTGTAGTTTTTATTCCAACTAAATATCTCAAATGGTTTGGGAACTAGAGCCTGGCTAACTCAGTTTGGGACACCCTGTATATATCAAAAATATTTGTCTTAAATTTGTTTTATCCTGTATGTCCTCTTGTAGGGTCATAGCCCTGAAGATTACAAATTGTTGAAAGAGCTAGGCAGATAATAAGAATTTTACGCTAAATAATCCAAAACTCGTTTCTTATTTGTTAAGAACATAGCGTATAACTGAAACCCCTCAATTTTTACCATTAATGTCGCTTTCGTACTCCAATTCATATTAACCCTCATATTTACTCCAAATAAGTCATCTGTCGTAATTTTTCGGTATCCTCTCTGTTCTCTGAATTATAAAACTGGAGCCATCATTTCATTTTTAGAAAAAAAGAACTTCAAAATAAAAATCCCCGTTGTAACGAGAACTATATTTTTCAACAAGGCATTTGCTGGTCCTTACTGGATTACAAAATATATTTTTACTTAGTCCAGAAACGTATTTGGGATTCCATTTAGTATTACTTTATTCAAAAATACTGAAAAGTTCCATTTGCCTGATATATTCCAATATAAAGTAATTAAATCACATCACTATCTATCTCTTATATCAACTACTAAAAGATTATTATTTTAATATTGTGACGGACTTATAGGATATTTTAAGTACCTCGTAAAAAATATAATTGTTCAGATGATCTCAAAAGATATAAAAAACTCACGCACAATTAATCTACGAGATTAAATCTGGTGTTACTCAGTATATACACACGCAAATTCAACATAAACATGACTGCCGATACCTTACGGCAGAAGAGGAAGATAGATAGACAAGCGCGGGGTGGCCGATCAATCCGGAATATAAAATTACTCCCAAATTTACTTGGCCTGAATCTCTTAAGATCAGTTGCACCCAACGAAGGATTAAATAAACAAAGCAACAATGTTTTGTCATAAAACGCATAAACAATTTTATGTAAAAAATAATAATAAATAGTTTTTCGGTAATATAGATAAACACATCTTGATATATGTTGTTTTTGTTCTTCATGACAGTACCAAATTCTGACATTTGAATTTCCTGATCAGTTGTATTATATTACCCGTAGTTAATTCACTTCTCTTGTTCACCTATTATCATTGGACACACTCCAATTAAGTGTCACATCCGCTACATAACACAGCAGCGTATAAATTAATAAGATTTATCTAAAATCTCCATTTTCCTAGAAAAAGAACTAAGTGAAAAATATACTTGTATACTATTTCCCGTAATAACAGCTGGCATGTGTACCTCGTCTATCAACTATACATGAACACAAAGAAGATTTACAATCACAAAATCTAGATAATGAAGAGTTTTCACACGTGCACACATTAAGACATGAAATATATGACGTATCTCGAATAATTAGAATGGTTTGTACATTTGCTGATATCATACGTGGTGTAGTGAATGGCTCAGATTCTGTTATCACATTAGATTTTTACAAATACTGCTAAGACGTAATAATTTACAACCGTACCTGAAATGCTTTTAACATCAACCGGAATACATACATACATTACTACACTAGTGAAAAAATCACTAATGTTTCATTGGTAATTATCTAGTGTTAACAATGAAAACTTTGTTTGGTTGCTATGCGAATAATAATAAAGTCAATTTCGACGTTTACCTAATTTTAAATCGATAAAGTGGAATAATCTGCGATATAGCAATAAAAATCAACTCGAAATTGAATCAACAGTGAAAGATATGGTATCTAAAAGAATTAAAAAAGGAATGCATCTATTTGGAAACAATTCATGTTTTTTTGTGAGGCAACACAATATCAGTTGCTGCAGTCTACCCCAGTAAGGAAACTTGAAGATATATTAAAGGATTATAGCTTCAATAAAAAGAAGCATGATGGCTCGGAGTACAAAGAACACTATATAAAGGCGTTATGGAACGTGACTGCAAAACTGTTACAAAAAAACATTTTACAGAATACAACATCGTGTTCAACCCTTTCACCTCCAGTTCCAAACAGCCCGTAATGCGCGCAGTCCCAAAAGGAAAATACCGCAAAAACAAAATTAAAACTCAAAAAGTTCAAAAGCAACAATATTTACAAACGATCCAATATGATAATTCTTCGCTGTGTTTCTTAATTTGGGGTAGGAATCCAAAAAAAAAAAGTCAAATATTCAAAAAGATCTACGTTTCGCAATTTATTATTGCATCTTCAAGACACTAAAAGACATACATAAAACGATATAGCTCTACAAGACATCAACTTAATAAATAGTAATGTAGAAAAAATGCTATAATGACTATGAAAAATACTATACTGACTGTGAATATTTGACATAAAATAGTGAATTTTTTTCTGGAAATTATTACATACAAAAACACATAAATTACGATGAATAGATAACTAAATATTTTGATCTTTTTTAAACTGAAAAACAATGCACAATAAAATTAAAAACTATGTACTTACATTTTAAGGATTTGACTTTTATAGTCATATAAAAAAATACACGCACAACACATAGGTAAACAAAGTGAAAATCACATACATGGGTTACAACAATAAAATGAAACCCCACAACTAATTAAAACAATTCAACCTAGCTGGTTCAATGGTTGTTTGAGAATAGCAATATACCAAATATTCTCCCGTGTTATTGGAGAAAAATAGTAATACGGTTTTTTACTTCTTTTATGTATTGTAAATAGCCTGCAAATAATTTTAGCATACGGATATAGTTATTTGATTTTATCAATTATATTGAAATATGCAGTACTGAGATTCTCTAAATCGGTTTTTTTATTAACTGAATTTTTTTTCTGTTGTATATGTATCATTTCTGAGATTATCTCTTTTTGTAGTTAGTTTGGGTATCCAGTACAGATGTATTGTCAAAATCGAAACTATGTCCCGTATCTCTTTTATGTTCTACTAAAGCTGTTGGATTAGTTTTTAAAAGAAAATTCTTTCGGTTATTTTTATGTTCTCTAATCCTGTCCTTGATGTACAGGGTGATCATTTATAATGTCCCCCCCTCTAACTTTTTTATTTGACGTTTGGTAGAAAAACGTCAAATATAAAAGTTTCACAAAAAACAATAAGCTATTTGCAGCATACATTTTTATATATACAGGGTGTTGCCGAAATCACCCACAGATAAATGTTATATTTTTTAAATGGAACACCCTGTATATTATACGCTAAATTAAATCCTATGAAAATTCTGCATATTTTTTGTTTAACATGTCCTATACCCAAATACAATAGTTTTCGAAATATCTGCGATTTTATCATTCAGAAATAAAAACATTATTCTAAAGCTTATAATTTAGCTTAGGTGGCTGTGAAGTAGATCGATACCAACAAACAAAATATTTGTTTATAAGTGACAGTGACAGTTACACATTTAGCAACATTATACGTTCTTTTTATTGTAAAATGCCTTATTCGGAAAGAGAAAAACAATTAATTTTGGAAATTTTTATTACAACAAACATCCAGACTAGCGAGAAAAAAGAAAACATTGGAAATTGATGAAGGCAGTGATTTAAACATTTTACTAAAAGTGGAAGAAAAGCCCAATATTTCCATAAGAAAAATATCGGGAAGCCTGAAAGCTTCAAAAACAAAAAAAACTTCTAAAACTTAATTAATAATTTAGATAATAATATAATACATTTATTCTTACAAATGGAATTGTTCAACTGGTCCCCCGTTTTCTTCAATACATTTGATGTATGTTCTTCGTAATCGATCCAAAGCGGCAGTGATAGACTGGGAATATTCTTGATTTAGAATTTGAATTTCCGTTCTAATCAAGACTTTTAGGTGTTCTCTATTTTCGATGTTATTTGTGTTCACACGATCTTTTAGAGTTCCCCATAAAAATGCATCCATCGGCGTCAAGTCAGGACTGTTAGGTGGCCAGTTTATCGTACCATTTTTTCCAATCCATTCCGTGAACTGTTGGTTTAAATAGTCTTTAACCAATACGACTCAATGAGGAGGAGCACCATCTTGTTGGAAGACGAGGTTTCTCAGTTGCTCCAATGGGAGCTCATCCATGTAGTTTTCTAATTCGTTCCGGAGAAAATTCATATAACCATTACCGTTTAAAGTATCTTCGAAAAAATGAGGGCCTATTATTTTATTGTTTAAAATAGCACACCACACATTAACAGTTTGACGTCCTTGAAATTGAAATTCCCTGTAGCAATGGGGATTTACTGTGGCCCACTGTCTGCTATTTTTTCGATTTATCATTCCACTAGTAGAAAACGATGACTCGTCGGTCCAAAAAACATTTTTTAAATAATTTTCATTTTCATTAACTTTTTCCAACATTGCATGGCAAAATTCAACCCTTTTTTCTCGATGCCTGGGCGTTAATTTTGTGGTAGGCCTAATTTTGAATGCCTTGTATCCTGCATTTTTGAGAGTGGTTTGAATCCTCCCATAAGATGTATTTTTTGGATCAATAAGCTCTTCTCTCAGGCTTCCCGATATTTTTCTTATGGAAATATTGGGATTTTCTTCCACTTTTAGTAAAATGTTTAAATCACTACCTTCATCAATTTCCATTGTTCTCTTCTTTCTCGTTAGGCTGGATGTTTGTTGAAATTTTTCATAAATTCGATGAAAGGTTTTTTTGTCCGGAATGTGCATCCAGGGGTTAATTACACGTAATTCTCTTTGAGCCAATTTAGCACTGTTATTTGCTTTGATAAAAGTTTCCAAAATTAATCGTTTTTCTCTTTCCGAATAGGGCATTTTACAATAAAAAGAACGTATAATGTTGCTAAATGTGTAACTGTCAGTTATAAACAAACATTTTGTTTCTTGGTATCGATCTACTTCACAGCCACCTAAGCTAAATTATAAGCTTTAGAATAAATCGCAGATATTTCGAAAACTATTGTATTTGGGTATAGGACATGTTATACAAAAAATATGCAGAATTTTCATAGGATTTAATTTAGCGTATAATATACAGGGTGTTCCATTTAAAAAAATATAACTTTAATCTGTGGGTGATTTCGACAACACCCTGTATATATAAAAATGTATGCTGCAAATAGCTTATTGTTTTTTGTGAAACTTTTATATTTGACGTTTTTCTACCAAACGTCAAATAAAAAAGTTAGAGGAGGGGGACATTATAAATGATCACCGCGTACCTACCCGTTTGTCCAATATAACATTTCTGACACTGTAAACAAGGAATGTGATACACAACATTAGATTTTTGTTCCTTTTTTGTTTTTGTTTTAAGTTTGGAATAATAGTCTGTTTTGAGTGTATTGTCACGTTTTAGTGCTATCTTAATGTTCTCATTATCTCTGGTAGTATGGTTCGAAACAACATTTCTTATTTTTTCTGATAACCTGTTGATATACGGAAGTTTACAATAAATATCGGTGGTGTTATTATTTGTTATTGTTTTGGCCTTTCAGATATTTTTACCCCAAAGAATCTTTTTGATTATTGAAAGTGGATAATTATTTTTAAGCAGCATACCTTTGATATATTGTAAGTTTTTAGAGTGGTATTTTTCCGAGGATAATGTTAGAGCTCGGTGTTTAAGATTCTTAATGATATTAATTTTCTGCCTAAAAGGATGCTCAGCTGAATAATTTAGAAAACGTTCTGAAAATGTCGGTTTATGATACCAGTCTGTTTCTATATACCCTCTCTCGTTTTTAGTTACCAGGACGTCAAGAAATGCTATACTATTATTTTGTTTCCTTTCAATAGTGAATTGCAGTTTGTTATGATAAGCATTAAAAGTATTTAGCAGTGTGTCATACTCATTTTTAGGAATAAAAGTTATAATATCGTCAACGTACCTTTTGTAAAAAGGTAACTGAAAAGGAAGTTTTTTAATACAGCATTTCTGAAGCTCATGCATGATTATGTCCGAGCACACTGGAGATAAGCAATTACTTATTCCCAAACCAAAGGTTTGTTTATAGTAATTGTCATTATATTGAAAATAATTATTATCAAAAACAAACGTGAGAAAATTTAAAAAATATTCAGTGGAAATTTAACATTGTCTTCTATTAAATGCCATTTTTCCTTCACTATATAAATAGCAATATCTGTTGAAATCTTAGTAAAGAGCGATGTGACATCTAGTGAAACTATTTCAAAGTTAGTAGGTATAACGATATTTTTAATAGAAGACACGAATTCAAAAGAGTTACCGACATGCGTTTCGTCCCTGACAAACATATTATGTTTTTATTAGCTGACACTTTGCGTATTATAGACTCTTGGTTGAATTTAATAAAAATGTTATTATATTAATACATTGATTTCTAATTTGTATCTGTGTGGTATCGTCAAATTTTTGAATAATATATTACAGATCTATAATGAACTTTTGTAAATTATATTTTTTATAAGGTAGATTAAATTTATCTCCTAAACTCAATAACCACTGTACGTCCCTAGGTATATTTATTGTACTTAAATTTAGTATCCATTTATTATTAATATCTAAAACATTTGTCGGTCTTTGCCTGTCTAATAAGTTGTTGAATTTTTTATTTTGTTTCTGTTTTAAGCGTTTATTTTGGTTGATATAAAAACATTGTTAGCTTGTACTAAAACTGTGACTTTTGAAATTTTCTTAAAATGTTATGACATTTGTTTGTAAAAGGGGATTCTTCTAAAGTAAGATGCTGGATACATTTTGTTGTATGCATAATATGCTGGGGAAGAATTTGATTTTTTCTACACTTTATTAGAAAATTTTATGGTTGTTATACCTTACTAATTTTCTATTACAATTGGCCCAGATTTTGAGATTCTTTACTACTTCATTACCATGTAGCGTCTCCATGTCTTGCATAAAACCCATCCTGTTTATGTACGGCTACCTATACTTCGCTAGTCAAGTCGAATTTTCCCAAAAGTTATTCTTCTATGTCTTGTTTTAACAATCCAATATGATAATTCTTCGTTGTGTTTTTTAATTTGGAGTAGGGATCCAAAAAGAAAAGTCAAATATTCAAAAAGGTCTACGTTTCGCAATTTATTATTGCATCTTCAGGACACTGAAAGACATACATAAAACGATATAGCTCTACAAGACATCAACTTAATAAATAGTAATGTAGAAAAAATGCTATACTGACTATGAAAAATACTATACTGACTGAAAATTTGACATAAAATAGTGAATTTTTTTTTGGAAATTATTACATACAAAAACACATAAATTACGATAAACTAAATATTTTGATCTTTTTTAAATTGGAAAACAATGCACAATAAAATTAAAAACTATGTAGTTACATTTTAAGGATTTGACTTTTATACTCATATAAAAAAATACACGAACAACACATAGGTAAACAAAGTGAAAATCACATACATGGGTTACAACAATAAAATGAAACACTACAACTAATTAAAACAATTCAACCTAGCTCGTTCAACGGTTGTTTGAGAATAGCAATATACCAAATATTCTTCCGTGTTATTGGAAAAAAATAGTAATACGGTTTTTTACTTTTTTTATGTGAGACTCAATTTGACAGTTTTAGTACAACAATGTTTTTATATCAACAAAATAAAAAATTCAACAACTTATTAGACAGGCAAAGACCGACAAATGTTTTAGATATTAATAATAAATGGATACTAAATTTAAGACAATAAATATACCTAGGGACGTGCAGTGGTTATTGAGTTTAGGAGATAAATTTAATCTACCTTATAAAAAATATAATTTACAAAAGTTCATTATAGATCTGGAATATATTATTCAAAAATTTGACGATACCACAAAGATACAAATTAGAAATCAATGTATTAATATAATAACATTTTTTAAATTCAATCAAGAGTCTAGAATACGCAAAGTGTCAGCTAATAAAAATAGTCAATTAAACTGTAAATTTTCTGAAGTCTAATATAGATAACATACTCATCTTAAAAGCCGACAAAGGCAATATAACAGTTGTCCTAGAAAAAGCAGTATACTCAGAAAAGTCTCAACTTTTGTTAAATGATTTATCAACATATCAAAAATTAAATAAAGACCCTACAACAACTATACAAAATAAAAATACAAAATTAATTAATACACTTATTAAAGAAGGTCACATCGATAAAGAACAGGGAAAAAAACTTATAACAGGGACTGCTGTCCCTCCAAAAATTTATTATCAACCTAAAATTCACAAAGAGAATATAGCGCTTAGACCGATAGTGTCATTTCTGGGATCTCCACTGGCTAAGGCTAAGGCACAAGGCTAACAAAGTTTTTGGCAGATATTATGAATAATATGTTTGTCAGGGACGAAAAGCATGTCCGTAACTCTTTTGAAATCGTGTCTTCTATTAAAAATATCGTTATACCTATATGAAATAGTTTCACTAGATGTCACATCGCTCTTTACTAATATTCCAACAGATATTGTTATTAATACAGTGAAGAAAAATGGCATTTAATAGAAGACAATGTTAAATTTCCACTGAATATTTTTTTGAATCTTCTGACGTTTGTTTTTGATAATAATTATTTTCAATATAATGACGATTACTATAAACAAACCTTTGGTTTGGGAATGGGTAATTGCTTATCTCCAGTGTGCTCGGACTTAATCATGCAGGACCTTCAGGAATGCTGTATTAAAAAACTTCCTTTTCAGTTACCTTTTTACAAAAGGTACGTTGACGATATTATAACTTCTATCCCTAAAAATGAGTAAGACACACTGCTAAATACTTTTAATGCTTATTATAACAAACTGCAATTCACTATTGAAACAAAATAATAATATAGCATTTCTTAACGTTCTGGTAACTAAAAATGAGAGAGGATGTATAGAAACAGACTGGTATCATAAACCGACATTTTCAGAACGTTTTCTAAATTATTCATTTGACCATCCTTTTAGGCAGAAAATTAATATCATTAAGAATCTTAAACACCGAGCACTAACATTATCCTCGGAAAAATACCACTCTAAAAACTTACAATTTATCAAAGGTATGCTGCTTAAAAATAATTATCCACTTTCAATAATCAAAAAGATTCTTTGGGGTAAAAACATCGGAAAGGTGAAAACAATAACAAATAATAACACCACCGATATTAATTGTAAACTTCCGTATATCAACAGGTTATCAGAAAAAATAGGAAATGTTGTTTCGAACCATACTACCAGAGATAATAAGAACATTAAGATAGCACTAAAAAGTGATAATACACTCAAAACCCACTTTTATTACAAACTAAAAACAAAAATAAAAAAGGAACAAAAATCTAATGTTGTGTATCACATTCCTTGTTTACAGTGTCAGAAATGTTATATTGGACAAACTGGTATGTACCTCAAGGTCACGATTAGAGAACATAAAATTGACTAAAAGAATTTTCTTTTAAAAACTAATCCAACAGCTTTAGTAGAACATAAAAGAGATACGGGACATAGTTTCGATTTTGACAATACATCTGTATTGAATACCCAAACTAACTATAAAAAGATTAATCTTAGAAATGATACATATACAACAGAATAAAAATTCCGTTAATAAAAAAAATGATTTAGAGAATCTCAGTACTGCATATTTCAATATAATTGATAAAATCAAATAACGTAACGTACGCTAAAATTATTTGCAGGCTATTTACAATAAATAAAAAAATTAAAAAACCGTATTACTATTTTTTTCCAATAACACGGAAGAATATTTGGTATATTGCTATTCTCAAACAACCGTTGCAAGAGCTAGGTTAAATTGTTTTAATTTTATTGTTGTAACCCCTGTATATGATTTTCACTTTTTTACCTATGTGTTTTTTTATATGACTATAAAAGTCAAATCCTTAAAATGTAAGTACAGAGTTTTTAATTTTATTGTGCATTGTTTTTCAGTTTGAAAAAGATCAAAATATTTAGTTTTGTATTTATCGTAATGTATGTGTTTTTGTATGTAATAATTTCCAAAAAAAAAAATTTACTATTTTATGTCAAATTTTCACAGTCAGTATTTTTCATAGTCAGTATAGCATTTTTTCTACATTACTATTTATTAAGTTGATGTCTTGTAGAGCTATATCGTTTTATTTATGTCTTTTAGTGTCCTGAAGATGCAATAATAAATTGCGAAACGTAGACCTTTTTGAATATTTGAGTTTTCTTTTTGGATCCCTACCCCAAATTAAAAAACACAGCGAAGAATATTTACAAAATTAGCTAGATACAAAACATTCTATCATTCCAATGACAATTTATTAAAAAAGAGTTTAGATCCAATGGGTAAAAAACTAAAAATCTTTACTCTTTCTGGATGAGCAGCAAGATTATTCCCATATATAGATATGGTTCCCTACTATCAGCATTTTAATATTATTTTTGGAGAAAATTTACTTTATAAACGTCTTTGTATTTGCATCCCAACATCAACGGGAAAAAGTTCTAAATGCAAACCTTAGTTTGCAATTAGAACTTTAGTTCATCAGGAATAGTCAATAGGTCTGTCTTTGAAAATTTAGTTAGGTCATGTTCAAGAACACGTGTATAAGAGCAAACAATGTAAAATAAAGTCATTTATACAAGTTGGATGATTGGCCACATTTACAGATTATTCTCTACATAAAAAATTAAAGAAAAGGCAATGCAAACTAGCTAAATTTGTTATGATTCATTTCATTGTTTTCGTGATTTTTGTGCTTCGAAGAGAAAGAGTTAAAACAAATTATTGTTTTTCCTCTCATTTCTTAATTATTGATAATTTATATATCTTCTTTAAATTGTCATGTTTGTTGAATTTTTAAATATTAGTTAAATAAATACTTGTTTAGTTTGTATTTATTTATTTTTTTTTATATACGCTGATTTATGTAAAATAGCTGTGACGTTTGTGGTTTTAGCCCTGAAGATGACACGGCGTGTGTAGAAACCTCGGCAATTTATTTAACTTAATAAACAACATTTTCTGTAGATAAGCTCTTTAGTTCTTTTACTAATTATGAATAACTGTTTAGTAATATGAGAAATTAGCAGCAGGCAAAGTGACGGATGGAGATCTTGCGAAGAAAAAATATAGTTAAGAAACTAAAGAAATATTGGCAAAAACCGAGACACAGACATAAAAATCTAATATTGGCCTAATGTTATTAAAAACCAGAGTAAAAAACTGCTTAATTAATTTTTGTACGACAATTAAGGGTGACGCAAAAAGTAGGATTTGATGGAAAAAAGTGTTAAAATTATTACTTCAAATTTTGCTTAAAAATCAAGCGTATCTAGTATGTAAACGATTGGCTAAATTTAGGTATGAATCCCACAGAGTAAAACAAAATGACGGCCTAATAAATAGTTTTAAAAAAGTAATATAAATTATTTATTTAACTAATTTCATAATCAAATGTGCTATGAAAATGAAGAAATGAGTTTTTGGGGCGAATTTTAAAAAACTACTTATTTAATTGAGTTTTGCATAAATATCAAGTGTGCCTTGTGCAACATTGCTCATCCTAGGCAATCAGTATGCTTTCTCTTATTATACAGCACTCTTCAACAAGGATTAATTTAATGAGGCAGCAGAACGCTCTCAAAGTAAATGCGATACTATCTCATCTTATGGTTGCCTTAGATGTTGCCTTAGCTGATAAGTCAGAATTTGTGATACAATCGTTCGGCGTTCCAGAAAGGTGATTGTCATATCTTGTTAACTTAGAAACGCCTTGGCAGCAGTTAAACTCGCCCCACAACTTTTTACATTTATCGTACGAATTTTGACTGACTGCCGAAATGGTCGACTTGTGAGATGATTAGCCCAACTCTGCCTGATTTCAGTTCAACAGCAGTATTTCTGCATTAATGACTGATTTTCACAAAGTCAGTAATATTCTACAAGGTTTCGGTAGGCATTTAGTTTATTCTTTTTACATATCTACTAAAAAACCCGCTTTTAGGCTGTATATAACACCTTTTATTCTTAAACACTATTCTCAAAGCATATGTGTCGCTTATAATAACACATCAGGAGTATCTTATTTCTTAGGGCTAAGATTCAGACTTGTTCAACAGCCCTAAAAACTTAATTAGAATTCACATTATATTTTCCACAAAAAATTAGGAAAATATAGCTTTTTGCATGCCTGAAAGTACCTTTCGTCTACCGCTTGTACATGCTCTTATACCTATATTCAGAGACATGATATAAAAATGCAGTTCAAACTAAACTCGTTAATAAGTGCAGAGCAACTTTTCGTTATTGCACTGCAATCCCGTGTTGTTAAGAAATGCATTGACGATTATCACTCTAAAAAAAACAGCTAAAAAAATGACGAAAACTGGTCCCGTGGCATAATATCAGATTTTATTCGGTGTCATCTGTCCCATATTCTTCTTCGAAGTGTCCTCCCAAGAGGAAATGCCAGCCTAATGTGTAATAATTCAGGGTTTAGGTTGATGTTTTTCTTTTTTATTAAGAGACAAAATTATTGTTCCTCACATATATTTCTTTTCGTTATTAATTCATATCTATTTTAGATATTTCATACAGATTTCAAGTTAGCCATCACTTTATTACTTTTGTTAAACCTTAAATATATTAAAATGCTCAGTCCCCATTTCCGGACAATGCAGATTTCGTATAATTCTTGGTAATTTATAAGCTATGACATTACAAGGCGGATGTAACACTTAATTGGAACATTCTTAATGATGTGTATGTAAGTTAGAGAATCTGGGTTAATTTTGATACTAGTTATAACTAACAGTATAATTGTTATTACCATAAAATAGGTGTTACATTAAATATGTTATCTCTAGGATGTTTATAATTTTTTATATAATTGTGCATAATTTTTAGGTTTTCAGTTTAGCGCTTTTCTCTCTACACTAAGTTACCTTTGGGTAATACAGCTCATCCGACAATATGGCCCCACTTATGCTTCGGAGTTAAAGAGCATCAATAGATGATGCCAATACGTAGACCCTAAAGTAGAAAAAAGTAAAGAATACTCTTCTCATGTGACAAATACTCTTTTCCTTAAGCATTAACAAAAAAGTTGGTAAGTCAATATTTGTACAATAACTCTGCAGGCTTAAAGATTGTTTCCTTAATATTGCAATTGTAATATTGTTTCTTTTTAAGTTTAGCTATTCTTTCGTCGTCGACCGTATTTTCTTTCGTTAATGTTTAGTCTTAGTCTTTCGTTAATGTTTAGTATAATTGAAGACCATTGATAGATAGATAGTAGTAAACATAGACTAAAGCTACGTCATGTGGTGTTGACTGTACCCACTTCCATCAAGTACTCCTAAACTGCTACTAAAATAAATAATTTGATAAACTTTAAACTTATTTAACGTTCACTTGAAAATAGCCGAGAATATCTATTTCCAACTGTAACGTAGTGATAAAAAAATGAAAATAAAGGTAATGAAATTCCAAAACATTATATTCATTCAATATTCAATATTTTTAATGTTAATACGAAACTGCACTAGACTACAATTGTCCATTGGGTCATATTACCCTTAAGGGCAAAAATATGGCTTATTTTTTTTAGTTTTTCTTCTTTTAGCTGTCTTTATTAAAAAATAATTGAATAATTTGTTTAAAGCCTGGTTTTATGTTCTTGGCATGTTGTTTAAAATGTATGTTTAGTAAAAATTCCTAAGATTTCTTACTCATTATATTAATAAAGGGTGAACGTTGGTCATGTTACTCAAAGGTACATTAGTTATAAAATGAATAATCAGCGGAATAAGAAACATTTATAAATGAACAGATTTTTTTGGTACAACCACACTGGAAACAGCCAAATAAAAAATGTTTGGTTAAGTCCAAATTATATTTCTTCTGTCAACATATACTTGCTAATTCAGAGACGACCAAAATTGTAACTTAAAATTAAGTGCAAAGAAAATGCTACTATATAGTTCGTTCGAAATTGGTAGGGAATGTATTGGGATCTTGGAAAGTATAAGGGTCAAAAGGGGAAAATTTTCACTTAAATTTTATAAAAACTCCTACACTAAAAATCTAATGTTGCTAAGTCTGAGTCCGGAGTGTTAATACCGAAAATCCACGACTCGGGTCTTTTAAAGTATTACATATTATCTACCTTACAGAAACTTCAACTTCTCTAAAACCCTGTAATTCTTCATATAATATAGCACGGGGATGCTGCGGCAGAAAGTATCTAGTTTCTTGATAGACGTACGTGTATCTCAAACACTTTAAAAAGAAATATTCAAAGTTCAGGTTTTTGAAATTTGACTTTTATCTTGTGACATTTCCTGCACTCCCTGTACTCAATGTCTGACTCAACCTAGTGTTGATGCAGACGTACACGTATCTCAAACGCTTAAAAATAACAACAATAAAACAAGTTGAGTGAGTTAATACAGATTTCAAGAAGAGGAAGGAATGACCTCTTAGACGAAAAAAAAAATCGATCTATTAATAACGAAATTATGAGATTCTGAAATTAACGGTATTGAAAGTTGATGCAATATAAGAGTCGGTCAGTATATTAGTAAGTATTAGTAGTTATGTAGGTATTAGTTTGATGCCGACTTTAAACAGGCAAACTTTAAGAATTATGAAAAATTAAGTTGTTTCCTGCCAAGAATTTTATCATGTTTGACCCCTTAATCTAGTGCTAGTTCGTCGATATCTATTGTATTTCTGATAGACAAAAGTGTTTCAATTCCTCATACATAGGAGTTGCCAAATTTACCCGAAACACAACAGACACATTTCTTTTTGTCGTTGATTGAAAACTTCGGGATTTAATAAGCTAGAATAAAATATACTATTACAAGACCTTGAAGTTGCTATGTTTCTAATATTTTTATAAATACGAGGGGTATAGTTAACAAGTATAGTTTTTTCTAACAATTCAAAAATAAGTCAATCAATTTTAGAAGATATTGTCATTGGTTGTATATTTTCTTAAATGGGGCACACTATTTATTATATGTCTCTCAAATAGGTCTCTTCAAGCAGATTATAAATATGTCTGGTTTGATAATTTTATCTTCAAGGACACCTGCGAAGTTTGATAAAGACCTTGTTATAAGAGGCAACGTATTTCTATTGACTATGCAATAGTGCGTTGTGTTTTTCACCTTTCTCTTACACACTGCCTTTTATGAGAGGGTTTTTCTTACATTTCTCGGAGGTCTTTGAGAACAAAGTTATCAAACTAGGTGTATTTATATTCTGCAAAAAAATACCCATTTAAGAGACATATAATATACAGAGTGTCTCATTTAAAAAAATACAACTAATAGTGATATCTTGTAAGACCGATAGTCTTTTGTGATTCTGGATTATTAGAAAAAAACTTAATAAGCATCCTTTATATTTATTTTTTTGCTTGTGTAGCAAACTTTAAAACTTAAGGAGATACCTATGATACGTTAAAATGTTATCAAGATCAATTTATCGCACTGTATGTTACAATGTTCATCTACGGATCTGGCCATAGATAAACATACATAGACGAACATGTACCCTCTTTAAAATATTTGAAGGTTTAAATGAAACTCTTTATATGTTATTATATTTTTATATTTTCCAAAAAATTCTAAATACTTTTTGTGTTATGATTCCTATACCTAAATTCAACTGTTTTGGAGAAAATGACGCTTGAAAATTAACATTTTTAAGTCTTTGAGGTCTTGTTGCAAATGGGTCAAAACAGCTTCAAGGATATTCGCACTAATTGATGAGTGAATTGACACACACACTCAAAAATAGTTAAATATTCTTATCAACTAAAATTTTATTAAAAAAAGTATAAACCCATTTTTTCTTGTTATTTAAATAAATAGCATACCTGGGATTTCTCGTCTTTTATTCAAATCTTAAAATTCATTTAAGTGCAAATCTATTTAAAGTCAAACAGTTATATTTTGTATCAGATCGTTTTGCAAATTATAGCGAAAAATTAATTATAAAGCAAATTTCACGCTATATGTTTAGATATTTCGAGCACTAAAAAGTTTTACTATTCGTTACGCTGTGGTAAGTATGATACACTAACCATAGTAAATCATATCGGAAGGTATAATTTTTTTTAAGTTATGGGTGCCGTACCTGCATTTTGCAGCAGGAATATGAAGATAGTATCAGCAAATACACACGGATAACTGTACTTCTTTTGAAGTATAGTTGTTTTAGACTAGGGAGGCCTAATCTGAACACAAATCTTACGTGGAATTCACCGGGGGCTATAATTTTGAAATAATTATGATTTATATTAATTAGAAGGAAAAATTGTTATCTGTAGCTCAAATTGAAGTGCATGAACTCTAAGTGAATGCTTTATCAACATCTCTTTGTTGTTGATCCTGTTATTAACTTAAGGATATATAAAAGATATTCTTATGGATTACCCCAAATATTATCTGAAATAACTTACGCAAGAATATTAAAATAACACGTAAAAAATAAAGGGAGATTCTAGAATTTTTTTTTTTAATTTTCAAATCTTTTGTGACTATCAGGCCAAGTTGCTATCGTCAAGCCAGCAGTGCACATCGTTATATAATATACGTTATATAAACCACTCAAAAAAATAATATAAGCTTTCTTATAAACGGCTATACCAGGCGAACTAAATTTTAGTATCCCACCCGTAGCACAAAATTATTTTCAAATTCTCTAGTAGTATTTAGATTTTTATCTTCCTGGTTAATATTTTGATTTTAAGGGAACGCTGAGAACCGGATTTGGAAGATCTGCGTTACAATTAATAAGAATTCCTCAGCACGCATTTTGTCCTGATTTCTTTATAAGGAAAAGATTGACCAATATCTCGAAATATCTGTAAAGATCTTTTGGTAACTTGGAATATTCGAAACATATACACAGAAAGAAAATCGGTAAATTTCCTTTACCCAAAACTTCCTTCGTTATGAACATTTCCTTTTATTAGGAATATTGAACTGTGACACAATCTAAATCAGTTCATAATTATTTAGGAACACATATTATATACTGTCTTTTCAAACATTTTATCGGAAGCCATTTTGTTCCAATATATTGGATTCCTACCAATATTTTACCAGTTTCTACCTATGCCACAATCGATTTTCGGGAATAATTTAAAATAAATTCAATAAGTAGTTCGTTCCAGTTTATCCTTATATTATTTTTAATTTTTCTCCAAAATTTAAAGTTAATTGATTTTTTTACGTTGATTTTTTAAACATTTTATTTGTCCCCTATTTTGTTCCGCAATCTTTAATTCGTAAAACAACTTTACCAGTTTATCTCCATTTCACACTTAATGCTTGAACAAAATTTTAAATTAATCTAATAGTTTTTTCATGCTGATTATAAATATTTTATTAGGCCCCATTTTGTTTTGCTATCTTATATTTATACCAAAACGTTACCAGTTCATTTTTATGTAACACTTGATTTTTGTGTAAAATTTGAGGTAAATTGGATCATTAGTTTTTTCAGTAATATTTTTTTAACGTTTAATTAGGCCGCTATTTTCTTTCGGCATATTAGATTTTTACCAATATATTACTAGAGCCTTCCCATATGACCCTTCATTTTTGACAAAAATTTGAAGTCAATCTGAGGAGTAATTTTTAAGCTTTGCCGCGATCTGACAGACAGACAGACAAACCGAAGACGGAATTGACAAAACATATTTTTTTGGCATCTAGGGACGGTAAAACATGAAGATATGTAAAACCTGAGAGGGTGAGTTTTTTCAGATTACAAAAATTTATTCCGCCATTTTGAATTAGTACCACAGTTTCACTAGTTTCATCAGTTCATTAAATAGTTTTTTAGGCTGAATTTTTAAATTTTATTGAGCGCCATTTTGTTCCGTCATCTTGGATTCCTACCAAAATTTTACCAGTTGATTCCTACATAATATTTGCTATTTGTGCAATACTTGAGGTAAATTGGATAAGCATTTTTATAGTAATAATTTTTTTGACATTTCACTAGGCCACCATTTTGTTTTGCCATATTGAATTTTTACCAAAGTGTTACCAGTTCATCCCCAGACCGACAGACGGACCGACGGAGTGAGAAAACATGTATTTCATCATCTAGGGACCATGAAACGTAAAGATCTGAAAAAATCTCGAATGGTGAGTATTAACCAATAGGCAGTTCCAACCATATCTAATATCTATATTTGTATTTATTTTACATCTAAACAGCCCAAATAAAGAGATAAAACCTAAAGAGTTAAGAACACTAAGTCGCGCCGTATCGAAAATGTAACAAACAGCACATATTGCAATGCAATTCGACTCTTTAGGCAATCGGTGACTCTGCGGCTCTTCATCGCCGCAAGTCGTTCCCGCTTCGTTACGCTGCAAGTGAGAGGCGAGTCAGAATCGAAAAAGATCTGTACCGCGGAGCTGCTTCAGTGACTCACTTAACTGAGCTGATTCTTTGAACCAGCTCACTCCTGAGTTACACATCTCTAATACATTTGCAAGACAGATTGTTAGTGAATTAGTATTTAGCTAACATAGAACGGAAGCTTTCACGGCCTTGGTCAATTAAGATCTTTACTTCACGAGATCTGAAAACTGAATGAGCTCGGAGAGAATTCAGGCGGGCTTTTTGTGCTCGCCCAACGAAGACCCTGTGTTAAGATTGGTTTCCACGTGTGATGTAGACCGTAACCCGTATCTCTATTGAAATTGTTTGTATGTTTAAAAATTTCAATAGATTCCTTAATTTTTCGTTTATTAAATCCTGGAACCGGTGCTAGAACCTTCGTTTCCTTTACATTTGTAATTCGGCCAGAGGTATGCTGGTGTTCATCTACAGCAGATTCAACAATTTGTTTCTTTTTAATACATCGTTCATGTTCCTTAAGTCTAGTTGATATTGAGCGTCCTGTTTACCTACATACATTCGATGTAGAATCACTATACACAAATGTTCCTGTCAACAACCCAATTTCCATTATATCAGACATATTGGATAATAATAATCTTGATAAGAACCTAATAGACCTAGTGCAAGCTTATCTTACATCTACTTATTTCATTTTTCAAGGAACGTTTTATGAACAAACTTCAGGGGCAGCTATGGGATGTATCAAAAATCTACTTAAACAATGACTCATTTAAAATTTAATATTTTATGCTGCTTTACAATCATATGTGTATTATATTTCACTTTTTAGTAATGGGTAATTTGGTTTTATTACTGATAACCCATTAGGAAGTCTTGCCAGGTCAGATACTATGGTAGCTAGCAGAAGTGGCTCCTCACATTGAGGTCTAGTCTGCGATTCTTCAGGAGCTGTCTCCTCATTGAATCGCAGCTCCTGAAGAATCGCAGACTAGACCTCAATAGTCTGCGATTCTTCAGGTGCTGCGATTCAATGAGGAGACAGCTCCGACCGTGGCTGCTCGGCTATGACATAGCAGTGATGTTTCGGAGCATCGGGATGTCTCGTTGAAAAAACACTGCTATCTGCTCTTGCGTCATGGTTTTCCAATAATTAATAAGTTAAGGAGAAACGGGTATTACTGGAAGGACTTGCTTATATGTCATTTGACAGCACTCTGGTAATCAGTAAACACTTCACTTTTCATTTTCATCGATAAGTAAATGTAGCCCTGAAAGTTCATGGTAAAATGTTTGTCTTTGTAGTGAATTTTACAAGGTACATTTACATCTGTACCTTGTGTGCGGCTATCCTCCAAATCTGGACAACTATTATCGGAAAGAAGGTCAAGACTTAGTTTAAATAAGTTTTAAAACGTTGATTTCAATATTTAAATGTATTTATTAGGTAATCCGATTTTGTTTTGTTTTCATACCATATAGACTTTTTAGTTCTTTTACTGACTGAAATACCGTTGTACTATTTGTTTATGTTTTTTAATTTTACTTAACTAATATATTTATTTTAAAAAATTACAAGAGACATGGTATCATTTCACATTCTCTATAACAATATCTAATCAAAAAATTATAATATCAATAATATCAAAAACAAAACCGCTTAGTCAAAATTTGCTTATCCAATTTCTATTATGTACTAGTTCTTGCCGCGCTAATATTTTCCTATTTTTGGTTTAGTACTCTTGGCATATGAGTTTCGCCACAGGGGGCTATATGCTGCTTCGTGGTAAATAGAGTATCAAGTCCGGCGAAGATTTCGGATGTTCCCTTGGTAATCATAAATTTCGGTTTTGCTTCTGTTGGTGACTCTGGTGTTGTTTTGTGTATTCATTTTGGCCCTAGTTGTACTTGTCTTTCAACTAGTTGACTGTACTGATGAAGACCTTAAGTCAGAAACACGAATTTTCAGAACGACAGTACACACACCCGGAATGAAAACATATATATATATATATATATATATATATATATATATATATATATATATATATATATATATATATATATATATATATATATATATATATATATATATATATATATATATATATATATATATATATATATATATATATATAAGTAGTATAGAAGGCGGGGTACTGTGACCGAGGATGGCCTGTCTGTCCAAAGATTGGGTGTGTCCAACTTCTTCGGCGACGAAGTGACACAATCCTGAAAAATGCCTGAAAAAGGCCGAAGAAGTGGTCGACAATGACCAGAGGCTGTTGACCAGAAGGGCCTTATTAGTGTAGGTGTTCAAAAAGTACGTGTTAAAAAGTGACACAATCCTGAAAAATTCCTGAAAATGGCCGAAGAAGAAGTGGTCGACAATGACCAGAGGCTGTTGACCAGAAGGGCCTTATTAGTGTACGGGTTCAAAAAGGCCTTTTATATTTGAAGTGTCTTTTTGGCACTCACACACATGCACCCCTATAATTATTACTAATTTGTTTCTTAGAAAAAAAAAAAAAATTCGAACCGTCGACACCGAGATTTGTTTTTTGTCAAATTTTGAACTTCTAGACTACTACTACCGCCATGCAGTACGTCGTAATAAGTAAACAATTTAGATGATCTTGTTTATCTTTTAAACGAGCAATAATAGTAATAATACGCAGTTATACAGTACAACACATGTGGTAAAAAAAAAAAAAAAAAAAAAATAGAATGTTTGTAGGGCTTCACGCCGCACTTCTGGTATAATTTCATGAGCCGAGCCTCGCCTCGCCGAATTCCGTAGTACCGAGAATTGTTTTTCTGTTAATTAAAATTAATATGTTCGACGTAAGACTAGAGGTCAGGTTCGCAGATAAGAAAAGGTCGAGTACCGAGAATTGTTTTTCTGTTAATTAATATGTTGGACGTAAGACTAGAGGTCAGGTTCGCAGATAAGAAAAGGTCGAGTACCGAGAATTGTTTTTCTGTTAATTAATATGTTGGACGTAAGACTAGAGGTCAGGTTCGCAGATAAGAAAAGGTCGAGGATGTAGATAAGGAGATGTTTGTGTAGTATTGAGATGAGCAATATTTGAATAAATACGTAAAATATTAGTTTTTGGAAAAATACCGAGAATAGCTTGTTTTCATTTTCGACGACGACGACGACGACGTAAGACTAGAGTTCAGGTTCGCAGATAAGAAAAGGTCGAGGATGTAGATAAGGAGATGTGTGTAGTATTGAGATGATCAATAATAATGTTGTTATAATAAATAATATTTGTTTCGAATAATAGCTTATACCAGATGATAAAAAACGTATAGCACTTAAAGTAATTAATATATATATGTAAAATACAGAGGATTTAATAGCAGTCGATCACGAACCAGACTGGTGGTAATATATGCCTGTTCCAGTCAACAGAACGTGTCAAGAGTGTAAAGGGAACTCAATATCTCCAAACATCTGTGCATTTTGCCGCTGTGAAAAAATTCACAAAGAGGTTAACGGACAAAAGAGTATTAATAGATATACCGTTTTGTATTATTTAAAAGAAGAGTACGAAAGAAGGAGAAGGCTGCAAAATAATGAGTAAATTTGTTTTACTTTTCTATGGTATTCTTTTCAATTATTGTGTCCTAACTAATAGTCAACCGACGACGGCGACGACGACGACAAAGAAATATTATCCAGAAGAGGGCAGTTATAATTTTGTTTTAATTAATAATAGACGATATTATATTTTGAGAAATGTTGGTTTAAGAACATTTCAAGACACTGGTTATAATGTATGGTTTCACATACATTATGATTTAATAAAACCTGATGAAAATGTAAAGCCAAACGATAAAATATTTAATTTGGCTAATCAGCAAATAGGTCTAGTGCCTCACTTAAAAGACAGTGTATCAAACTTAACATATGTTCCTGTGAATATTAATGAACCTGCAGATATATATTGTAACTGGTATACTGCCAGATATTTTCGAAATAAAAATATTTATCTTGATTGTAAGCCTGTAGAACTAAAAGACATTTTTAGTGCAAATTCCACTGTTTACAGCACTGGTCAGACAGAATTAGGAGACATTTTTAGTGTAAATTCTACTGTTTACAGTACATGTCAAATTATATATTTATTATAATAAGACCCTGTACGTTACACAAAATGGATTTTGAAAGAATACAATTTTTATGTCAAATATGTAATTGTTTAGTTGAAAAAAATATTAATAAACACTTAAAACATAGAGTAAAGTTATTAAAATTTTGTGATACTTGTTTAGTGAATTATGTATTTGGTGTAAATAGTATTAGGTCTATGATTTTAATGTCAAAATAGAACAGTACAAAAATATTGAAATTAAAATGTAAAAAAACTACTATGGTTTATTTTATTTGTTTTTAGTTTTACTTAGTGGGTGTGATGTAAATTCACGTGATTTTTACTCACCAATAGAACAATAATTAAAAAAAAGTGGTAGAGTTTTATTTATAAAAGAAAGTAGATTGAACTAGGCGTCAATAGTGTCTCGTAAATATAATTATAAATATTGTTTTTCTGTTTGAAGATAAATAAATTATTTGTAGAAAACATGTAAATAATATATAATAAATAAAACGTACATGAAACAAAATTATTTTATTAAGTCACTCTACATTATTTTTATCTATCCAACTATTATGCTTATCACTGAAACCTAACCATTTTACAAATACTTTATTATTTTTACGTTTTAACACTTTTTCCACTAAATAAATGTCTGGATATTTAACTTTTTGCAATTGAAGTTCATAGAATCCTCCCTTGATGTCTTGTTTCTCTGCATCTTGAAGTAGGTATGTCACTGGATTTGTAAGTTGAACTTTCTTGATTATAAATATTTCAGTAGACCAATTCGGCCTATATTGCTTATCAAACACTCCTCTAAATTTAGAAATGCGAACATGGTCGCCTACATTGTATTTTGGTTTGGAAGCAATTTTTATTTTGCTATAGGCAGTCTCCAACAAAAGTTTTTCATGCTTTTTTGTTATTTCTGAAGGTTTGAAACCTGTGGTCCTATGTTTTCTGTTGTTATAAACATTTGTAATATTTTTAATCAAGTCAAACCATTTGTAGGACCCTTGAATGCTAAATTCTTTCCACATCATTCCTTTTAGTGTGCGATTAACTCTTTCGACGATTGAAGCCTTTTTTTCACTATACACCACGTAATGTTTGACGTTATACTTTTTCATTAAGTTTTGTACTTCTTTGCCCGTGAATTCTCCTCCAGAATCACTGCACAGGTGAATCGGTGTTTGAGATTTGAACACATTTTCCAGCATTGTAGCGACTTCTTTTGACGTTTTCGATTTTAATGGAAATGTCCATACATATTTGGAGAAACAATTAATGACTACTAAGATGTATTTATAACCTTTATTTTCCTTTTCATATTCCCTCATGTCGACTAAATCTGCTTGCATAAGATCCAAAAGGGACTTAATTATAACTTTTCGTCGTTGAAAATTAATTCTGGCTGGCTTATGTATTTCTTCAACAATATGACGTTTTACATCTGTAACGTATTTAGACATTTTCGAAATTATTCTATAATTTGAGCTTCTCGTAATTCCTCGATGATTGAAACGATTTCGTTGTTGTGACTCGAATTACCTGCAGCTTGAGATGCAAGTAACAATCTTAGTCTATCCACAAGTTCATTAGGGTCGTCCCAATGAACATAATCAACTGGTCGGTTTGTTACTGTCATAAGCATTCCTTCTCCTTGTTTAACATTTTCTTCCCTACCACTATCACTATCTGTCTCTTGTTGCATCATAATTGGCTCAATAATTCTTGTAAATTTCTTATTTTTATTTGTAGAGACCATAGTTGAATCAAAATATTTTTCAACAGCTTTAGTATTGAATAATATATTTGCGTAATTTTGAGCGTCGTTTTTAGTATAGATTTTAGGAATATTCTGATTGAAAAGTAAACCGTAAAGCCCTTTAGTACCTTTATATTTTTTCCCAGCTACTAAAAGATCAGGTCCGTCAAAATCAATCCTCTTGTTTCCAATGGAAAATCGTTCAATGTCTGGATCAAACTGAACTCTAAATTTTCCATCTGAATTCTCACTGTTTGGGTCTTTAATAAACTTTTTAATATACGTTAAAGGAAGTGGGTGATATTGTTCATAATAGTCGCTAAGTGATTTGTCTTTAATCGTTTTATCTAGTTGTTCCTCAAACTCTTTTTGTTTCCGAGCTTCGTCTTCTTGCATTTCCGTTTCCACATCTTGAATCATTTTTTGTTTTAATTTATTTTTCGGCTGACCGATCGCTGAAAAGGATAATCTTCGCTTTGGACGCGGTGCAGTGGCTGTTAGTACCTTTGGTGTATAATCATATTTTGCTTCTGGTGTGGACTGTATTAGTTTGGGTAGTGATACCGCCGGTTCCGACACTGTGGATTGTGTGTCATAATCGTCAGAGTCAGATACATTATATTCAATTTGTTCTTGTTTTAAACGATTTCTACCTTCTTCGTTGTGAACAGGTATTGAACTTGCATTGCTTAAAGTCACAGTTTCTCTAGGAATTAATTTATTTTCAATATTCTGCAAATGCTTGGTTATGGGTTTGAAAAGATTTTCATGTGTCATTTGACCGTGCTTAAGAAGTTTTAGTTTGTTTTTAATTTCATTTCTTTTGGTTATAAGTTGTTTTTTCACAACTTTTCTGGCAGTTTGTTTCTTGTTTCTATCGAGCCCAACCATAGCCACAACTCAATTTAAGTAGATTTTCAAGTAAACTAATAAAATGTCATTATGTTAGAGATATATATAGTTATCCAAACAATATCGATAACGTCCATCATTCATTTTATTGTCTTTGAAAATTGATAAGAACCCATAAGGTTTTCCCCAGCAGAAGCCGCAAATTGACTTAAAATCTTCAAATGACATATCAGTACCCACGTGATCTGTGTAAACATGACGTAGGTTTAAATCGTCTTGTTTGAATAATATTAAAACATTGGCATTGTCTCTTATTAGGTGTTTTGGTATTTTAGCATAGGTTTGACACAGATAGAAACAGTCAATGTTATTATGACGTCCCATACTGAAATATTCCCTCATAACATCCTGTTTGTCAAAAATGATTACAGAGTTAGATTTACTGTCAGAGGGATCGAGGATAGTGTCACCATTGTTAAAGGTATAGTAACCGATACCTTTGATTGGTGTCAACAGCTTTTCCAGATACACATACTTTGGTTGATAAAGAGATTTTGAGTAGAGATAGACGTTTTCGAATTTCAATCCATTTGGATGTTCCAGCAGACTAATCATAACATTGGTCTTTCCACAGTTTGAAGGACCTGTGATAACTGCCCTTATTGTAGACGGTAGCAATTTACTGTGTTTGATACTTCCTCTTTTAACTTCGTCGTGATTTTGAATGTTTAAAGTTGTTTTTTGTTTCACAACTTTCTTCATAGCGTTAAAAAACAAATCTTGACATGAAAAAGAATAAAATATGAATAAATATAATAGACGACAACATAACAATTTATAGTTAGTATGTTTTGTTACGTCTTACAATCATGAGATATTATACAAATCAAAGTGAAACAAAAAAAACCGGAAATGGTCTGCTAAATACTGTAATAAATAAACTACCATTCGAGATGCACATACCTGGCTACCAGTTCTGTGGACCGGGTACCAAGCTGCAGAAACGTTTAGCACGTGGTGATAAAGGAATTAATCCCTTGGATGCAGCATGTAAGCAACATGATATTGCCTATTCAAATAACAAGGATTTAAGTAATCGTCATCAGGCTGATAAGATTCTTCTTAAAAGTGCTTTGAGCAGAATCAGTTCATCATCATCATCAGAGGCTGGTTGGAGCGAAAAACTAGCTGCATTAGGTGTATCAACAGCCATGCAAGCTAAACTAAAACTAGGTATGGGTATAAAAAGGAAAGAGAGTTCTAAAAATAATCAGTGTGTGAAACAAACTTGTAACGTTCTACGTAAAGGTTCAACTGTCATGGCACAAAGTGCAAAAAGTATGGAAAATTATTTAAAAAAGATTGAAGCCTTGCTTGAAGAAGTGAATTCTTACAAGAGTAAAGCTCAACAAAAGCAGCAGCAGCAGCAGCGAGTTAGAAAGAATTCTCCCCTTAGTCCCACAAAAAATAAAAAGAAAATCGTTAAAAATTTTGAAGAGGAATCAAGTGATAGTGAACACATTGACAATTATCATGAAAAGAAAATGAAAGAAAAAATGTTAAATCGTAACATAAAAACTGTTAAAAGTGGCCGACCCAGCAGCCGCAATAAAGAAAAAAAACTTTTCGAAAATGAAATGAAAATGGATATCCAAACGTTTAACAAGCGTAAAGCAGATATTTCGTCTGATATTGACTATGATAACAATACAAAAAAACCGAAGTTAGAAATCAACGACAACGATTTAATTTCACAAAAATTGCAAAAACGTAAACGAAGTGATTCTGAGGACAACAATATTGTTTTTGAACCGAAGAAAAGATTTAAAAGCTAGATACCGTATAAATATTTAAGATTTTTAGTTTTCAAATTAGTTAATACCGAGCACTATTAAAGTAACAATGTCCTCAAAGAATAAGCAACGTAACCGAAAGAAAAGATCCTCCAAAGTGATGAAAAGACAACAAAAAATACAACACAAAAAGATGCAGATAAGCAGAAGACAAGGAAAGAAACGTATAAACTTTCCACAGTTAACTAAAAAAATTAAAAATAATGTTTTAAAAAATCAACCTCGTACTATCGATGACGCTTTAAAGATTGCAGTTCAAACAGTTAAGGGTGAAAAACGAAGGATCAAACCACCATCCTCGAGAATAATTAGAATTCCCAAGACAGGAGGTGTGTTACCACTAATACCGATTTTTGCCGGTTTGAGTGCCTTGGGAGCATTAAGCGGTGGAGCTTCAGCCATAGCAAAAACTATCAATGATGCACAAGCAGCGAAACGTCAATTGGAAGAAAATAAACGACACAATAGAACTATGGAAGCAGTTGCACTTGGCAAGGGACTCTACTTGAAACCCTTTAAAACTGGATATGGACTTTTTTTCCCAACTTAGGTCCAAAACGTCAAATAAGCTAACATTACCAGCACACGCCCTAAACAACTTGGAACTTGATTTCTATGCAAAAAAATTGAAAATACCCTATTTTCGTGGAACTTTTATGAAAGATAGACTCCCCAAAAAAATTTATAGAAATGAATCGGCTATAGTTAATTTGGACAACTCCTACGGACCTGGCACTCATTGGACTGCATATCGAAAATATGGAAAAAATATTATTTACTTTGACAGTTTTGGTAATTTACACCCACCCGTAGAGCTTTTAAGATATTTTAATTCTAATGGTACTTGTAATATATTTTATAATCATTCTCAGTTTCAGTCCTACAATTCTTACAACTGTGGCCATTTATGTTTGAATTTTTTATCTCATATGGAACAATGAATAAATAGATTAACATTATCTGGTTTGTTTCATTTATTTTAATAGATTTGTAGTGATCGTTTCTCTCTCTTTTAGTTATAATGTCATATACATTTACCTTATCGGGGAAAGAATCAACAATTTCTGCAAAGATTTACCCACCAATTATATTGAGTGAAAGTGACGAGTACGTTTTAGGTTTAATAAATTTCGAAAGTTACAATTCAATTCCAACTGTGGATAAATCAAAAAAATAGAACTACCTGAAGGCTCTTATGAAATACAGGCTATCCAGAACTATTTGGTTAGGGCGTTAAATTTGGAAAAAGAAGGTGATCCAATTGTACTGCGATTGCAAGCAAACCATAATACACTACAGTGTGAAATAAAATGCAATAGGTCAATAGACTTTTCAAAAGACAACTCAATTGGAAGTTTGTGGGGGTTCAAAAATAAAGTATTGGAAGCAGACAAATTGCATATATCCGAAAACCCAGTAGATATATTTAAGGTCAACTCCATTGCTGTAGACTGTAATTTAGTTACAAATGCCTACAATAACGGTAATCTGGTTCACATAGTTCACATGTTTTATCCCGAGGTGGCGCCCGGTTTTAAGATTGTTGAAAAACCCTCAAATGTTATATATTTACCAATAAACACGCGCTATGTGGATGAAATATTGCTTAAAATAACCGATCAGGACGGAAAATTGGTCAATTTCCGAAAAGAACTGATAACAGTAAGACTACATCTAAAGCAGGTATAAGAGCATGGTTTTTCTTTATGAAGATAATGCATTAGGGTTACCCATTAAGTACCATAAAAACAAGTCGTCCACTGGAATAATCAATAGTCCAAGACTACGTGAACATCAGTTAACATCTGAAAATAGAGCTTTTTTAATTTCCTTAGGATTTAAACTAAATAATAATAATAATAGGAAAAATAAGGAGATATTGGTGTAGTTTTAAGTTACTTCTTAGTGCAAATCTTCGACACTTTTTTTTAATATTCAACTGGAATTGTGCCTATAGTCAAAGAAATGAGTTCCAATATTCTAAAAGTAGGAGACAACGTAATAAGTGATGATTCAATAGTTAGTTACCAATATCATACACATCAACCGTACTCTGCTACGACTTTGAACAACAACGATGAAATTAGGATACCTATTCAAACCCAAGATCTCTATACCTTACCTAGTCAAAGCTTTCTATACATTGAAGGCAAACTGACAAAAGAGGATGGTACATTTAGTGACAACATAAAGTTTACCAACAATGGTCTTATGTACCTTTTCGAAGAGATCCGTTACGTATTGGGAGGAGTATGCATAGATCGAGTAAGGAATCCTGGAATAACCTCAACTATTAAAGGTTATGTATCGCTTACGCGAAGTGAAAGTTCTAATTTACAAAATGCAGGATGGAACACTGAAAACCATCCAAGTCTATTAGATGACAAAGGAAACTTTAGTGTATGCATTCCCTTAAAACTTATAATGGGCTATGCAGAAGACTTTAATAAAATTATCATGAATATTCGACAAGAATTAGTGCTTATTAGAAGCAACAATGATTTGAATGCAATATGTCAGTTGGCCGATAGAAAGGAAACTTATAAAATTGCACTTAGTAAGGTGTTGTGGAAAATACCACACGTCACCGTGAGTGATAGCCAGAAGTTACGTCTGTTAAGACAATTTGAAAGTAACAGAGATTTGAATATTGCTTTTAGAAGCTGGGAATTACATGAATACCCTCAGCTGCAACAGAGTAAAAATCACAGTTGGGCAGTCAAATCATCAAATCAGCTGGAGAAACCTCGTTTCATAATAATAGGGTTTCAAACCGATGTGAAAGGAAAAATTGCTAAAAACAGCAGTCATTTTAACCACTGTGGTTTAACAAACCTAAAGGTTTACCTAAATTCAGAAGTATTTCCATACGATAACTTAAACGTGGACTATGACACCAACAAATTTGCCATTCTTTACGATATGTATGCACAGTTCCAAAGATTGTATTATTACAAACGTCACAGCGATCCATGTTATGAACCTGCAAGTTTTAAAGGTAAAGCTCCACTGGTAGTCGTCGATTGTTCTCGACAAGGTGAAGACGTGCTGAAAGGAGGGGCCGTAGATGTTCGCATAGAGTTTGAAACAAGTAAAGCAGTGTCTGTCAAGACTACAGCCTATTGTCTTATTCTACACGATAGACTAGTTAAATATAATCCTCTAACTAGCACAGTAAAAGTTCTTTAGTAGAAAAAAAAAAAAAAAAAAAAAATGTACGCTTTGGACGTTCAAGGATTTCAATATGGAAACACTAGTTTTTTTTGTAAAGAAATTGCAATTCTGGATACTTCAAGTGGTAACTACAAGCACGCAATGGTTAAATTTCAATTTGATCTAAATCTATTTAAGTACAAGATTGAAAACCACATGAATTGGTTAACTCGAAATATACATGGTTTGGAATGGTTTAGTGATCGTTGTGGTGGTGTCGGAAGTATTATTATAAACTATGAAAACTTGACAGATTTTATCAAGAATTTTATCAATACATCTTATGGTGTTGACACTGTTGATGAAGCAAATGTCATAATCGCCGTAAAGGGAGGTCAAAAGAAAGAGTGGTTAATCAAGCTGTTGGAAGAGAATTACCATGTAATTGATTTGGAGGAAAACAACTGTCCTTCTTTGGAAAATTTAAAGAAAATGTTAAAATCTAATCACTGTAATAAACATGTAAATAACGACTTAAATTGTGCGTTAGAAAATGTATTTTTTATATACTACTACTGGAATTTGCTACACAGTAAAACCTTGTAAACAATTTTGTAAATAAAACTGTATATTAAATAAACCATTTTGTTTTTTTTTTCTCAAATAGTTAAAATGCTGAAAGTGGGAGTGATTAAATTTAATATAAATACCTGCAGCTCATTCAAAGTTAAAAAAAAATTAGTTCACATTTCGTTCGTGGACTGAGTGGTATTACAAGTTCTATTTATGGAGTCTATTTCAGCCAACTCTAGTTTTAAACAAAATTCTAAAAGAAAAACTAACAACGATGAAAAATGGTTGCTGACGTATGGACCGACTACGCTGTGTATTGAAAAAGCAAGAGCGTTAATTCCACCTGGTGTAAATAAGTTTATTTTATGTTTATATATAAATCGAGGAGGATGGGTGAATAGTGGCATAAAATTCATACCTGTGACGTCTTCCATTGAAGAAACAAGAACTTTATTAGAAATTGTGTTTAAAAATTTCACATACAAATTACCAAGTGAGGAAAAGATGAAAAATCGACGGAATATTTATAAACACGCGGCACGGGAAGAAGCAGATAATGGAATGTTTTCTATTTGTATTGCCGAAGAACACGCCTACATATGTGTTGCTAAAGCTATGCATTCAACAGAAAATTATAAGGAAACCTTCTTTGACTTTCTGGAATTTCGTTACCGTAAAAATAAGGAAGAATTACGAAATATGTGATTGTAACTATTTATTATTACATACATGTACATTATTTTTAACACTTGTTATTTTTCTAAGACATAGCATAGATAAAGAATCTGCATTTAATTCATGTTCAGTACGCCTTGATATATATTCAACACGACGCGATACTCTTGCTACACAATCTTCAATACTTTTCATTTGATTCATTTTTATGACATGTAATGTATTGTTGATTAAAAGTAATGCTGTTTTACATATATCGAAATCAAATTCCATTATTGTCTTTACAATTAATTCTTCGTAAGTTAAATATATATAGTTAGCTTTTAAAAATATACACTGTATAAGCATATTTTTCTTTTTTGTTTTTAAAGTAATATTTCGAATATCAAAAAATTTGAAAGGTTTGTAATTTACTTCTCTTCTTGTATCAGTATATATTATATCTCTATAATCATTTTCTATGAGTTTCTCAATAAAAATATTTAACGCTAATAAACATACCTCTTCTTTCAAAGGATTGAGTTCGATATAAATGTCTATGTCGGAAAATCTGTCAGTCCGTCCTACCAAAAAACTAGGAAAGCCTCCTGCTACGAAAGATCTTAACGGTACAGATTTTAGAAATAACGTTATAATTTTTAATTCATCTCCCAGATTGTGTGAATATCGAATAGTTTCAATTAAAGGTTTAGAAGTCCAGAACTTTTTAGAGCTGAAATAATCGTAACACTCTACCAATGTTAAATCTTTCTAAAATTAGTAAAATAAATTGATATTAATAATAATAATAAAATATTTATTTTTATTTATATTACATAGCTTGATCCCGCTTGGCTTGGTCCCGCTTGGGTCAAATTCTTCTGCTGCTCCTCCTCCTCCTCCTCCTCCTCCAAATCACTAAAGATGTCTTCAAATAACTTTCTTTTTCCACCCGATTCCAGTATTTTATGTGTTTGTTGTTGTTTTTGTTGTTCTTCTGTATTATCATCCAACAAATTAAATTTATACCTTTTAACAACCTTTTCTAAAATCTTGAAATCTTCATTGTTTTCAATTTTTGTTCTCATATAACGAACCGGTAAATTTCCAAACTTCCTTTTTAAGGTTATAGCCTTAGGACTGTATGTTAGTGATATAAAAATTTTATCACCTTTTTCCAGTATTTCTTTTACACCATACCTACAAATTTATACACAACAGTAGAATTACATCAACCCACTTCAAAACACATACACACACACACACACACACACACACACACACTTTTCCCTAGCGGATAACAATCGGGCAGTGAACTGGTCACTCCGTCAAGCCGATCAAACCATACAGTTCGCACGTAGCCAGACAAAGCACTTGCTACACGCGAGCACATTATGATTCAATATGTAACTTATATCTATTCACACACACACACACACACACACTTTTCCCTAGCGGATAACAATCGGGCAGTGAACTGGTCACTCCGTCAAGCCGATCAAACCATACAGTTCGCACGTAGCCAGACAAAGCACTTGCTACACGCGAGCACATTATGATTCAATATGTAACTTATATCTATTCACACACACACACTTTTCCCTAGCGGATAACAATCGGGCAGTGAACTGGTCACTCCGTCAAGCCGATCAAACCATACAGTTCGCACGTAGCCAGACAAAGCACTTGCTACACGCGAGCACATTATGATTCAATATGTAACTTATAATCTAACACTGTATATCTATTAACAAAAACCAAAAAAAAAAAAAAAAAATAACTTACTGGAAAAGTTGTTTTATAACAACGGACGCATATTTTAGAGGAAAATTAATTTTGTCCTCGGTATACACTACTATGGTGGTTGGAGTGGATGCCATTTCTTATAGTTGTTACTGCTGTTGCTACGTCTTGTAGTAGTAGTAATGAAGAAGAACAAACGAAGACTGGTGATTTTGCATGTTCAGTTTAATTGCTTATATATGAATATACAAAAAAAATCTATTAATATTTTGTAATTAAAGATTTCACGCTACACATCATATATTTTGAATAACAACAACAACAACTAGATAAGCAAAATCAGCAAAACAAGTTCAAGTTCAAGTTAACAAACATGTGCTTATCATTAAAAAAAAAACATTTATCAAACATATGCAGCATTTTTTGTAATGAAAATTTTAGTTAAATAGATCATCGAATTAATGAAAATCTCAGACTAGTCAAGTAGCCAGCTATCAGTTGTCGCTATTATTTATAACGTATAACCAAATTTTTTATCAAATAAATCTATCTAAATCTAAATCTAAAGTTCCTAACGATGGCAGAAAATATGATTGGAAACGCTGTCCAAATTGAAGAAAATAATGTGGAGATCGCCGCTCAAATTGAAGAAAGAGAAGAGATTTTTAATAACTTGGAAGGTGATTCCATCAGTTATAAACATTCATTTTTGGACAAATCATCTAGGCTTGTTAGAAGATCATTCTTGTTTAGCATTGATATTAATTAAATTGAAGAGGAGGAAGAAGAAGAGCTGGAGGAAGATGATCAGGAAATTGACGAAGGAGTGGACATGGATGGACAACTGCTAAATTTAGGAACCGAGGCTGACGTAAAAGTAAGCAAGTTTAGAGCTAGTGAATTATTTAATAATTTCGAAGAAAAAGATGTATGTGTTATACAAAGCTACACTAAAATTGAAAGTCGAACACTAGGAACATTTGCTATTTGCCTTCCGTGTAGTGCAATTCACATGAGATATTTACGGAGAGGGGAATCCGATCATGTGAGCTGCCACTACAAAAGAGCTTATGTTGTTAGTGCTTTTGATTTACATTGTGCTATTTGTAGGATACATCTTTTTCTACTAATTCCTGAACATGCTTGCTTTTACTGCAATAAAAATGAAAAAAAAGATATAGACGATTATGTTGTTAAATATTAATATTAAACATAGTTTGTAAATGTGATGGGTAGATTAGTTTAACAATATTAATTTTAAATATAGGTTATAAACGTAATGGATAGATAATGTCAAAAATATTAATTTTAAACATAAATTGTAAAGATAATAAGTAGAATACGTCAAGAATATTAATTTAAAAATGTCAAATGTTACTATAAGCGGTTATATATTTTCAGTGCTATATGCAAAATACTTCTTTTTATTCTAACATCTGACACTGTATTTGTAAATGAAATAGCTAATCATATGTAAAAAAAAAAGTGTCGATTATGTCAACTGCCACTAGAAGCACTCATATATTAGCATAACATTTTGTTAACGCTTGTTTCTGTATTCAATTGAGTTTTCTCTTACTTGATGCAAAGTATATTAATATTATTAGTATAATTAAAAAGTAGTAGATTAGGCTATGCCGGTCCGACAATCAAAACCGTCATTTTTACATGTAAATTCCCATAAGAAAATTTAAGCTTCGATTTGCAAAAGTGGTGCCATTTTAGGGCGTGGCACTTTTTGTGTCAACCCATAACAATTGTTTTGTTATGTAATGTGAAAATTAGTATGTATTAAAAAACTTGTTAGATCATTGTTGTTGTCGTTTCAATATAGGAAAAGGAAAAAATGTGTGACACAAATTATAAAAAAAAATATTATCCTCTTTTTAAAATTACAACAAAATGATGTCTAATTACATCTTTGAAGATTTGTATCAAATAGTAATATCTAGTGCGACATACAGGACAATTGTTGACCATTATAGAACAACAACAATTTTCATCATTCCATCTTAAAATACATTTTACAGTAAGTTGTAAATCTCACAACAATGCAAAGCTCATTAGTGTTCAAAACAAAAATGTATACATAGAAAACAGACTAACAATGTTGGATTATTTATTTAACACAAACTCAACCTTTGAGACCTGTCTTATAGTATACCAATAACAATATATAAATCTATCTACAAAATTTCTATGTTATCTGACTTGGGGAGAGAGAGACGTTATGAAACCAATAAAGTCGGTAAGCTTTAATGAATCAAAAAATCATATACACCTAATGATTGTTTGGAGTTATGCATACAAAAGAGCTCGAAAAGATGAAGAAATTATCAACAAAATGCATTTTCAACGACGAATAGCTAATTTAGAATTAATTTTAAAAAATGTACTTGATGAAAATCATAGGACTAGAATTTATATTGAAAGGTTTAATTGATTTAAATAATAAAAAATATATTAAAGATATAATTATTTGTTTCATTTATTTTCGGTTAGACGAGGCTATTTTACATATATATTAATTACTTTAAGTGCTATACGTTTTTTATCATC
This sequence comes from Kuschelorhynchus macadamiae, assembly GCA_030620095.1. Lineage (NCBI taxonomy): Eukaryota > Metazoa > Arthropoda > Insecta > Coleoptera > Curculionidae > Kuschelorhynchus > Kuschelorhynchus macadamiae. The sequence goes on from JAUTXW010003061.1 coordinate 301,939, forward strand.
TGGTATAAGCTATTATTCGAAACAAATATTATTTATTATAACAACATTATTATTGATCATCTCAATACTACACAAACATCTCCTTATCTACATCCTCGACCTTTTCTTATCTGCGAACCTGAACTCTAGTCTTACGTCGTCGTCGTCGTCGTCGAAAATGAAAACAAGCTATTCTCGGTATTTTTCCAAAAACTAATATTTTACGTATTTATTCAAATATTGCTCATCTCAATACTACACAAACATCTCCTTATCTACATCCTCGACCTTTTCTTATCTGCGAACCTGACCTCTAGTCTTACGTCCAACATTAACAGAAAAACAATTCTCGGTACTCGACCTTTTCTTATCTGCGAACCTGACCTCTAGTCTTACGTCGAACATATTAATTTTAATTAACAGAAAAACAATTCTCGGTACTACGGAATTCGGCGAGGCGAGGCTCGGCTCATGAAATTATACCAGAAGTGCGGCGTGAAGCCCTACAAACATTCTATTTTTTTTTTTTTTTTACCACATGTGTTGTACTGTATAACTGCGTATTATTACTATTATTGCTCGTTTAAAAGATAAACAAGATCATCTAAATTGTTTACTTATTACGACGTACTGCATGGCGGTAGTAGTAGTAGTCTAGAAGTTCAAAATTTGACAAAAAACAAATCTCGGTGTCGACGGTTCGAATCCAGGCGGGCGCGTGGGCTTTTTTTTTTTTTCTTCTAAGAAACAAATTAGTAATAATTATAGCGGTGCATGTGTGTGTGTGTGAGTGCCAAAAAGACACTTCACATATAAGTCTTTTTTGCTTCTACCTATTTACATCCTTATAAAAACACCACCATCCCCCCATAAAATAAAACTACCCGACGGGTCTCAACGCCTTTTTGAACACCTACACTAATAAGGCCCTTCTGGTCAACAGCCTCTGGTCATTGTCGACCACTTCTTCTTCGGCATTTTTCAGGCATTTTTCAGGATTGTGTCACTTTTTAACACGTACTTTTTGAACACCTACACTAATAAGGCCCTTCTGGTCAACAGCCTCTGGTCATTGTCGACCACTTCTTCGGCCTTTTTCAGGCATTTTTCAGGATTGTGTCACTTCGTCGCCGAAGAAGTTGGACACACCCAATCTTTGGACAGACAGGCCATCCTCGGTCACAGTACCCCGCCTTCTATACTACTTATATATACACGTATATTTCTGTATTTAAATGAAAAAGATCTAATATTTAGGTCAACTAATGCCTTTTTAATACAACTACATATTTATGCTAAGAAAGCAAATAAAGCAAATAATGCTTTGTTTTCAAACATAATATATTTCAAACAAACACATTTTAATTATAGAAGAACAATCGTACTCCTACATTAAAAAGAAAGAATTTCTAGTAATTTTGTATCATCTACTAAATAGCTGAAAACGTATTTATTTTTATTATTATTAATTCGTTATTAATGTGTGTTTCTTTGACTATATATGTTATCCATTATACATTTTTTCTGATCAATATTTAAATATTTTAGAAATTTAATTCAAATTTGTGTGTATTTCGCCAATAGCAAGAATATACTTACTTTATTTACCTAAAATATACTTGACTGAACGAAATTGTTTTTTTTTGTGTTACTTTAAAAAAGCGACTTTTATTTTCTTCATTTCGAATATCTAATTGTTTTTCGCCTCGTAGTAACAAGATGATTTTCATTTATACCAGTCGTGGATAGGTGAATAAATTGCTGATCAGCCATAACAAGTTAGTTCATTTACCCTTTATATAGGAAATTGCCATGTGCGGTGTGAAATATATTTTTATATAAAGAGTTTTTGGTTGTATAATTTATATGCGTCTTAACTTCCTTAATAATTAAAATTAATTTTTATCATCATTGTTATTTCCGTGAAAACGGTGCAAAAGATACGAAACTAAAAGATTGTCAAATAATGTTTTCTTTTTTGGAAAAAAGGTATGTAGTACGCACTGCATAAAAGTTCATAACAAAGTTATTGCAATACGGTGTACGACTATAATAAACAAACCATTTTGAATCTCAAACACGCATTCTAAACGATTTTATCTTAAAATAAATCTCATCAATATGTTGCGAAATACAACAGGTGCTTTGAGGAACATAATAGACGGTTGCCGCCCAAATTTCACCAGCATAATTGCGACCGCAGATATTACAAGATCATTTATTATAAGACCTGAAAAGAGCCGCACCTCGTTTGTCATTTGCTTTAAAACCATTGAGCTTGTTGCCTTATATCGATTTAAGAAATTTTATTTCACTTTTGGTGATAATAATTATTAAAATATTTTGGTTTCCTCCGGGCTGAGTTTATATTTTACGCAATGCTTTCAAAATGCTTATTTAAAATCTTTATTACCAAATGTGCTTTTGAGATTTTAAATTGTGTATAATAAAGAAAAAAAATATTACAATATGTTGCACTAACCTTTCAAATACATTTCCACTTTGGGAACAAATTGTGATTTTTCTAGTTTGACTTTGACTTTAAGTAAATACAATACAACAATTAACATATGATTAACAACATTTAAATTTTATGTGTATAAAATGTACCCTTGTGGAAGTTGCCATTTAACTTTTAAATGTATTTTTTATTTCATTTTGGCCATTGTATAGCTTTATGTCTAAGTTCTTTTCGTTCTTTTTACTTCCCTCGCAAAAGTATTGTAATCGTGAAAAAATCACCCTGCAAGATATTTTCAGATTTTCACGTTTCAGAGTCAGATTTCGAAAAACATGTTTTCTCGATTCCGTGGGTCGGTTTGTCTATCTGCCTGTCTATTCGCGGCATAGCTAAAAAAACTACTTACCCGATTGACTTCAAATTTTGGTCAAAAATTAAGGGTCAAAATAAGTCAAAACAAAACGGCCTAGAGAAAAGACTATTACTAAAAAATTACTTATCCAATTTACCTCAAATTTTGGATAAACATCAAATATTTTATTGGAATCAACTGGTAATATTTCGGAATGAATCCAAATGGCGGCTTAATTACATATTTAAAAATTCAGCTTGAAAAAACTGCTTAATGGATTGATTTCAAATTGTATTCCATAACTAATTGTGGTATAAGGATGAACTAGCGAAATTGTAGTACTAATTCAAGATGTCCGGACAAAATGGCTGCCAAATAAAATGTTTGTAATCGTGAAAAAATTTCCCTCTCAGGTTTTACATATCTTCACGTTGTAGCGTCTCTAAAGGCCAAAAAAATATGTTTTAAGAAATCCGTCGGTCGTCTATCGGTCTGTCTGTTACTTCGCGGCATAGCTTAAAAACCACTTATCCAATTGACTTCAAATTTCGATAAAACATTAAGGGTCATATGGGGATGATCTGGTAATATTTTGGTAAAAATCTAATATGGCAAAACAAAATGGCAGCTTAGTGAAATGTTAAAAAAATTTTATTAAAAAACTACTTATCCATTTTATCTTAAATTTTGCACAAACATCAAAGTGAAGTTGGAAACAACTGGTAAAATTTTGGTACGAATCGAAGATTACGAAACATGGCGGCTTAATAGAATATTAAAAATTCAGCCTCAAAAAACTACTTAATGGATTGATTTCAAATTGTGTGCCATACCTTATTGTGATATAAGGGTCAACTAGTGAGATTGTGGTACTAATTCAAGATGGTCGAACCAAATGGCGGCCAAAGAAAATGTTTCTAATAGTGAAAAAAATCAGCCTCTCAAGTTTTACGTATGTTCACGTGGTGATGACCTGCTAATATTTTGGAAAAAATTCAATATGGCGGAACAATGTTAAAACAATTATCACAAAAAAATCTAATTATAGAATTTGCCTCAAAATTTGCACAAAAATCAAGTGTTAGAGATGACTGAACGAGTAACATTTTGATATGAATCCAAGAAAGCAAACCAAAATAACGGCCTAATAAAATATTAAAAAAAAAACAGCCTGAAGATACTACTTATTAAAGTAATTTCAGATTTTGTGCAATGATTAAGTGTGATATAGTGATAAACTGGCAAAGTTGTGGTACGAATTTAGGATGGTGAAACAAAATGGCAGCCAAATAAAAATTTTAAAAATCAACGAAAAAAATCATGTTCAATTGACTTTAAATTTTGCATAAAAATTAAATGTTAAAATAGGATAAACTGGTACGAATTCATCATGACGTAACAAAATGGCGGTATGTATCAATGTAAAAATTACGAATGAATTTATTTTAAATTATGTCCAAAAGTCAAGCTAGGTGCAGGTAGAAATAAATTAGAAAAATGTTGGTAGGAATTCAATATGATGGAACAAAATGGTGCCCAATAAAAATGTTTGAAAAGACACTATATGTAACACATATATAATGTGCTAAACTAAATAGAGTTACACCGCACTATTTTTAACAAATAGAAAAATAATCATAACGAGGGAAGTTCCGGGTAAAGGAAATTTAGCATTTTTTTTTTTCAATACAATGGTGGCGATTTGCTTATAAAAAAGGAATTCTTTATTATTATTATTCATTTTCATTAGATTATTGCGTACAAGATATAACACGAAAAATGGTACGTGGCATGACAGAGGAGGGAAATATTGATTACATTTATCGGTTATTTATTTAACTAGATTGGAAAACCTGTTTTATAGGGTTTAGTTATCAAACTATAGAAAGGACTTTGACTTGACACGATTGAATTACTTATAAAAATATGTTTGAAATACATTACATATAACACATATATACTGTGACTATGTACTGAACTAAATTGGGTCACACTTCATTATTCCTAACAAGAACGGAAAAAATCATAACGAGAGAAGTTCCGGGTAACGGAAATTTACCGATTTTTTTATTTTTGATGCTGTTGGAGAAATCACTGGGGGTTAAAAATTGTATACATATGAAATTTTCATTTTTCTTAAATCTGTGGGTAATTGAAAAGAAACTAAACAGAAGTAAAATGCGAAATTTATAGGAAAAATATTGCAATTTTTATATATTATTAACCAAAACAATAAAAGCGAAAACAGCTCATAAATAGTACAGATATCTGTTGGAATAATAACTATGAAGTTCGTTACCACTGCTTTTGGAACTGTATGATATTCTTCCACAAGAGTATTCAGAGCATTTTCTAGTTTTGCTTGGGTAACGCGTTTTTTTCGGACTCGCCATCTTAGATAATCTCATAAAAGCTCTATGAGATAGAATTTAGCGGAGCGAGCTTAATTTCATTACAGAAAATGGATGGCTGTTTGTTCATATAATGTTTTATGCCTAATTTTTTTACTCATGGTAATCTTGAAAAACTACCCTGCAAGATTTTTGCAGATCTTTGCGTTTTAGTTTCCCTGGACCCCAGAAAACATCTTCGGTCTGTACATGGAATTATCCGTCTGACTTCAAATTTTTGTCAAAAATCGAGAATCTTATAGCGATGCGATGGTAATGTTTGGGTAACATCCAATGCCGAAACAAAATAGCCGCCTTATAAAATGTAAAAAAAAAAACATTTTTAAGAAACTACTTACCCAAATGACCTAAAATTTTTCACAAAAATCAAGTGTTAAACAGGGATAGATTGTTGAAATTTTAGTTTTATTATCCATATAAGATGGAAAAATAAAATGGCGGCCTAATAAAACGTTTAAATATTTGGTAAATTCCATTGCCTGTAAAAAAAAACATTAATTTTATAGAGGAAAAAAATACGAGACTAGTAAAAAGAAAGCAAGAAAACTCAAAGAGAAAGATACAGACAAAAATTGATAAATCTTTGGGTTTTTTTTTACTGATATTTAGAAACAACAATGAGGAACTTGATTTAATTAAACTGGAAATTTTGTTACGGCACTGTATATTGTAAAAAAGACTGGGTTATGACTTATTAAAATAAAAAATTAATAGGACTATTTAAATTTTATTACAAAAAATACTATCAATCACAAAATTATTAACTGGTTCCTAAATGTATTTAAAATATGCGTCCGAAACCCACACGAGTCTCGTCGTGATAGCAAGTGATTTTACAATTTATATAAAATTATAATTTGCGTTTTATGAATACGTTATTAATTGACAAAACCGGAATGCCTACATTGGAGATTATCAGTTACAATATTAGAGAAATATATTTTAAACCGTTTTCAAACGGATATGTTATAAATCTAACGACGACGATATTTATTTAAACAGAATACTTTAAAGCCCGCACATATTTTTTAGTCTATTATTTTTATTTTACGTTTTACCGTATTATCACAATCAACAGACCTTTCGTTTTATATTAGTTTCATAACATTAAATCATTAGCGTGCACATTCATTTATTTCGAATGCGGGTATCATCTGAAATATATTGTAACAGGTGGTCGACGGAAGTTTGGAGTTGAAATGATATATTTCTGATAGTAGTTACGTTCTGATAACACAGTTTTTTCTTCTAGATTACACCAACGTCATAACAAGGATACTATGACCTCCTATACTGCAACTCTGTATACGCAGTGACACAATACTAGCATTATAGTATCCTTGTTTAAACTAAAGTTTACAGAATTAAATATTTAAATTATTATATATGTTATAGATATATATATATATATATATATATATATATATATATATATATATAATATATTTAATTCTGTAAACTTTGCTTTAGTCTAACGTGAAATAAACAAAATGTATTTTCATTATTGCTGCCAACGAAAGCAAAACAAGGCTATCAGAGTATTAGCTAGTAGATTAGTAGTAGTAGTACATCAGTAAATCTAGCTTTCCGCTGGCATATTAACGTCTATCAGATGAACGATATAGACAAAAAGTAGTTACTAATTAGCACTAACTGGGATTGAACATACGTTTTCTGATATTTTAATTTCTTTTATATTATTAGAATTAATATTTTAAGAAATTTGTACTTAAAACTATTTTATTTGTACTTAGTTATGCAGGCACAATGATATTCTGTGTATACAACAGTTGAATATCAAAATATAAAACATAATACAGATACATTTTTGGTCTTAGTCAAATATTGTGCTGATTACACGTGTTTAGCTTCACGCGAGCCGCTTCAGGCCTTAACATTCAAAAGGAATAAACATGCGGACAAGACAGACACATATCTAGACAAAAACAGCTTACCCCGTTTTTTGCTGTCTGATATGGTGGCGCGACAATAAAATGCTTGAATAAACCAGCGCTAGTCCTGGGTCTAAATGCACTGTTTTTTTTAACTCGACGATTTTTATATTCCTATTCCAAGGTGTTAATTCTTATATCCTGCGGTAATTTGTAACATTGAATATATTTTTCATGCGAAAGTGACACGTCATTTAGACTAAAATCTGTTCTCGATTCACAGATCACATCTTCTTCTTCCAACTCTCCCAAAAGTGAGAATTAATTGTGTATATTACTTCCCTCCTAAAAAGAAAGTAGGTATTGTTCATGAAAAAATCACTCTTCAAGATCTTTTCAGATCTTTACGTTTCAGGGTCTCTAGATGCCAAAAACATGTTTTCTGTTCGCGGCATAGCTAAAAAACTAATTACTAGACTGGCTTCAAATTTTGTTCAAAAATTAATGGTCATATGATGATGACCTGGTAATATTTTAGTAATAATCCAATATGGCGAAAAAAAAATGGCGACCTAATAAAATTAATAGATATTCAGCCTGAAAAATAACTTAGTGGATTAATTTTAAATTTTATTTTAAAACTATTTAGGGTATGAAATTAGGGTATAAATTAAAGATGGGGGAATAAAATGTTTGTAATCGCAAAAAAAATCACACTGTCAGGTTTTACATATCTTCACATTTTAGCGTCCCTAGATGCTAAAAAATATGTTTTATCATTTCCGTCAGGTTCTCTGTCTGTCAGTTCGCGGCAGCTTAAAACTACTTACCAGGATGACTTCAAATTTTAGTAAAAAATTAAGAGTCAGATGGGGATGACCTGGTAACATTTTGGCAAAAATCCAATATAGCGAAAAGAAATGTCGGCTTAATGAAATAAAAAAAATAATATTAAAAAACTACTTAGAAAACAACTGGTAGAATTTTGATACCAATCCAAGATGGCGGAACAAAATGGTGGCTTAATAAAATTATTAAAAATTTAGCCAACAAAACTACTTAGCAGATTGACTTCAAAGTATGTGTCGTAACTAATTGTTGTATAGAAATGAAGTAGTTAAATTGCGGTATTAATTCAAGATGGGGGACTAAAATGTTTGTAATCGTAAAAAAATTACCTTCTCAGGTTTTACATATCCTCACGTTTTAGCGTCTCTAGATCCTGCAAAAATGTGTTCTATCTTTTCCGTTGGTCTGTCTGTGTGTCAGTTCGCAGCACAGCTTAAAAACTACTTAACAGACTGGCTTCAAATTGTAGTAAAAAATTAAGGATCATGGAGTCGACTTGATAATATTTGGGTAAAAATCCAGTAGCCGGAACAAGATGGCGACCTAGTGAAACGTTAAAAAAATTATTACTAAAAAAACTAATTATCCAACTTACCTTAAAAAAATGGAATGTTATATAAGGATATGCTGGTAACATTTTAGTATAAATCCAAGATTAAAACAAAATGACGGTTTAATATAAAATAAAAAAAAATTAGCCTAAAAAAACTAGTCATTAGATTAATTTAAAAATTTGTGCAAGCATTAATTGTATATAGTGAAAAATTGCTAAAGTTGCGGTACGAATTTAAGACGGCGAAAGAAAGTGGCGGCCAAACGAAATTAAAAAAAAATCGACGTAAAAAATCTTAATCAACTGACTTAAAATTTTGCAGAAATATTAAATGTGAGACAGGGATAAACCGGTACCAATGACGTAACAAAATGGCGGTGTGTGTCGGTGTAAAAACTACTTATTGGATTTATTTTAAATTATACCCAAAAATCAAATGTGGCATAGGTAGAAACTGGTAGAATATTGGTAGGAATCCAGTATGTTGTAACAAAATTGCCCCGATAAAAATGTTTAAAAAGATAGTATATACATGTTACTAAAGACTATGCACTCAAGTATACTGGGCCACAGTTCACAATTTCTAATAAAAGGAAAGATTCATAACGAGGGAAGTTCGGGGTAAAGGAAATTTACCATTTTTTTTTAGATACTGTTATTATGCTTGAGGTAGTTGCATCTACTAAGCCACATTTAGCCCTTACTCTAGATTTACAAGTATTTATATTTTAGACAATAAAATGTTTGTTTAGCACTTGTTGGTATCTTGTGCTTCGGCTATTATCTAGCCATAATGGGGCATAGGCTATTTTTATTATCTTTATCCCATTGTGTAAAAAATTTGTTTAATTCCATTCTAAGCTACTTACTAGATATAATTTAGGTTTAAAATTGTGGTTATCAACTCATTTTTAACTCGACTCTGAAATGATACGGGAAATATAATTATTATCTATACTTTGAACCTTGTACGTCCAATTTTAGAAGTTGATAGATTAATTCTATTTTTTATTATCGTATTAAATGACGAATGTCGTGTTAGTAGCATTGATTAACGGTCTACTTTAATTTAATTACCCAAATTAATTAAAAATACTACTTGCAAAGAAATACAGTTACCATAAACGTTAAAAATAATGAAATTAATCACTTTGCGAGAAAAAGTCGGTCACGACAATCTAGATTTTGTGTTTCTCGAGCAAATTTGCTTTACCTTTATATTATTCTACAGTTTTTGTTCAATTTTTTCATCCGGGATTTAGGAGATTTGACACGAGCTTAACATTAGTAGAAACATAATATGTAAACTTTTTATTTTTAACGTTAATATTTTATTTTAGTACATCTTGCATCTATAAAACGAACATATGGAGGTTTCATATTCATACCAATATGATTAAATTACCAAATCTCTAAATATCTAATCACAATTTTTGTAAATAATTCTTTAAAAATTGCTGTGACCTTTTTGTAGCAGTAATTATGAAGCAAGGTGACATTGCTTTCATCCAATAACCTACTAATACAAATATATATACTAGGTTATGCTAATATAAAAGATTATTGAAGTATATGGAAGAGGTTTGAAGTATTGACAAATGAGTCGGACACTTTAATTCGTTTTTCTTATGAAGGTGCCTGAGGAATATTTTTCTTATGTAAGACGCTCTTCAAAATCAGGGTTGAAAAAAAACATTTTTTGTTTATTTTTAGACTTTTGTTTATTATCATTAACATGATGTATTCTAGGTATAACTATGTTTTGTTATTAGAATAAATTTTTATTCCGAAATTAAAACGAATTTTTTTTGTGGATTTTTTAACTTCTACTGAGATTCTAAAAGGCAAATAAGTAGTTTTGTACTTAACTAACTAGGAAAAAATATTTAAGCTTTAAATATGTTTTATAGTTTATATGTTGTTCAAATAGCTTAAAATAAGTGATATTATATTATATACTTTTAAAACACTTGTTTCCAGTCAAAATGTATAAAATATAATAAACTCTGCCAAACGTTTCAAACAAAACAAGTTATATCACTATTTTGGAAAAACTATTTTCGGAAAATTTTACACATTTCTGAAGCACTTTACATACATAATACTAATTTTCTATAAATTGCAGAATAAATCCTACAACTTATTTAAAAAAATTACCAACAGTTATCCTTTAAGAAAATTCTGAACAATTGACAAGGTCTTTTGTAATATTCTTTATAACAAATTTAACGCAGAACTCTGTATTTCCGCCCCATGCACCATAAAATTTATACCTATAGTCGTAGAGAATGCCAAAAATAGCAATTCAATATCTTAAACCTTGTAGAAAATTAAACATGAAAGGTCCAAAAATCTGCATGTATAAGTTCAACACTTTAAATGAAGAAATCAATTTTAAAATTTTGTTCTAAAGTTTTGAAACGTCTTTTTAATATATACCTTCCAGTGTATCATCCTATTACTATATATGAAGTGGATATTAGTTACTATTTACCCAAAGCTATCAGTAGAAAGCGTCGATATGACACTGCGAACACGAGAAGTTATCAAACCGTAAGGTGCATTCCATTTCAAGCAGACTTAATGAAATATAACATCTTAAATTACGTGAAAGAGAGATACTTAATGCGTAATACCCGCACTTCAATGCACATGTTGCATTTCCTTACTTGTATTTCCTTGAATTTAGCTGTTATTTACCAACTAAAATTAAAGGTATTTATTTAAATACACAATAGTATTAACGTTTTCTTATGCTTAAATACATTTGACCGGATACATGACGACCAACATTTGTAGACGGTGTGCCCTAAAGGCAGTAGGTAAAAAATCACGAGTATAGAAGACATAACCCCCAGCTTTTAAAGTAAATTATTGTTATCCAAAATTCGATCGTTCAATAGTTAATCGAAGATTTGTAATTTTTATAGACTTACTATATTAACTCACGAGTATCGCTAATGTGCCAAAATCGAGGCTAAACTCACACAATAACTTTTGCCAATATGTTCCACCCAAAACCTTAAGTAATACAGCGATCCATCTCGACCATCATTCAACCCCTATTACTCTTAAAAAAAAATGCTATTGGGTGAGTTCTCTTAATAACGATAGGCACGAATTCTCAGAAAATGGATCTTTTAATTGATGAAATTGTCATAAAGTAAGTACATGTAAAACTGTCTCATATATCTTTACACAGGGTGTTTATAGAAATCTCGTTTAACCCCACATTTTGAGGAAATATTACTCAGAGCGACTGCTAGTAATAGCAGCGCACTTTCTTGCATTGAAGTATTATCATTATCCACTCATGATTTTTCCTCAACTATCATGGTTAGGGGTGCCGGTTGGATTATAACATTCCGAGGCAACACGCTGAAATAGTTGCTAGTTCCTAAATATCGAGTTACTTCTTATACTTGACCCTATACTTCCAAAATCTCGACGTGGAGCTTAGTTCTTCAGGGTGCTTTAGCTGGGGACCTAGCTAAAACTTAGCCATTGCATCCAGGGAGAGAGAAGCACATCATGGCATTACGCTATCTTCTACCCGGAATATAAGCTTAAAAATACATTTTAAAAATATGCTTTGGAAGGTAAACCATAATATATGAAAAGTATATTTTGAGAATATTATGATACTAAATCGATTTGAGTAAACGTCAGTTTGACAGTGTTAAATTTTTTCGACCAATGAACCATTTCCGGAGAATATAAAATATTATTTTAAACATATCTGCTGAATAAAGTAGTTTACTTTTCATGTCAGTGTTGAAATAATAATTATCGAAATACATTTAAAAATAAACAATTTATTTGTTGTGTCACATCTCGGTCCATCTGTCTGTTAGTTCGCGGCGTAGCTTAAGCTACTCATCAGAGTGACCTCAAATTTTAATCAAAAATTAAGTGTCATGTGGGGTTGACAAAAATCCAGTTTTCCTGAAAATTTTTGCACAAAAATTAAGTGTTACATAAAAATGACATTTTATATAAATATTTCAAAAATTAGCCCGAAAAACACTACTGAAAGCATTAAGGGTGATATAGAGATAAACTGGAAATATTCATAACGAGGGAAGTTACAGGTAAAGGAAGTTTACCGTTTTTTATTATTTATTATGGCTTTAATGATAGTTTCTTTGGCAAACCTGATGCTAACCTAAAGGGACGCAGCCACCTAACAGTATCGGTTTTGTAAAAAAAAAAACAAAAAAAGTCTGGCTCTTTGTTTAACATACACTTTTTTACATCACCTCAAAAAATCTAACCATGGCTAAACACAACGGTTTCCGAATTTTAAAACACAGCAATATACAAAAGTATAAGTTTTGTTAAAAAAAAACTAAAAAAAGTGCATCATACATCAATTCTGACTTCTCTGGAGGATAGTCATTTACAGTAATAACTTTAGTTACTCTTCTGCATATGAATCAATCAGTATTATATCGGAAAATAGCGGCAAGATATTACTGTAAATTCGATAAATAAACATACATCTGGCAAGGTTGGCATGGTCTAGGCGGTTTATTCCTAAGTGTGGGTCACCTCAAACGATATTATTGTAGTGAATGACCCGGATGATCAACTAAATACAACAAAACACGTTTTCGTTTAGTAAAAAACAGAATATCGGAAAATCTAGAGTTTTTTAATAACAACCAATTGAAATTCTGATAATCTTAATGAAGAAAAATATACTTTCACTAGGGACCTTATTCTTGATCCATAAATAAGACGTTGATAAGGAACTAGCGCGATGTTTTTCTACTAGCAAGTTAACCAATGTGCTTCAGTAATTATTATGAGCCAATTAATAATTAAATCATAGTTTGGGCGCTTCGTGTCTTTAATTTTTATATCAAATTCACTCACTGAAGATGTCTTAAATCATACTTTAGTTTTGAAAAGCAGGAACTTCCTAAATAAGAAGTGTATATCATCCATCGAAATATCGGCCTTTTAACTGGAATTTTATTATAGTGTAATATAATTTTAACTGAATCGGCGAAATTATAACACGCCAGAAGATAAAAGTATCCAATTGGCGCTAGTTTAATAAAAACCTTTATTTTTGAAAATAGATCCAACTTTCCTTGAACTATCGACGAATTTACAAACCTACTAACGATTTAATTTATAGAACTTGTAGTAAACTAGCACACACATAAATAAATATTTACTACCTTCACTAGAATTTCTGCATTATCTTTGGCAGTTCGTATTATTTGATTTAAAATATAAGCTAGTATACAAGGTTAGACAACCAAGGCGAAACTTTTACTGATCCAAGAAGCAGAAGAACTTTAACACAACCAATTGAATTTAGACTCCGTGTTATATAAAACTCCTTTATGCTCTGCATTATTTTTCCTGAATAGTATACATAAATTTATTACTGAATAGGTATATGCATTATATAAACTGTGGTATCTTTGTGTGGAGGAGTTCGTTATTAGGAAAGTTCCGTTTAACTGCCAATCTACCGATTTTTTAGAAAGGAGGTAATCTTTTTACTAGTTTAATTGAAAAATAATAACAGTGGCCTATAAGACACAATATTAACTTTGTAATAGTTTTAGTATAAAATATTTGATCTTGAAATGTAGAAGGAACACGTTAACAGCTCTAGCCAATTAAGAAATAATTTTCCTAGGGAAGAGAATGTGTCACACTAATATCTAGGTAGGTCCTTTCTGACGTTTCTATATAAAAGGTATTTTCAGAATACTTAAGAAACCTGCTCTGTACTAAGACAGATACATTTTACATAATATTTAAATATATAAATATTTATAATAATTTAAATTCTACCTGACTTATATAAGGGTATGTTAAATTACAATATAAGTTCTATATTGTCTACTTACATTGAAATATTTTAAGTAATACAACATAAGCACCTCATTTGAAAAAATATGGGTTATAATTAGACAACTCGTCATAAAGTCTTAATAAGCGGCAATGTTTTCCTAGACATTAATGTTTTCATAACAACGAATAGAAATTACAAATGCAAATACATAAACCATACTTTTTATTGACTCTTGCGTCAGTGCAAATATGTGTCACCACGATCATATTCTTCATTATTTGCGCACGTAAGACAAATATGATGGAGAAATCTTCTCCTACTTAAGTATTTCCTCGAGCCATCAAAACTTAAGTACAGTACTGTTAAAACTAATTTAATAACTTCTTTTTAAGTCGTCGTAATGTTAGCGTATGCTGTTGTACATTGACTCCGAAAAATTAGACATTAGTTTCAAAAGCTAATTCACAAGATGATTTTAATAGTGAAAATATCATGTCAAAAATATATTGTTTATAAAAATATTATTTTCGTGACTTTGTTATTTTAGGCTAATACGAGTGCGACTCTATTGAAATTCGGTGGCAAATATAGTTTTTAAATTACACCTGACCACTGTCAAATAAGGCATAATCCCCATATCTCAAACCTTGACGGCGAGGATATTTAAAAATTATTTATTTGCGAGCTTTGTAAATATTTTTAGTACCATTAAATTCAAAGATAGGTCCTAGTGAGGTGATCATCACCACTCTAGTCCAAGAATTAAAACATATCACTAAAATCCCTTGGCAATTTTTTTAGCACCCGCACAGTGAGTTATAATGCATATTGTGGCAATTAAGTTAGCCTTGAACCGCTCAAATTGCGAGATATTTTAATTTTTTGAATTTTTTTTTGTTGTTTGTATTCACCACAAAAGAAAGGGCCGTTCTGTGGTATTGACCGGTGACAACAACAATATTTGAGATTTGAGGTTCAACCAGTAATAATTATTTTTATTAATTAAAACTTAGACAACGTACCGGTATTTTAAAAATAGTCGTAGAAAACAGCACAGCATTAAAATTGAGAATATCTTATATTAAAACCCACTATTATTTAAAAAAATACATATACGGGAAAGCAGGATACAATGTTTGATAAAACACAGTATCAAGAGCTTAGTGATTAAAATGAGATGACAATAAAGCATTATAAAAAATTGTTAGTTAAGCTTTAATAATTTATCACAGTAAGCAGTTGTTACTGCTTACCAGATGACAACAATGAACAAAATAATGTATTGTTCCAGTTTCTTTATCTTTTAATCGATTGATTTGAACTTTGGGGAAAAATAATTTTGATTTTAGCGCCTGTTTTGAGATAAAAGTTAGGTTCCCGACACATCATGTTTAACTGAAAGTGGCAATATTCTTTTCAATTTTTATGACATTTTGTAGACGTAATGATTTTAAATTTCAATTGTCTTTTTAACAATATGAAAGTTATGATATATGTACATAATAATATAACTTGTTTTCAAAATTGCAACAGAATTAACACGTTAACAAAAAAATATATATAAATATCTGAAAAACAATAGAATATGTATGCGGTTATAACTCTTAAGTAAAAATTATTTAAAACGACATAATCATTAGAATTCATTCGTTTTTCGTAACTTTATAAAACATATTTTATATATAAACTACCTCCTATGAAACTGATAAAAACAATACTGCTAACTCGACTCGAAAGTAATTTATATCATACACGTGTTAAAAAATAGTTTTTGCAAGTTTAACAAAAACCTCATTTTTAACTTATTTTATTTACAATCAAAGTAATTACTGAGTTTTTCAAGACTAGTGTTGAAACAATTTTTTCAAACGCTAGTGTTAATATAAATAAAAATAAAGATAAAAGTACTGCTGAAGATTTTGTAGGTTGTTAGAAACAAAAGCTATTTACATGCGACATTTTGTAGAAAACTGAAGCAGTATAGTATAGGATCATAAAATATGCAGTAGGTACGTGCCATTAAAATTAAAATTTGTAAGTGCTTCCGATTTAACTGAAAGTTCGGATAACTGACTTTTTGTCAGAAAGGAAACGAAAATTTAAAAACTATTGCCCCCTGAAAACTTTAAAGAAATAGGAATCTGATACAAAATTACATTGTCATCCATATTGTTATCTTTATTTTAAAAAGGTAAAATCATATTTGATAAGGAATAGCACGAAGTATCAAAAGACTACATAGAATAGTTCCTTTATTCCTTGTGGAATTTTTACTTCATCTCCTGAAGCAGGAAGATAATTATTTTAGTAAAGCTTTGGTGGATGCGGCTGCTGCGATTAGGTCTTGGCCGGAAACGATTCGATTTTGTATCTATTTATTTTAATTTTAATTTTATTTTTCTTTTTTACTTTTTATTACTTTTTTTATTATTTTCCTAGTCCTAAAGATACCACCCCTGTATATACGAGTCGGTTTGCCATCCTTTCCTTTCTATCTTTTAATCTATTTGTTTCATTTTTTTTTTTCTTTCTTTTTTTACCCAAGCCGAATAATGAGAATATGATGACGGCTGACATACCTCTTTGTCGGGTCTCTGGGTGAACGGTATTCGAGGGTCTCCACCATCAAAATGGTATTCCTCATTCACCAATCCCTCAACTCTCTTTACCTCCAATTTCCAATCCTGCTAGCTTCATATCCTCTGTCTAACCCAAATCAAAATAATGCCGAAAAATGCAACCAATCACCTTTACTTTCATGGTTATGAACTTCTTCATTATTTCGTCTGAACGGTGGCGTTTGCACCTATGTTTGTAGTAATCTAATCTGTACAAGATTTCCATCTTAAATCAAACAGATCCGACATTCTGTGGCTCAAACTCCCTCAGATAAATCCTTCAACAAGCTTCACAACATTCTTTCTGGCGGAGGAGGATTTCCTAACGTTCATAATAAAGAATAATTAAAATCGGTAAGCAGGAAAGGCTTTTGCAATCAACCAATCCCTTATTAACCTTATCAAAAAACCTCCCTATAATTCCTTCTCTTAAAATCATGTTTGCTTCTCCTCCAGGGACCATTCCGAAATGTGCTTTCAAATATCTGCTACAATCCAATTAGGTATTGAAATCTTTATACTACACCCTATTAGGACTTTAAAATTTCCCAATAACTATTCTTGGTTTTCAAAATATTGCAATAAACTAGAGAGACTCTGTACCTACTCATAAAATTCCCGTAAGAAAATATAGGCTAAAAACGAGGCAGGAAATGGTTATAATCGCATTATTTTTGACACCAAAATGCTCTTTACACACGCATAAGAGGCATTCTTTTTGAACATAATTATAGACAATCCGTTTGGTCTCTTGACAAAAGCAGTAAATTAAACTCTTGCAAAAGGCCCTTTCCGCCTATAACTTCTGGTAACAAATTCGTCTCTATGTCTAAAATTCTATTTTAACTACTACTATTTTAACTACTCCTATCAATTGCTACACAATATGCCCAAAATTCTCTTCAATGGTCCGATGTATTATCAAAACAATACCAAAAAGTCCTGGTATTTCGGCCATAATCCTGAAAAGTTAGCCTTTGAATTGGCCCCAAACTACATACCCATATCCCTACTCCCAATTAAGAGTAAGACAATGGAAAAAATAACAAAACTAATCTTTTAATTCTCTCTAAAAGGTATAAACTTATCCATCATAAGAAATTCGGCTTTCGCCGTCAAATATCCGTAGCAGATATTCTTACTTTTATAACTTAAAACTAAAGTGAGCCAATTGCCATATATATATTCAAAGCATTCGATCCAGTCTGACATGATGAACTTCTTAACAAACTTTCTGTATATGGTCTTCATCCAAAACTTTGTACTTGGCTTGCCAGTTTGCAAGCCGAAGTATTTCTGTAGTAGGTCCTCTATACATCAATGACCTTCTTTCTTCTACCAGTAATCCTGTCTTCTACTAGAAATCTTATCTACAGCTGTGCTGACGATAGAACACTCCAGTCCATCATATAATTTCCCAAACCTGTTTCCAACACTGAAATAGATAATAGGCGTATATTAACAACTTTATCCATGATCGAGGGCCTCCATAGAATCGTAGAATGAGGAGGAATAAACGCCATTAAAATACCATGCTTACTATCTCAAAAATTATCTCCCAATACCTACACCATTCAATTGAATAATCAAATTCTTGAAGCCAAAGATTTCTTTAGCCTCTTTGTTATGAGTTTTCAACAGGATCTTCGATGGCATGATTACATCTCGCCAGTTGGCCGTCGAGAAGAAATTATGTTTCCTTTTTCGAGCTCGAAGTTAATTATCTTCAGCTTTGAGTTTTGCTCGCATATATGGGTAGCACTCTCTTCTACAATCCTCAGCATCTTTGACTCAGTCCAAAAAAGTGGTATTTGCATTTTGATAATTCAAATATCACAAGGAAGCCTGCTTCACTAGAGCATCCAACTGTAGGAGATCTGTCTCTGTTCTGTGTATACTATCATAGATTTTGTTTTGATGAAAATCATCCACTATCGACCCACATGCATTCCTTCACCACCCAATTGCAGAGACCAACTCCAATACCACTCCTAATTTGTTCGTTCTTTTATTTCCAGACTGTCCAGATTATGGAATGCGCTGCTAGTAAAAGCCTTTCCTCTTCCCCTAATCAGCAAGTTAGTTTTAAATACCCCATCAATAAACTTTCCCTCTCTTCACTTCCAGCAACTACGGCAGTATACGTAAGCCTTTGGTCTTCGTGATCTGCTCACATGAAAAAAAAAAAAAAGGGAAAACCTGTACAATTTTTTTTTGCTTATCTATCAATATCTTTGGTATCAATTTATCATGTTCATGAATAAGTAATAATTGTAGTAATCAAATAGTATTATGTACTTCTTCAAATTGTTGGCTTTTCTCGATATTACTACATTATTGAAGATTTAAGCAATAAAGTAAGGTAAATAGAAAGTCGTAATCGAGAGTCCTCATTCCGTTTTGTTTGCGGAATTCTTCAATTTAAATATGGTTAAAAATGTCGCCTACATTACGTAATTAATCATATCGGCTAAAAACCAACTTTAATTTTTACAAGTGTCTTCTTTACGTAATATTTAATTAGCTTTGCAAAAACAGACTTTATGTACTGTGCATTTTTAAACAGAGAGTAGATTGGAAACCTTTTACGACATCTTAGCAGCAATTTCGGACATTTTGAAATCCATAATAAGAAAAACAACAGATTTTTTAAAAGGGTTAATTTTGGTGCTGCAAATTGTCCAGCGTACCAATTATTGAGCGAATTACGCAGCGGCTTGCAATAATTAGAGTTCGAAAATAATGTATGACTATTAAAAAAAATAACAAGTGCAGTATGTTTCAATATATGGCCGATAACTTTACATGCGCTATAACCAAATAAATAAAAGCAGCAAAACTAAGCTACAATTAGAATTGTATTTTAGCCAAAAAATAAATGCTGTATAAAGTCATATACTCAGATTTATATATTTTTAGAAAAACAATGTTGTCATATTTTGCGTATGATTTTTTTAAAATTACTTAAAACAACATGGGTCAATGAATCACAGTTTTAGATTTATTGACGATCATCTTTAACATGTAACTTATTCTTTCCTTAGAAAACAATATACCTGTTTACGAATTAACAGTTTTTACAGTTAATGTTTTCTTCACCGTGTTTGGTCTTTTGATCATTATCTTCACCAGAAATTAAGGTAAACCACAATTTAACTATTTTTTTAAATATATTTTTGTTGATATTGTGTATGAAGGAGCAAAAACGGTTTTTTTTTACTTACTTAGAGACCCCGTATTTCTCAAGAATTTCAAAATCGCCAATCGATGTATTTTAGCTCGGAGAACTCGAAAGTTGTAACAAAAAAACAATTGAATGAGAAACAAAATACTTACGCGAAGGATGTTGCGTTTTTGAAACGGAACACTTTATATATTATTACATTTTTGGAATCTATGGTCAATTGTAAGTCTCTTTTAATAAGGGTACTATATAGAAGTATCTTATCAGTTTATTTTTAAACTGCGAAATATATTTTTAGAAATATTTAAAATCAACAGCAAAAGTTACGGTACGAGCGGGGATCAAACCCGCACCTCTGCATTACTAGTCCATCGCTCTAACCAATTGCGCTATCGTACCACTTATAAGTAATTCTTTAAAACTTGTGCATATTCAAACCCACCAGTATCATAACCATTGTTGATTCTACCAAATATTTTAACCTTATGGCGTGGCGTTCCTGACTGGACATCAAATCTCTATCCATATTTGTAAATTTATAATTTAGAGCGACGGACTAGTGATCCAGAGGTGCGGGTTCGATCACCGCTCGTACTGTAACTTTTGCTGTTGATTTTAAATATTTTTAAGGGTACTATATTTTTATCAAATTTTTTTAATAAAAAATTTTATTAAATATTTTTAAGGGTACTATTATTTCAATCAACTTATGATGCCAGTCAAACAATTTTTTATTTCATATGAATATATTCAATTAGATAGGTAGCAAAATAATTTCCGTTTTTTTGTGAAAGTTATTTTGCTCTAGGTCCAACCGTTCAGGTGCTATGACGGCTCAAAGAAGCAAAAATGTCAATTTCAAACATCAATAAATCGAACAGTTTAAGATAGACATATACCACACCACACAGATAGACACCCTTGACAAAAAAACTTAGAATTGACCATAGAATCCAAAAATGTGAAAATATATAGGATATTCGGTTTAAAAAAAGCAAGATCCTTGGCGTAAGTCTTTTATTTCTCATTCAATTGTTTTTTTTTTGTTACGATTTTCTAATTTTCCGAGCTAAAATACATCGATTGGCTATTTTGAATTTCTTGAGAAATACGGGAGAAGTAAAAAAAATACCGTTTTTCTTCCTCAATGGAAGACCCTGTACATTGATCATGGGCAGATTAGTGTATAGCAGTGCGGTGGTGACTTACGTTGATCCGATTTCAGACAATAATCAAAGTAAAGCACCATCGGGCGAGGCTAGTTTTTGAATGGGTGACCACCCGGCGAAAATCGTGTTTCGTCTAGATACGGGCTGCTAACAGTATTTAGTAGTCGTTGTAGATACAGTATTGAGGTGGTAAAGGTACCGTCCATTACAAATGCATCTTTCGGTATTTGAAAAATACCGACGGAAACTCCGACTTCGCACCCTGTAATGCAGGGCATGGGTCACCAAAAAAAGACAACCACGGTTTAACGTAAGGGGAATACTACGAAAAACTTTTTATATTTTTTTCGCGTACAAAATAAGCATATTTAGAATATGTTTCTAATCGAATTTTAATTATTCAACTATTATATTTTTTCTATGAATGAAATAATTAATATTTTTCTTATTTTCCGTATTACATGAAATTTGAATAAATAAATATTTTTTCTTTTTTTTTTTTTTTTTAGTTGGCTCAGAACCTGGTACACATCTCCACACACTTTCTAAAGTTCTCCATTAAAAATAATTTCACAATTGATGCGTTTTAACATGTAAGTTGGAAAATATTATTTGCTCTACTATTGCTAGTTACCACAAGATCATGTCGAATAAACAAATTACAAGTCTCATGATATAAGTAATTCTTCTTAAATGTTGTCAAACATTTATGCACACGAATGTACTTATTCTCCAGTAAAAAAATCATTTAAAATATCATAGAGGTTAACCGTTATTCCAAAAGCACTCTGCCAGAATTTAAAAGAACCATTTACACTTTTACATATCCCTGTATTCGTATTCTGAACCTATACGGAGCCTTCAACTTATCGATATAAAATTTAGGTAGTGGTTATGTCAGAAGACGATATCAACGAAACATTTTATCAAATGGAATAGGCTTCATTTTACACTGATAAAGAAATAAGTCACTTTAAAAATAAGAACTTTGTAGAGTTAATCTGACGAAACAAAAATATGTACAGCCATTCAGTATCATCTGATCTAGAACTTTTAGGTGGTTTTTCATAGATTACCCCAAAAGGATATGTGCAGTACAGAAGAAGACCAAGCGATAATGAAAAAAAAATATTATTTGCTTATTCACAGGTATAACAATGGCAGTGAGAAGCTTACGAATACTAAACATGCAGTTGAATTACTTTGTATCCTTAAACAATAGTTAATTAACGTTTAACAAGAAAAATTTTTAAAAATATGCTTGTATTTTTTCATCGTGCAGTTAGTTGTGAATAACCATATAAAAGTTTATCATAGCTACTAACACTATATACTATATTTTTTGACAAAAAATAACGAAAAACTGGTACCTATTAGAACATAAACTCTTTCTTTTATTTAGCGAAATTTTAAAGGATAGAAGTTGCTATAATAATATCAGTTTGAAAGTCGATTAGAAACTGTGGATAAATGTGATTAAACCCAAAACGTTGCAGTAGAGGCGCATTTTAACTTCCCTGTTTATTCGCGGCATAGCTAAGAAAATACTTAATAACACTGACTTGTAATTTACGTCAAAAATTAAGGTTCATATGAGAATAACTTGGGAACATTTTGATAAAAATCCAATATGGCGAAACAAAATGGAGGCCCAGTGAAATGTTCAAAAATTCTAACCAAACAACTTATCCAATTTATCTCAAATTTCGTACAAAAATCAAGTACTACGTAGGAATCAATTGGTAAAATTTTGGTTTAAATGGAAAATGGCGAAATAATAGCGTGGTATAGGGATGGACTGCTAAAATATGTTTAACCGTAAAAAATCACCCTTCCAGGTTTTATATATGTTCATGTTTTTACGCCCCTAGATGCTAAAAAAATATGTTTTCTAAATTATAAGTCTGTCTGTCCGTCAGTTCGCGGCATAACCAAAAAACTACTTATACGATTGCCTTCAAAGTTTAGCCAAAATTAAGGGTCATATAGGAAAGACTTGATAAAAATGATGACTGCACAAAAATCAAATGTTACGTAGGAATAAACTGGTAACATTCTAACAATTTAAGATGGCGGTCTAATAAAATATTTAAAATATCAGTCCATCAAAAATATGTATTAGAAGATTTTCAAATTGTGTGCAAGCATAATGTATGATATACATGGTTACTCACGGTTAATGACCTATTAGACGTATATGGGGAAACGATTTACGGATCATTTTAAAATTTTGGTTACAAACGTAACCAGCTATGATCTATCTTTCAAAAATATTTTCAATTCCGTGGTGTTGCCGCTTCTACCCGAAACGGGTGGCAACATCGTTATTTTAAATGGAACACCTTGTATATTTTTCAATTTTCGGAATTTACGATCATTTCTGACTAACTTTCGTAAATATCTTCCTATACCTATCTGTAGCCGTTCTGGAGATATTAATTAATTTAATTTTTTTTAGCGGAAACAGGGCTTTCAAAAAGCCTTAATATGTCCTGTCTCTAAAACAATCTGAAGCTGAAATTCTGGTTATAATTAGGTAATGCCCGTAAATATTTACATTTTTCGCCATATTAATACCAGAGCATACAGGGTGGTCCAGAAACTTCGATAAATTGCGAGTGGCACCCCATCCAAAAAATCGGTTACCGTTGTTCTTAAAATTTACAAATACTCCACCCAATTCGAATTGTCATCGTAAATACAAAAACTGAACTGACTGTCCAGCAAAAAAACAAAAAACATTAAAACTAAACTTATGTTAAAACGCCCGTTCTCGTACAAACTTTGCGTTTTAGAAGCCCAAAAATTACAATTTCTCCAAAATAAAATTCCCTCTGGTGAAAATTTAGATTCGGCAGCCCAAATAACTTTCTTCAAAAAATCTCACAAAATTCAACTAGCTTTGGTGCATTTTCCGGCAGAAGAGTTTGCAAAGTGATCAATTTATAGATGTGCATATTATGCTTTTTTAGAATCCTTTGGATTGAAGAATATGATATACCTAGATCATCTTCTGCGCTTGGGATAGATGCATGAGGATATGCATGGAAATATCCTTATACGGTGATTTCTTTTTTCTCGTAGTCTGTGATGGTGCTAGTACCAAATTTATAGAGATTTGCCTGAATTCGTCTAAAATTTTTTCCAGTCATTATTGGAAACTGGGGATAACGTTCATTAAAAGTTCGACATGTTCTCGATACAATTCGCAGACATTCTCCATAAATATAAACTAAATTTAGGATATCGGAATTTGAGTAACTATTTGCCATTCTATCTTAATTTGCTAACGTTATTCAAAGGCAAGCAAAAAATTAAAGTAAACATAGACAAATGTCCAATTCAAAAGCAAGAACGCCATCGCCAAGGCCCTCTGCTCAGAAATTATATTATCATATTCAAAACTTTTGATTTAATTGTGGATGCTTAAATACTTGTAACTAGTAAAGGGGCAAAAGTAGGTATAGGAATTATAAAACATTTTATAGTTCCTATTGAGGATGGTTTCCGTAAAAATGCACCACAACATTTATTTGAGTATAATATTAGAATTTTTTGAAAGCCCTGTTAATTAAATTAATTATTATCTGAAGAACGGCTACAGATAGGTATAGGAAGATATTTACAAAAGTTAGTTAGAAATGAACGTAGATTCTGAAAATTGAAAAATATGCAGAGTGCTCCATGTAAAATAACGATGTTAGTTACTAACAAACTTATTCTTCTGGACCACCTTGTATGTTCTGGTATTAATATGGCGAAAGATGTAAATATTTACGGGCGTTGCCTAATCGTAACAAGAATTTCAGCATCAGATTGTTTTAGAGCAGGGGTGCTCAAACTTGAACTGCTGGCGATCTACCTCAATATTTTTAGACTACTTACGATCTACTCTGAGAGGCTGCAAGTATGTGTGATGCAGGGTTGTCGTACATACACGATACATACACCCTACCTACCTACCTACCTACCTACCTAGGTAGGGTGTACCGTAGCATATATAGATATTAGCTTTCCGCACAATATACATTATTTTAGTCAAGGTTTGGGTTAGGTTTAGTTAGGTTCTTCTCTACAATATCAATGAAAAAACTCATAGTTATTCAAAATTGCGAGTTTATTAGTTGTTACAAAACAAAAGAGTTACATATGGTGTTAAACTTAACTAAGGAGTGACTTTGGATGTTGAAGCGTGGCACTGGATGTCCTCAGCATACTTTTCATAAGATGGTACGTAACCATTGAGTGCTAATCGCAAGCATGATGACATATGATCGTCAGTTAGTCGATTGCGATATTTTGACTTAATTATCTTCATTTCAGAAAATGCAGACTCGCACAAGTAAGTTGACCCAAACATTGTTGTCAGTTGAAGGGCGATTTGCCTTAGATTCGGATATTTATCTTCAGATATAAAACACCAGAAATTTGTATCAGATGCTGTAGCTTTGAGATGTATATCTGACATAATCTGCACCAACTCATTTTCAACAGAACATGAGTTTATATTAAACTGACTTGCTATTTCGGTAACTAATTTCTCAATGTTTTTACATGAAAAAGGATAACTCATAAATGGTGCTATATTTGCCAATTTACTACAATCATAAAAACGCATTTCGAATCCTTGCTTTCAAAGATGGAAAATGTTTCAGATCCTTTCTTTTCAGTTGATCTATCAAAAGTTGCAATTTACTTTTGAATGCGTTTACTGCGCTAATCATCTCAATACCAGTTTTTCCTTTACCTTGAAGCTTCAAGTTAATGGTGTTTAAGTGCATTGTGATGTCAGTCAAAAATGCCAAATCAGTCAGCCATTTTTCATTTTTCAACATCTGAGTGTCATCACCGCTTTCGTTTAGAAAAGCTGTTATTTTGGGCAATAATTCTTGATACCTTTCTAGGAATTTTCCGCGACTCAACCACCTGACGTCCGTGTGAAGAACTAAATCAGTGTGTTCAGCTGACTCCCTATCTTCCAACTGCAGCTTAAAGAGCCGCCGCGCGCCGTTGCAAGTGCACGGATAAAATTCACAATTTTTGTTGCAATGCCCATAATTTCCTCCGTGTTTAAAACTTTTGAACACAAAACTTGTTGATGTATAATGCAATGGATTGAAAAAAATGAAGGGAAATCTTCATTAGCTCGACACAATGCCACAAAACTGTTTTTGTTTCCAGTCATTGTTGGTGCTCCATCGGTTGTAATGCACACTAATTTATATATTGGTAGCTTGCAGTTTTTTACAAAATTGAAGAAAACGTCATATATATCTTCGCCACGGGTCTTACCCTTCAGAGGAATGATTGTCAAAAATTCTTCCTTAGCCAACATGTCATTGAATACCATCCGATTAAAAATACACAGCTGGGCAGTGTCTGTAAAGAAAAGTATGTACATTCCATGATATCATTTTTTAGTTTATCTGCCATGTCCTGACCCATGACTTCAATACGCCTTGTGACAGTCGGACGAGATAACTGAAGTTCTCTAATAGCAGACATGATTTATGTTTTATTTTTAAAATCTCCAAATAAAGTCTCACCCGCTTCAATTAATGCTTCCTTCACAACCGATCCATCTTCGAATGGTTTCTTGTGTTTCGCCAATATATGAGATATTTTAAATGACGCGATCGTAGCAGCTTTTGATTGTTTGGCTGGTCTTTTTTCTTTTACAAACAAGATATCAAATCACGTACTTTTCGTTTTCTTAATTCACTCTGTGGCAGAAAATCCTTTTCATAGTTTTTATGAACCGTTTTATGACGCCTAAGTTACCACGCTTAGGTATTGCAACTGACGCGGGACAAATAAGACAATTACACTTATCCTTCACCATACAAAACAAAAATCCTTCCTCCCAATCGTTATTAAAATGATACGTTTTAGATTTCTTCGCTGCACTCATTTGGTACTATTTAATAATAAACTTCGTATCGACGTAGTATTGCCTTCAAGTTGCAATTCAGAATGACTCCAATTCCAGCAGGCGTAACATTTATATAGGCGCGAACGAAAGTCTCGAATGTTCCCGTCAAACGCCGCCCGAAATTTCCAGAAAAGCGGCAAGAATAAAAAACGCGGCTTTTCTTTGACAAGTACCGCGCGTTCCTTTGATAAAGCCGCCTTTTGCCGCTAGCAGAGTGTTATTTTATTACGTAATAAATTTTTGTAGTTTAGTTAAGTACCTACTTATTAAAAAAAATTTTCTTCTCGAGATCTACTCAAAACGCACTCGCGATCGACTGGTAGATCGCGATCGTTTGAGCACCCCTGTTTTAGAGCATGGGAATATTAAGGCTTTTTGAAAGCCCTGTTTCCCCTAAAAAAAATTAAATTAATTAATATCTCAAGAACGGCTTCAGATAGGTATAGGAAGATATTTACGAAAGTTAGTCAGAAATTAACGTAGATTCGGAAAATTAAAAAACATACAGGGTGTTCCATTTAAAATAACTATGTTGCCACCGGTTTCGGGAAGAAGTTGCAACACCGCGGAACTAAAAATGTTTTATAAAGATATACCATAGCAAAATTTCTAACGTCTAATAGACCACTCACCATGAATAACACTGTAGACATAAACTTGTAAAATTATGGTACGAATTCAAGACGGCGAAACAAAATGGCAGCCAAATAAGATGTTTAAAAAATGAATGTGAAAAATATTCTTAATCAAATGGCGTCAAATTCTGCAGAAAAATTAAATGTTATATAAGAATAAACTGGCACAAATTCGAAGTGATAGAATAAAATGGCGGTATTAAAACTACTTATTGAATTTAATTTAAATAATGCCCAAACATCAATTAGGCATAGCTAGAAACTGATAAAATATTGGTATGAATCAAATATGGTGGAGCAAAATGACGCCTAATAACTATGTTTGGAGACAGTATATATGTGTTACTAAATAACTAAGTGCGGAACTAAACTGGTTCACTCTTCCCAATAAAAGGAAACATTCATAATGAAGGAATTTCCGGGTAAAGGAAGATTACCGATTTTTATATAGTTTTTTAAATTCATCTTTAATAGCTATAACTATTCTCTCAAAAAATACGAATAGTTTTTTATTCCTACTGGTTCCCGATCCCTTCAGCAATCGTAAAGCGATAATCGTATGAACTTTCAAATAAGAATAATTTTTTGTAGCCAAAATTTTGATTTCGAATTATTATGTTTAATAAAAAGGAATGATTCACACTAAAAGGCAAATTTAATATGTAAATGTAATTATTCTTAGTCTTTCAGACTGAACATTCCTACGGAAAAAAGTATACTTCATCATAATAATATGTCACTAAATCACTCCGTCGTCAAGATGTTGGCAATTTTAACTATTGCGTATATAAATGCAAATAAGTAAGATGTGTACTAGAAAAGTAATAATATGTTGAATATGATTTTCATGTTTCTAAATGATTTATATCTCCGGAATAGATAAATTTCCTTTAGCTGGACCTTCCCTCGATATTAGTCCTTCCTTTTATAAGGAATAATAAATTATGATCCGGTTTAGGTTTCTATAATGTAGTCATTTAGTAGTTACATATATGAATTGTGTTAACTTTTACTTTTTTAGTAAAAAAAGAAGTTTTTTTAAAGGGAACTTTAGGGTAACTGGGTAACTCTAACCAGTTAAAGATCTTAACCAGAAATTCCCTCAAGAATTCTTCCTTTTGTCTACAAAAGGAAAGGAAACACATTTTATATGTGCTACTAAATGGCTATGTGCGTAACTAAATAGGGTCATATTTCACTATTATTCGTAAAAGGAAAGATTCATAACCAGGGAAATTCGGGGTAAGGGAAATTTACTGAGTTTTTTTTATATCGTTTTTCAAACATTATAGTCACACTTGAAACGCCATCTTGAATCTATATATCACACTTAAATAGTTTCCTCGGACTGATTTTTTTAAATATTTCATTATGCCACCATCTTGGATTCGTACCCAAATTTTACCAGTTTATTCCGATGTCACATTTGATTTTTGTGCAAAATTTGAGGTAGATGTGATTGGTAGTTTTTAGAAATATTTTCTTTCAACATTTCACTAGGCCGCCGTTTCATTATACTTTACTGGATTTTTACCAAAATGCAACCATGTCAGTTAAAACAGTTTTGGGTTTTTCGCCACAATCAGAATCCTATTACAAAAACAAAACAATTATTAAATATGTTTTATAGGCAATCTTAAGTTCTGGGTCTATTATGAAATAAGAATGATGCTGAAAAATATCTGTTTTGTTAACGTTTCGGGGGAAAGTCTGCCCCCTGTCTTCAGCAAATCTAAAAATAAAAAACTGAAAGCAGAATATATCCAGAATGGCTATAATCTCTACAATTTCATAGTTACGTAACCACGTCATGCCCAAAAGACACTTAATATTTGAACAAAATTTGATTTGTCAATTGGGTGAGTACTTTTTTATTTATGCCGAGGCAGACAGATAGACCGACAGACAGAATGGCGGAATTGAGAAACCATATTTTTTTGGCATCTAGGGACCCTCAAACGTAAAGATCTGAAAAAATGGTAATTAATATAAGAGTTACTGGGATTTTTATGAAGAATTTAAGTTTTTTAAAAAGAAAAACATCGAACATTAAATAAAAAAGATGTATGAATAAACTGTCAATTTTTTTAACGTAATATATTTTACTACATATCTGAGAATCTTCGGAAAAGCTAGGCACATTTAATATAATAAGTTTTACGTAAAAATATAAATGTTTTCCAGGTATTTAAGGTAAAATATCCAATTTTTCTTCACTTCAAGCACTCGTTCTATAAAATAGAGAGCTAACAGAAATAAATAAAACCCATGTCCCTATCTTACATTACGAAATAGAATACATTAATGAATAAATAAAAATATAATGCATATTAACATTCAGAAAAATGTTTGAAGGTCCACTTAAAATATTTATCCAAATGTTAATATAAACTACATTATTGTTTTTATTTATTTCATATATCTTATTATTTTATTTTGGTGAGATGATAAAAAAGTAAAATAGGATTAAGAACTTCATTTGTTTCTCGTAGGTATCCCTTTTCCATAGCGCATGTTTGAAGTTGAAAATTGGATGTTTTGTCGTAAACATCTCAAAAGCGCTTATATTTTCGTACTGTTATATTATACAGCGTGTAACAAAAGTAAAGAAACGACGAAATATCTCAGATACCACTTGAATTTAATGAAAGTAGGTATGAAATTATGCCGGATCCAACGGCGACTTCTGCATTATAAAAGGAAAATTACGTTTTTTATAGAAACACCCTTGTTACTTTTTTAAAATCTGCTAAAATTCTCAATACTTTTTATTAAGAGCAGAGTGTAATATCCATAATGTATTATCTTTTATTAAAATACCTGCACAGAAAAGGTTACTTGATCTGTTTGACAATGTCAGTGTTGTTGATGTACAATAATTGATCAATTAACTGAAACACAAATAATTGAAAGTTTAATTATACTGGGTTATGGGGATAGAATGCGAAACCTGCAAGATGCTTGTAACATTTTTAATGACAAATATCCTAACAGAAATTCAGTAACTAAATCTAAGTAAAATAAAAAAAAAATTTCGTGAAATTGGAAAGGTAAAAGATGTTGTACGTTCTGGCATTCCTAAAAGCGCAACAGATGGTGATAAGGCTCTGAATGTGTTAACCAGTTTAGAAAAAACTCTGCACCTTTCTACCAGAATATTAAAAAGAAAAAATGACATATGATTTCAACAGGATGGTGCTCCACCGCATTTTGCTCTGAATGTTCGGGAATATTTAGACAATGTTTTTTTTGGAAGATGGATTGGATATAGGGGTAAAATAGAGTGGCCACCTCGATCCCTCGACAATTTTTTAATATGGACACCTTAAAAATGTTTTGTATAAAAATAAGCCCAATCACCTGGAGGATTTAAATCGTATAAAACTCAAATGTATGAATCGAGGAGCCTGGCATTCTTTTTAGTGTATTGCATGTTTTCCCACACTATTTGCCCTAGTGTCAGGAAGTAAATGGACACCTTTTTAAATACTTACTTACTTTCACTAATTTAGTGTTTGTTGTTTTAGGTATTTCTTTTTGTTTTGTATTGTTTCCGTTGTTTTTTATAGCCTACTTTTAAAGATGAGACGCGTTTTCTCTTCCTAGTGTTTTGGTAGCAAGATGAGGAATTAATGCAATTTTTGATCTGCTAGAACCTACAGCATCTTTTACTTTTCCAGTTTCATGAAATTTTACTTACGGTAGATTTAGTTGTTGGATTTCTGTTAAGATATTTGTAATTAAAAATGTTACAAACATCGGATTCGCATTCTATCCATATAACCCAGTATAATTAAAATTTCAATTCTTTAGGTTTCAGTGAAACGATCCATTTTTGTATATCAACAAAACTGACATTTTCAAACATATCAGGTAACCGTTTATTTGCAGACATTTTAATAAAAGGAAATACACTATTAGACCCTTATTTTCGTAAAAACAGTTTCATAAAAAGTGCTCATAATTTCATATCATAGTTAGTTCAGTATATAGTTATATAGGAACACATATATACTATTCTTTTCAACCATTTTTATTGGACGCCATTGATTTTGGCCGTAATTTAAAATAAATTCAATAAATAGTTTTTACATTGACACACACCGCGATTTTTTTACGTCATGTTGAATCCGTTCAATTGAATAAGAAGATTTTGTTTACGTTGATTTTTTAAACATTTTATTTGAAGTAAATTTGAAGTAAATTGTATAATTAGTTTTTTAGTCATAATTTTTTTAACGTTTCATTAGGCCGCCATCTTGTGCCGGCATATTGGATTCTTACCAAAATATTTATTTGGCCGCCATCTTGAATTAATTCTACAGTTTTACTGGTTCATCTCTATACCACAATTAGTTATAGCACACAATTTGAAATCAGTTCATTAAGTAATTTTTCAGGCTGTTTGTTTAAACATTTTTATTAATTCGCCATTTTGTTCCGCCCTCTTGGATTTTGGAAATTTGAAGTCAATAGCTATGCCGCAAATCGGCAGACAGACAGACGGATTTGATTTTTGGCATCTAGTGACGCTAAAACGCGAAGATATGCAAAACCTGAAAATGTAAAAAATAAAAATTTATTTCTCGTCATCTTGAATTAGTACCACACTTTTGCTAGGTCATCTCTATACTACAATTAGTTATCGCACACAATTTGAAATCAGTTTATTGAGTAGTTTTTTCAGGCGGAATTTTAAAATATTTTATTGCGCCGCCATTTTGTTCCGCTATCTTGGATTCATACCGAAATTTTACCAGTTGATTCTTACATAATACTTGACTTCTATGCAATATTCAGGGTTGATTCCTACATAGTACTTGATTTTTGTGCAAAAGTTCAGATAAATTGGATAAGCACTTCCTTAGTAATATTTTTTTTAACATTTCACTAAGCCGTCATTTTGTTTTGTCATATTGGATTTTGAAATGAAAATGTTACCGATCATCCTCATATGACTTTTAATTTTGGCCCAAAATTTGAAGTCAATCGGGTAAGTAGTTTTTTAGCTATGCCGTGAAGACAGACCGACAGACCGACAGACAGACAGACCGATGGAATCGAGAAAATATGTTCTTCGTCATCTAGGGGCCCAGAAACGAAAGATACTTCTCTTTTAAAAGGGAAATAATAGACCTATTGATAATTTTATCTTATATCTTTTTTATTTGATGGTCCATTGTTTTATCGAAAATAAATTTGAATTGGTCATAAAAATTCCAGTTCCCACCCTTTCTCTTTGTTCTGATTTTGTATTAAAATAAGGGCAAAATGGGTAAAGGGTAGAAAAATGATTAATTCCTGGATAGAGTTACATAAAAAATCGATGAAAGGAAGATATTTTATTTAGTATTTAAAGACTCCTTTATTGCAGTACGCCGTTACGTTGTGCTGAAAATCATGTAAGAACACAAAATTGATAAAGTTATATGTGAAGGAAAGAATCACTATTTTGCAGAAAGGCATTATACCTAAATGAAAAAATAAACAAGGAAATGAAAAATAATGTCACTTTTGACTTTAATATTGTGTATTGTAATATAATATAATAAAGTAATATAATGTTTTATTTTCTTTTACAGGTTACCCAAAATGAATGGAATAAACACGTAGAGGCCTATAGCAGCCAACCAAAAAAGGTTCTTAATTTGTTTCTGTGAGTGGAGTGAGGGAGGGAGTTACAAATATGCTGCAGGCATATTTGTAAATTGCTTGCAATACAAGCTCTAAGTATCAGACTTCCCAAATCTCACATTGGTTATAATTCACAAAAATATAATATATAAGGCGAATGTATTAAGTATTAAATACAAGTAAGGGAAAAGTCTGAATACTGATGTAAATTTCTCTATTTCTTGTTTTGTATTTATGACACGTGTACCATCATGTTAATTGATGCCTAATGTATAGATGCAACAAAATACTTACCAATCTCATTTAGTACTTTGTTAGCCTAATAATGCTAATTGTAACTCCAATCCGACTGCTCGACACATTCTTGTTAAGAATATTGATGCTTACCTGTAAAAAAAAGTATAGAAATAAATTAAGTATCAGGTGATGTGTAATTTACATACAAAATTGTAAAAAAATTAATTCAATAATATATATATATATATATATATATATATATATATATATATATATATATATATACATATATAAGAAGACTTCTTGTAGATATAAAGTAGCTCTCAACGTAAAAGAATATAACCACCCAACCTTTTTGTTTTTGATTTTGTGCTTAAAATATAAGTAGTGGGCTCATTTTTGTTTTTTTTGCTTTTTCGTATTGTTGTTTAACATTTGGTATAACTTCAAGAAACACAACTCATTGTAAACGTAAAATTAACATATTTGATTTTATTTAAAGTGAAATACAGATTGTTTTTTTATCACAAATGCACCATAAATTACTATAAATTAGTTAAGAAATGATTTATCGCATACAAATAAGAAGACAAATTTATAAACAGGAATCCGCAAACATTTCGTTTTTCAGTGTTTTTGATACACCTAGTACATTTTGAGAAAATTTTAAAACAAAAATAGTATGCGTTAGACTATGGTTAATGTTTATAAAGCTACTAAATAGGTTTTTAGAAAAATTTACAGGGTTTTTCCCAGGTTCGCGACCTCTTTAACCTTTCCGAGATTTTTGCTACTACGTCACTGGCCACGTTTTCAATTCTATTTCTGTAATTTTTTGGTGTTTTAGATTTTTTCCATATTTTGCATCTTTTAGAGATTATTTACGTATGCGTAGCTAATTTGTTGGTCATAATGCACTGATATTAAAATTTATAGGTTTTTTCCATACACTACATGGATTATGACAATTATGACTGGTCATATTAGTGATACCATTATGACCTTTAAATTACCTATCCGTGAGAGCTACTAAATAGCGCATAATACTGACAATGGTTGCAGAAATGAATAAGTAGTTTAAGTCTGTTTCAAGAATGCCCAGTCAGCTCGCAGTAAAAAGCAAGGACGGTTAAAGGTTTCTGGACTTTTGGTAAAAGTTAGTGCACGAAGAAGAAATAATTTTGCCGGTCAGCTTTACAGGTTTTTCAGAAAAAGACGAAAATCAGACCTGACCAGGAAAAAAGTGGATATATATTTATTTGGAAAAAATGCTTAGAATTTAATTTAAAGACCGCTAGTTGCAATAAGTGACTAATCTTTTAGCTTTAATATAGTTTTATGTCGTAGAGCATTATAATTGAATTTAGAATTGGAGCCGCTCTCCTTAGCCATAATGTGATTTTATGAATTTATAAAAGTTTGTAAAGCCGCCCGAATGTAGTAATAAAAAAAATTCCTGCGAAAGCTACGTGTTTTCATTTTATTTATAATCTTTTTTTACAAGCTGTTATTTACCTTGCTTTATTCGTATGTTTGTCTTTCCGTTCAAAATTTGTAATATATTCTTTAAGCACTTGCTGGCATCCGATTGAGCTAAAATTTAGCACAGTGATGTAACTTTGGTGATAATGCAATAATATTGTACCACGGAGTTGGTCTGATGATGAAGCCGGTAGGTAGTTTTACAAACTCCTCAGTTACACAACGTAACTCCGGCGTATTTAGACTCGTTGGATTTGCCTTGGCAAGTACTGTAGACTTAGTGCCTAGGTCCTGATGATAGAGCCTGAAGGTAGCCATAGGAGCCTCTCAACAAAGCAAGATTGCCTCATCGTGTTTCGGCTCGTTGAATTTGTCTTAATAAGTACTATAGACCTAAATTGTGACCAGGAGCTGAAATGTGGTTATAGAAACCAAACTAAAAAACATAGCCCCGTGGTATTTGATCTCGTTGGATATTAAATAAAATTTAAAATTAAACCGATGAATAACGCCCAAATGAAGATATTAAGACAGATAATGAAACAAATTCTTATGCTTAAAGTAAAATAAAATAACCGAAAAATATGTTTTTAAAAACAAGCTTTTATTTATATTATACTATTGCACAGAAAATAACAAATAGTAAAGCTGCAGATAAATTCCACTCTCACTGATCAAAGGCACAAGCAGTACATATTTAATAAAACTTACATAAACACAGAACTTTGAAAATTTTTATTTTTTCTCGAAAGCTTGAGGCGTGAGACGTCATTAACTTGAAAAAATTTGAAAGATGTTAATTGTAACAAACAATCAAACTAAAGGTTCTAAATAAGGGTTACTCAGGTATATCCGGGAATTCCGAATTTTAATAAAATTAATTAACTGAGCATAGAAGATTTAATTTAAAAGAAAATGGTGGCACCACGATATTTAAAAAAATGCACTGGTTTATTTATAAACCCTGTATTTATGAATTGGGATCAATAATCTAATAAAGTGGGCCAACAATTTCCTTTATGCGTTTTGAAGTTCCAGTAGTGTAGTTTATTGGAGGTCCGAATCTTAAATGACTAATTAAAATAAAAACTGGGATGCACCATCGGACACCATGACTTGACAAAAGGGCGAATTACGTATTGCATAATCTCTTCTGAAATGTCTTTTCTGCTAATGGAAACATGCCAAATTAGTATTTATGTAATTCAATATGGTACAAATTGTACTTTAGAGTCCGACAAAACTATCAAAGTTAACAGGAATCTTTATCCAATATTGTTGTAAGAAATAATAAAATAACCAACTTTTTTAAATAAACATAGAGGTCCGAGATATTATAATTATCTCACATTTTTGATTAATTCTTAATGTAGTTGAGGAGGAAGACGAGTGGTAAGTACACTGGGCGGTTAATTAGAAGAATATTGTCGACAAAACATGTTTATGCTGTAACTATGTTTGTGTTTATGTATCATGAATTTGCTATCCCCTGGCGAAACCTTAATTTTTAACAAGCTCACAATACTATGCTACCAATAAATATTTGTTGTTTTTGAGCTTAAATATAAAGTCGTTCTCGCAATTAACTTGTAATAAGAACAGCCAAAAACCAAGAATTGGCCACCTCCTCTCAAATTCTGGTAATTTTTTACCGTCTCAGATTTTGATGATGTCTACCACACTGGTAGAATCTTTAAGAAATACCTACCACATGAAAGGTTCATAACTATGCTTGAAATGTCTACCCTCCTGTTTTACTAAATTTTTAATTTGAATAATATATAGTCGTAAAACATGTGTCGCCAATGATGTTAAGGTCCATTTCAGGAAAGAATGATATATATATATATATATATATATATATATATATATATATATATATATATATATATATATATATATATATATATATATATATATATATATATATATATATACATACGGTTTGTGATTTCTTAGGCTTTAGGTTCGTAATAGATTTCGTTCCGAACGATTTCACGTTTTGCTTTTGAATTTAAAGCTTGTATTGGATATACCTACAGATAAAATATTTACTTAAAACGTACAAAAACAATATTACATATTAAAATAGCACTAATTATTATAATTTGGCAGGCACTCACCCTCAAAATATGATTCTACATTGTACGTTGTTGACTTGCAGTTGAACAAATGTAATGATCCCAAGGTAGACAACGTACCACTTGGTTTATCAGTGTCCTTTTTTATTATTATACTGAAGTGATAAAGATTATTAATTTTTGCTGTTTTTGTGTTTGTAAATAGCACAAATTGTTATTAAATAAAATATATGGATATAC
The DNA here is from genome assembly GCA_030620095.1 of Kuschelorhynchus macadamiae. NCBI lineage: Eukaryota > Metazoa > Arthropoda > Insecta > Coleoptera > Curculionidae > Kuschelorhynchus > Kuschelorhynchus macadamiae. The sequence goes on from JAUTXW010003061.1 coordinate 339,466, forward strand.
GTATACTTATACTATTATTGGTACAATAATTTTTTGTTTAACAGCTAATTAAAATGTTTATTACCATTCTTATGTGTTAACTTATCATTGTTCTTCTGTTATCGCCAGTCTACAATTTATTACAATTTATTCGATGTTTGAGTTTCTATTCTGGTTATACTCATTAAGATAACTTGTCAAATTTTAGTAATTCGTCTATTATACACAAGAATTTCAATATTATCATAATTTTTTCTTTACAGTTGTAGTTGTTTTAATTCCATATAAATTTGCCGCCGACTGGCTAATTTTTTTTTTGCATTTTGTTAAAAAGATTCTCCCATTTCTCTGTGTCATCATGCCTACATGAACGACGGCTGCTTTTAAAGCAATAAAAAAAATAATAAATTTAAACACATTTTTAAAATGTAATTTGGTGTCCGTCAACTTTTGTTTTATCTTTGTTACCTACATGTATAAAGTTTTTAGTACATTGTTTTAGTACCATGTGTATTTTTCTACCTGTTCGCTGACGAGTAAGTATATTGTTTGATTCAACCTTTTTCTGTTCTTTTCGGGTTTTTGACTTTGTTCACCATCTTTTTAATTGAAGGATTTTATTACCCGATGTACTTATTTCTAGGTAGCATTGATGATGACTAGTTAGTCGAAAGTGCTCTGCTAAGATTTTGGCGATTGGATTTATACACGTTACATAGACAGACAATTTTTTTCTATGCTATAAACACTATAGATGCTTGTTAACTTTTTTTACTCAGAACCGTTTGTAGTTTACTTTTACTACAGGTTCCATAGCCTGATCAATTTTTTTTAAGTCGCATGATTTGGTAGATCTCTCTCCCGATGGCTTTGTTCTGATATTGATTAGAATTAATCATTCATCCTTCAAAAGTCTGTTGTAAATCATTGTGAGCAAATATATGACTATTCCTACTTAGAAAAATTTTTTTATCAGTTTTTTAGTGCACCTTTTAATTCTATGTAAAAAAATGTTATTTTGAATTTATAAAATATTTAAAAGTGAAGTTATATGTAAGAAACACTAATAAGGTCTTGGCAGATCGAAACAAAAAAAAAGTTAGGTTACTTTTACTTATAGTTTTTTTTTCGATCCTGACCTTCCGAAAATCCAATTATGAAGTTAGGAGTCCATATAACAATAATGTTAAAAAATGTTCTTATAATTTTTTTTAATGGTGAACGCAGTAGTATTAAAAGCTGCAGACATTGGTCGGTCTGTTAATATTACATTTGTAAATTAATAATGTGACACTATAGTAAGCCCACTAGTCATTTTAATATCTAACAACTTTATAGTTACACTTCATGTAACTGATTCCCCAATGAATGACCTAACTTTTTTTAAATAAAATCAGTACTAATTTCCCTTAACAACCCTACTGTTAATCGGCTACGAGACCATAACGGATGAATCATACCGTGGGACAACTAAGTCTAATAACCCTAAAAACAATTGAATTCCGGAAACGCCAACGTCAGGTTTTCAGTCTAGCTTTGTGTCAAGCGTGTCACCTCCCTATTTCCACTTTAATGTCCTTTTGTGCCTTTGACGTGGAGTTATTTCAGATTGATTCACTTCTTTTTGATGTATAAAACGAAGAGGATCGATTTTACACAATACAATTATTAAAAGCAAAACAATCATCACAATTTATATTTATAGATATTGTAGTAGAATTGCGGGTTTCAGAAGATATGTTTCTGATATGTTATTTATATTCAGGACTTCACCTATATAATTTCAAGTATTCGATTTTTTAAGCAGAAGAAATGAAGCCGTGTTTTCAAGTTTTCACTTATTATTTTGAAATGCAATCCCATGTACATTAACTCAAATTTAAATAGTGCATTAAAGGGCGCATTCAAGAATATATAACACCAAACGTCTACAGGTCAGGGTTTCTGTTGACGTCACATTTTTTTTCCGTTTTCTAGTAAACATTAATGAAGTTGATAAAATGAATAAAAACATAACTATCCAAAATAATAAAAATTACCTGATAAATACCAAATTAAACAATAAGGTCTTTTGTTTCTAGGTAGTTAGCCGTGATAAACGACATTTGTACACTTGTAATCCACACTTTTAATTTAATTTCTATAAAAAGTTTCGCATTATACTAACATAAAATAATCAAAGCTTAAATTTGGCAAAACTGCACCATTTATTTAGTTTTAAAAATTGAATATTTATAATTGGGCAGTACATACACAAGACAATTTTTCGGATCTAACAGATATTTAAAAATCGCATAATAAAGTGTCCTAATTATATCACTTTAAATATATGTGAAATACTGAACATAAATGCTAATATATCAGCAACGTAGCATCTGAGAACCATATTATCATATATTTTTAGACTCTCTCTCTCGCTAGAAGAACTATAATACCTATAAATATACATGTCGTCCCATTTAAAATAAAAAAGCTGATACCTGTCAGAGCAACATGAAATGCTTCTATACATAAAAATAATACAATTTAAAAATTCAAATTGAATCAAGAAACTTTTGTATTTAATTTTTTACTGTGTCATACAATTTCTGAGATAAAGTAGTACACACCCTGTACAGTTCTCATATTGAAATATTATAATTATTTCCTTATCATGATATGGAGAGGGTGCCTCATAATTCTGCATCCTACAGCTTGAAAAATGCCACTATCGAGTCCAAGCTTAAGAGTTCCCTGGGTATATTTGTTATCAGAATATAATAACTATTCAATGAGCATTTTATAAATAGGGTATGCCATTTAAAAAACGCAAGTTGGTATTTTTTGACAGCTTTCCCATGTTTAGTTGTTTTACCTGAAGATAATCTCTCGCAATTCAGAAAAAAATATTCAACTTTCATAATCAAACATTTTCCTCTTTTAAAATAAAGGCGCCAAAATATACGAAAAAAACACTGAACAACTATTTTTCAACATCGGAGGATACATTTTAGCTCATTTTACCGCCAGATTTTCAAGAATTCAGTAGCCAACGTTTTAGAACAAAAGTCTCTTGACAAGATTGGTATACATACAAAATATGGCGGTGGACCTTGGAAAAATGTTTTGTCGTTTAATAAAAAAAACGGTTGTTTTATTGGAAAAAAAGTATGAATAAAATTTAACTAAATTTTATAACAGAAAGTCTACATTGTTTTCAGTAAATAAAAATATAAACTTTTTGAAACAGAAAAAAATAAAACCTTTTAAAACTTTTTACCCATAGAAGTGAAAGATAACCGAATTTATATATGTACCTAACTACTGAATGACTCTATGCGAAACTATAAATATGATCGTACTGTCTTAATTATAATAATAGGAAAGATTAATAAGCAATAAAGTTTCAGGTAAAGGAAATTTACCGATTTTTTATTGTTTTTTTTCGATCATTGAATATACAGCCATTTTGTTCCACCATATTAGATTCTTGCCAATATTCTATCAAATTTGTACCCATGATATACTTGATTTTTGTGCATAAATTAAAATAATTTGAATAAGTAGTTTTTATACTGACTTTGTAAAAATTTCTTTTATCAGTTTATTTCTAATTACATCTATTTTTTTGCAAAATTGTCATGTTTTTTTACGATAATCTTTTAAACATTTTATATGTAATACTTCATTTTTGGGCAAGATTTGAGGTAAATTTGATGAGTAGCCGTTTAGTAAAGTCTTTTTAAGCATTTCACTAGGCCGTCATTTTGTATTAGATTTTCACGAAAATTTTACCAGTTCATTTTCCTATGAGCTTTAATTACCAAAATGTGAGGCGAATCTGGCAAGTAGTTAGCTATGCCTCGACAGACAGACAGATTCGCGGAATTGAGAAGACAATACTTTCCCATTTTTTTCTTTGCGGGTTAATAAGGCATTGAAAAGTCGACGCGTTTTATAGTTAGTCTGGTATAAGCTCAACTAAACATACAAGTTTTGAATTAATTAAAGTCGGTCCGAAATTGCAATTGTAAAACTATTCGAACACGCTTCGTTTTTTCGGAAAATATGCTGATGTTCAAACAACTTTGCATAAAAAACTGTAAGGGGTAGTTTTAATAATGTGGGGGTTTATTTTAAATATATTGCTTTAACGAAGGCTTTACGGAGGTCAAGTATACTCATGCATTCATATATTTCTAAAAATATATATTTTATTTAAACATTTTGGAAAGGCGGGATTATGGGCCCTTCCTCTCAGTACTACCACTTATCACCATACTAGGCTTTCAGAACTCGCAATCTATATGGAAAAAAGGCCTGTTTTAGCATGTTAGAATTAAAGTTAATTCCATTTTTGAATGTGAAAAACCACTAGAAAACTATATTTATTATTCCTTGAAAAGCTATTTTTAATTATTTTTCGGAGAAAGACTATTGAAAAATAAATGTTATTAAAAGTAAAAGAAGATATTTATATATAAACGTTCAGTTTTTAAGAAACCGGTCATTTTGAAAATTATTTGCGTATTTATTTCCAATATTTTTTTATGGCTAAAACCTTGCAACAACAGGCTTAACAGAGTATTTTTAAAAACTTTAAAATAAGTGACTGCTATTTTAATACATTAAATTTGTTTTCTCAAAAACCATATCTGACTGTTTTGTTCTCTAATTCTTCGTTTCAAAATGATAGTCCTTGTTTTATACCTCGATGAGACCGACTTCCTCCAGGTACCATCAAGCGTATCAAACAGTAGACTTCCACAACCGGATTTTGATGCATACTTTTAAAATATATTGTTTTGTTTGTTAGTGCTATCGTCTCGAATACCAGCCTGTCCTTTTGTATTTTTATTCTTGTTTTGTGGCGTCTTTAAGGTTGTCTCGTTCTCAGATTACGATAATCTGCTGCTTTTAGCCATACGATACCCACGTATCAAGTGCATCTGATTTACATGGTGCCCCATATTCGAAGTAAATAACTCGTACTTGGATTCTTGTTGTTTCACATGCAGATGATATTGTTTTAATGTTCTCAGGTCATAACTGAAATGACATCATAAATAACTCAACAACAAAAATTTCAAAGTATACCAAGAGCTTGGAAAAAACTGATTAACTTTAAATATAGAAAAAACCAAATATATACATTTCAATATTTACGATAAATACCAACCATTAATTTTATTATTAGGAAACTAAGAATACAATCATATGACTGTTTAGGAGGTAATAAAGCTAATTGTCAATGTCAGAACTTACTATATTAAGAATGTATATACATATATAATAACATATTTGGGTAATACGATTTTTAATTTAAAATGGGATGAAAGTATAATACATTAACCAAAGGATACGTAAACTAATTTGGAAATTTTATAATATAGGAAATATTTTTCCTACGGATGTCATTAGATTGCTTTATTTATATTTCTGTTGCTGAATCCATAGTACGGTATGACATCTATCTGGGTAGGTATTTTCTCATCGACTGTAGAAGCACTTAAAATAGTTCAAAAGTATATTTGAAAAGCTGTTTATAAAAACAAATTCAACTGAACAAGTATTTCAGGAATGAAGTGTGATTAATGTTGATCAGTTCTCCATTAAATCAATATAATTTTTAGATATCTCAAAATCTCAGCTTTAGGACAAAGATCTTTTTTTTATAATACAGGAAATAAAGAACATGATCTCTAAATATCCCATTTATGACAAAAACTGAAAACTCCAAAAACAATTTTAAGTTAAATTGCTTCCAAGTCTTTTAATCTGTTCGCTCTGGGGATTAAGAAAATCAACAGCAAACAATTATACAGCAAAAAAATTAGTTTTTGATTATATTTTATTTTTCCGATTTTTTCGAAATTATACGTCCTTAGATAGTGAAAAACTTAAGCACTTCATTTCTTTTTCGTGTTGTTTAATGGGCTCGCATGGCATTTTTAATACATACCTAGTCATTGTTTTCAATTTTTGTTTGTTGTCAAATTTTACTCATTTGGGCCTTGAATAAAAATATTCTGAATATCTCATTCCCATAAGAGGTTTTTATGATTTTCAGGTTCACAATATCTACTTTGCACCTTCCGCATATTATTAAATATAAAAATACTACCAATCATTAAACTAAATTATTCAAAGTGTGCTATGGGTCTGGGTGGGAGTTGGTAGACTCCGCACCAAGAGTACCTGCCTTAATAACCTTGCAGGTACTTACCGCAAGGTTATTAAGCTTATTATCGCTTGTGAACGAAATGTCTACACTTTCTGTCATCTATCAAACCCGGTATATTTAAAATCAATAAAAAGAAAGCCATTTAATGAGATAATAATATACAAAATATTCTATTAAAAATAGGCTGGTGTTAGTTCAATAAATTTTCCAATCAATTTTTTCCTGACGTTCAGATAAAAGCCTACAAATATTACATTTAATATATCTTTATATTATTAAAATTCAAGTTTATAGACCTCATTTTAAACAAATTCAGACACCCTGTATATAATATCTAAACGTTTTATAAAATGTAATATTATGCAATTGATAAAAAAAAAATTTATATATTATTACACATAAACAAAAAAAAAACGGTAAATTCGCCTTAATCCACAACTACCCTCGTAAAGAATGTCACTATGTATATATAACTAGCTACATAGACATATAATTATTTGGTTATAACTTTATACAAATCATATAGCTCGTAATTTATTTATTTTTTTAAATTTTAATTTGTTTATTTTACTTTATTATATAGTTAATCAAAAACGAATTATGTCCTATATTATTTTCCTCCATGGAATGATGGTTTTATTGCAGAAAATGGAATTTTATTTTGCTTTATGGGACTTGCACTTAAATTTTACCAGTATATCCCTGTTTCACACTTGATTTTTGTGCAAAATTTCAAATCAATTGTATAAGCAGTTTTTTGGTACTGAATTTTTAAATGTTTCAATAGGCTGTCATTTCGTTTCGCCATAATGGCTTTACATAATAATTCTACCAGTTTATCCTTACACTACACTATATTTTTTTGCAAATTTAGATGACAGTCAGATAAGTGGTTGCTTAATGATTTTTTTTATATTTTGTGAAACTACCATTTTGGATATTTACCAAAATGTCACCATTCTGTTCCATATAGCTCCCCCAGACAGACCGACAGACTAACATAAATGAGAAAACATGTTTTTTTTCTGGGTCCAGGGGTACTAAAACGCAAACATCTACAAACATCTTGGAGGGTGCTTTTTTCACGATTACAATACTAAAGAAAAAAGAAGTCAAACTCCTATGATCACATATTCAAGACTTAATTCTCGCAAACGACAGTAACCAAAAAAGTGCCGAAGAGGCATTCAGAAAACAACAACAACAACTTCAAGAACAACTTCAAAAAAAGGACGAACAAATGAATAAACTCTCAGAGACACTCAACAAATTGGCAGAAGAATTACGCAGATATAAAAACTCAGTTTCCTATTCACATTCTTCTAATTTCCACTCCAACCTACCAACTTCAGTGAATTCTCAGAAAGAGAAAAAATGAAGGAAGATGTTGAATTTAACTCCAATCACTCCGACTCCTCGATCAATGTAGGAAACCAATTTTCAATCCTCTAACCCGAACCCATTAAAAAAATCTAACAAAAATATCCACCGCTCCCGGCTAAATCTACTGATTTTGTCAGCTCTCAAGCCTTTTCATCATCTTGTTCTTCCCAAAACGTTTCAACCTCACAGACATCAACAGATCATAATATTAATTATAATTCCCAAAGTCAACAAAACTACCCAAGGTTTCACCTATTAACGCTTCGACGAGTTCACGTTGTGTTTTGAGGAGTTCTGGAAGACTGGGCAACAGATAAAATTACTAATGATTTAAAAGCTTTGAAATTTAATCCATCCGAGTTATTAGGTGGTTTCACGGACGGCACACCAATGCCGCTCGTTTTGGTACTCCTACCCACGTCTGAAAAACATATTTTTGACCTCCGTATGTTGGACGACATGACGGTCAGTGAAAGTCGAATCTCAGAGAAATAAATCACGTAGCACTCAAGGTCATCGGTGCTAGATGTAACGCCATTCTCAGACAAAATTTCAAGCATACCTAAATGTTTAAAATATACTGAATGTCATCTAACACACGTGTGTGTCCTGGAAAAAGACTCAAAATGCAAATGTGCCAACTGCGGGGGTGAACACCCCGCGAAATATCAGAATGTTCAAAACAACCCAAACACCTAACTACAACTTGAAAAATCCTCCCCTCTAACTTTTAAATGAGGAATCCATAATACCAACACAATATCTAAAAATAAAATTAATTCCAACGCCAGCGACGTAGAAGCCCTGCCGCACCTAATATAAATATTTGCTAATATGTATACTAAACTCCAGAATTTCATGAAAAACTTTATGGACACTATACAGGTCTAGCTCCAGAACCTCCTCCCACTTTGAAATATCAAACTCTAATTCAAAATCGTAATGGTAATGTCACAAATAAGGCTACCATCTTAACCTAATTCTAAAATCTCACGTTTTCCCAAACCGTAGAAATAAATATAAAAATCCAAAAGATTGTTTACCACACGTCTAATTCTACCCTAAAAGGGTAACACCCTCCACCTCTACTGATCAAATCATCAACCCTCTCAACCAATAGTCAATCGAAAAATCAAACGTCGTAATAGGTACTGTGCTGACGAAAATGACGAAGTAGACACCAAGAAAGAACGTAGGTGCTAGGCTGAGTGTTGATTGTATCTAATATATTTAGTAACGTCGCAAAATGTAAAAAAAAATAGTTATATTTTAGAGAGCATAATAGTACTATACAATATTGCAAAATATGTCTGTGCATGATATTACGACAACTATTAAATAAACTATGCACGAGCATCTTTTAAAGCTTTCGGTGTACGAAGTATGAAAGGTTCCTTCAATAGCTCGAACTTTTAGTGACACTAGACACGTAAACATCATATCTAAAACCGAAAGTGTTCTGCTTTCGTGCAGCCTAAAAGGAAATAACATTTTTAAACATAATTTAACTTAATATCGGGAAAACAATTCCAAGTCACGAAATTTATTTTTCAGTATGTAATGAGGTAGAATGTAGGTTTCAAGGAGGAAATTACCATTTTAGCACGATTTTCTATATTTAAATTGAAGGTTTTTATCTTTATTGATATTTTAGCCGCGCATCATGTCTATATGTAATATTCAAGGTGTCATTGGAAAGAAAAAATAAAATAACAGTTAAGAAAATGATTGAATAGCTAATTAGGTTTCGATATTAAATAAGGTTGAAATTGAGATTTTACTGACAAACAGTAAGACAAAGCTTTATTTATTTAAACATTTTAATACCGAAATTGTCGGATTCTTAACAAAAATGTTCGAAAATTTGATGCCAGAGGACAATTAAATGATACCAGTGATTTATCAAAATAGGATACAGCAAATTCTAAAGAATTACTGAAATTTGGTAATTGAAAAGGGCGGTGAGATACATGTTTTACACATTTTTGAAAAGTAACTTATTTGACATGAAAAAAGATGATAATAGAAAGTAACGAAATAGCAGTTATAGTTAAAATTTCGAAAATGAGATATCAAACAAACTGTCCAAAAATATAGATAAACGTGCTGATAAACTTTACATTTAGATCAGGGATTTCATCGAAAATTTACCTGACGACTAATTACATTTTTTATATTTCCATTTTAACTTATGGAGGGATTTACAAAAGGCGAAGAACTATTGCAAAGTTTGGGTATGTACAGGATGGGCAACTAAGAAAAAACGAAAATATTTTTTAGGTAAAAGCTGTCAAGAAAAATAGCTGGAAATTATTTTCAAGTTTCTGTGATGAGCACTAGTAGTGGTAATTCTAATGGGTAAGTAAAGAAACAGTGTTTTCTATTTAATTTCTCCAGTTAGATTATATCGAACTCAATTTTCTTCAGTTAAGTTATTAATAGTTCAATTTTATAAAATTTATATATTGAGAATATTTTTATATTACTGAAATTTAACAAATTCGGTATCGTTGAGATCCCTAGTTACTATTTTTTCTGGTTTTTGCCGCGGTCAAGTACAATGGTATATTTGTATACAGATCAAGAGATGGTTAAAAATCGAACAAGTAGGTGAAAATTCCAAACTGTTATTTTTTTTTAAATCAAAGATAAATATTAACTTGTAATGTTTTTAATATTTAACGTCATCTAAAATATGAGATAAATTCCTTCTGGTGATAATATCGTTAATATCTTTGGTTAAAAAAAATACCAGCTTGGGATTTTCACTAAATTATTCAACTTTTAGTCCATTTTTAGCCTACGTAAAATATATGTATCATTGTATTTGGAAAGCGCTCGCACCAAAAAGCAGTAAAACAAAATTTATAAAGTAAATTAAAAAGCAACAAAATATTTTTTCACCAGATCAAATTTGCTAAATTTCATTAATATAAAGTAAAATTATCAATATTTAAATTTCGGAAAATGGGGTGTTTCCCACAACTTTATTTGAAAAACTAGAGACATCGAGCAAACTTGTTGCATATATAACATTTTTGATATAGACTACTTGGACAAATTAAAGAGAAAATACCGCTTTATAGTTAGCAAATACGTTACGTTCCTTACTGACCACTAACTTTTTTCTGTGATTATAGGTTTCTGAGAACTAGCCGGCCTCTTTTTCTTATGTCCACCTGTATATCACCCCAAAGTTTCAAACCTAATAACTGTGTTGTTGCTTAAAGTTATTTAGGAACCAAGGGTATTATAATGCTAATAACACTTAAGGTCAACAAAGTGTTTCCCGAGAGCCTCTGGTCATCGACGAAAGTATTCCTTATAATACCAATGGTGCCTTCAACGTTGAATGTCCCAGCAAGTAAAATATTTTTTTGAGAAAAATCTAGTTTTAATAATAATAAACTTAATTATTATTTTTAATGATCTAAGGCGTTATTTTTCTATAATAATGCTTTAGGATATTATTTTTTATTTAATTGTTATTTATAATGTATGTTTTATAATAATGCGCTAGGGAGTTATTTAACCGACTTTGCCATAATGTCATTATTTGTTAATAATAAACTAGTCGGACATTAATAACCTTAATATTATTAAAAATCTTATTTCCCAGGTAATTTCGTTATCTATAATTTATTGAAAAATCTTATATATGAAAATCCAAAAATATCTAAGACTATCAACTATATTGTATTTGCTTGAATGACCTCTAAAAGCTAGAAATAAAGTGTTTTAGGGCATATATGCAAAATAATATAGCGGAGTGCCCTAAGACATAAAAATCGGAAAATCTCGGAACCCGGCTGATTGTAATGTTAAAATTTAAGACAAAAATGCTTACATAATAAAATTAGCCGCTTTTTATTGCAATATACATCTGTGTAAGAAAATTAGAAAAAAAAAGAAAAAATTGCATATTTGAATTATCTGCATAAAAAATGATATTTATAAAGTTGTTCTAATGAAAAATGAATATTTATAGCTGGAAATAACAAATCTATAATTAAAAAAAAATGGTGAGCAACTCATTTAAAATCAAATATATTTTATATTACTTATGCATATATTATACATACATATTATTATTTAAAATATGACTCTTTTTTTAACCAAAACTATTGAAACACTAACTGTATATTCTACTGTTATAGTTATGTTATACACTAAAAATACAGAACAGTCATGTTATTTAAATTGTTTTCAAAATTGTCACTAGAAATATTTGAAAAAGTGGAAAACCCTAAATATCTAGACATTGAAATTCACACATTAAAATGAAATTACAAAAAACAAATTAACGAATTAATTAAAAACCCCTTTATAAACTCAGATTGTTAGCAAATCTTGTCATCAGGCTTTTTTTATATACATCTATTATGCTTTGCTTCAAACCACAATGACTTATGGAAATGTGGTTTGGGGGGGTAGAGAGCTATTTTATAGATCATGTATAATATATGTAAAAAAATTACAAAATATACTCATACGAGTACATATGCAACAAGGGATAGATAAGTTTCTTAACTGATAAATATTTGTAGGTAGGGAGATATATAGCATGATATCTAACTGTATTAAACTCATGCTAGTACTACATTTAAAAAAAGATAAAACATGAATAAGGTCTAATACTGAGATTATACAGAAAATATTCTGCTTAGTTTTAGCTTCGAAGTGGAATTTTGTTATTGTGCTGGCTGTTGTTAGTTGAATTTATTGCGCAATACATTGGCTATTTGTTGCTGAGAAAAGGTCAGATAATGAAATATTAATTTCCTAATTACAAACAGTATTAACTGTACATTAAATAATTTTAGATATAGCATATCTACAGCTGGTTTGAACCCAGGTGCCCCACCTTTATACATTAGCGTATGCTAAGAATATTTTAGATTAAAATAATGTTATCTATTTGCAATATTATAAACATACTATAAAAAAAAGTCAAGGAAATAGTATAGAAATAGAAAAAAATTATCTTGATCATCTACTTATCTATCTGCTTATCATCATCATCACCATCATTAATTTGGATGGTAGGTGAAGAATATAAACAACTATTATCATTGCATTCGGAACATGCTACAATACAACATCCGTAAGATGATCCACATCCAGTTTTGCACGTGCACAAAATCATTTTAAGTAAGTTTTGTGGTGAACGTAGCTGTTATAGCATTCATTTTTCCTCTCTCATTCGTCTGGTGCAATAAATCTCCTAAGCTATTATTGAATTTCCTAGATGCCAAAAATCATGTTTTCTCAATTCCGTCGGTCTGTCTGTCTGTCGGGAGCGTGCCAATGTTAAAACTACTTATTCGATCTATTACCTTCCTCCTAAAAGGGAAGTACCTACTATAATCGTGGAAAAATCATCCTCCGAGATTTTATTAGATCTTCACCTTTCGAGGTCCCTAGATGCCGGAAGACATATTTTCTTAATTCCGTCGGTCTGTCTGTCTGTCTGTTCGCGGCCTAGCTAAAAAAACTACTTATCCGATTGACCTCAAATTTTGGTCAAAAATTAAGAGTTGTGTGAGGATGCTCTGGTAACATTTTGATAAAAATCCAACATAGCGAATCTAAATTGCGACCTGCTAAAAAATGTTAAAAAATTATTACTGGAAAATTACTTATCCAATTCACCTCAAATTTTGCACAAGAATGAAGTATTAGGTAGCAACTAACTAGTAAAATTTTTAGCCTATTATTATTATTTGTTGTATAAAGATGAACTGCTAAAATTGTGGTACGAATTGAAGATGGCGGAACAAAATGGCGGCCAAATGAAATGCTTGGAATCGTGAAAAAAGTTGGAGGCTTTATATATATTTACGTTTTAGCGTCCCTAGATGCCAAAAAATATGTTTTTTCAATTCCATTTGTCTTTCTGTCTGTCAGTTCGCAGCATAGCTAAAAACTACTTACCCGATTGATTTCAAATTTTGGTCAAAAATTAAGGTATATAGGGGGATCACCTGGTAATATTTTGGTAAAAATTCAATATGATGGAACAAAATGGCGGTCTAGTAAAATGGTAAAAAAATTATTACTAAAAAACAAATTATCTTATTTATCTTCAATTTTGCATAAAAATCAACGAATCAACCCGTAATATTTTGGTATGAATCCAGGAGAGCAAAACAAAATGGCGGCCAAATATATTATTTAAAAAAATCGGTCTGAAAAATTACTTCTTAGATTAATTTTAATTTTGGGCATCCGTTAAGTGTGATATAGAGATAAACTGGTTAAATTGTAGAACGAATTTAAGACGGAGAAAAAATGGCGGCCAAATAAAAGGTCTAAAAAATCAATTTAAAAATGTTAACTGGTATAAATTCAAAACAACGTTACAAAATGGCGGTCTTAAAACACCAGTGTAAAAAGATTCAATTTATTTTAAATCATTCCCAAAAAATAAGTCTGGCATAGGTAGAAACTGGTAAAATATTGGTACGATTCCAATATGGTGGAATAAAATGGCACGCAATAAAGATGTTTGAATAGATAGTATACTAAATAACTCTGTACGAGGGATAAAGAAAATTTACCGATTTTTAAATTTTGTAAACTGAGTATATTTCTGTTTCAGATTCAACTTTGATCATAATCTAACTATCTGTTAAATTATGACCGTTATTATGAATTGCCAATGGTAAAATAATCTTGTTTTAAATCGATATGCTTGAAGTTGCGTTTTTATTGTTTTAAGGCAGTTTTAAAAGCAAAATCCAACAATCTTAAACTGTAAGACATCGATAAATAGAAGATGTTTCAAAGTTTACGAATATTAAAGATAATATACAGGTCTTAAATCGGCATTAGAGACATAAAATTGCTTTAGGTGTATATAAATGTCCGTTTATTTAAAATTTGTTGGAGATATTTCATTAGAACAAGTTAACTGAGATATTATGAAAGTTTGCTTAAATCATTTTTTAATCATTTCTAAAAAGTTTCGTGTTTATTTCATCAATATGATTATTAGTCTGTGTATATGAACGACGAGTAAAAGTGAAAACTGAAAATAAAACTGACATTGGATCACGATAACAATATCATATTGTTAAATAGGAAAAATGCTATTGTTGTACTTAAACTGTCTGATCGAGCGCCAGTATTCACGCCACTTCCGAAAGTAAAAGTAGAGGCATCGTTCATAATTGAATTAAAATGGTCGAAAATGACTTGTCGGTTTTAAATTAACTCACGAACTCAATAAAAACAATCTTGAATAAAATTTTAAGCACGTTTTGAACATCACAGGATCTATTAAGCGATAGTCATGGGTGTTTTTGGAATTTTTCTTTTTGTATTACTTGCGTATTTCATTGCTAATACACCTCAATTAAACTGGTTCCAATGATAAATTCGATTTTATTCATTTGGGTCGGCTGTTTTCTATTTAGATTTTTTTTGGGTTTTAAAATTCTTATTTTTTAAATTTTGTTAACTCGCCCGTTAATAACCGTGATCTTTGCAATGATACCTCTTGAATTCATTCAGTTTGAGAGATCCTAACTACTTTATTTAGGGTGACCCATCTTCAATTCATGCAAACGTATAAAATTAGTTTCAGAAAAAATAAAAATATACAAAATGAGAAACAGATTATATTTCCTACACCGATATGCCAGTAGATGGACTATAAGAAGTTATTCTCTAGATTGTCTAATGGTCATATCTACAGAAAACATGTTTTTTGAGAAAATTGGTTTTGGAAGCTCTAATAAGATATTTTTTATTACAAATATGTTATGGCGAAATGGTGGCCTAATGAAATGTTTAAGGATAAAGCCGAAAATCTTCTTTATTGATTAACATTTTGCATAAAAACCAATTCTGATACAACGATGGACTGGACAAAATAGAGGCCCAAATAAATGTATAAAAGAATCAGTGTGAAAAACTGCTTCTTCGCAATGGCTTCAAATTTAGCACATAAATCAACTATGACTTATAAATGAATTGGTTAGATTTTTGTTTGAAATGTTTGAAAATAATTGTGAAAAAACTATTTATTTAGTTGACTTAAAATTTTGTACAAAAATCAACTATAATATAGGGATTAATTGTTAAAACACTGGAACAAATCTGATACAATGAAGCAAATTGGCGACGTGTTAATATACTTAATATATCAGTCTGAGAAAACCAGTTATTTGATTGACTTTAAATTTTGCACAAAAACCAAGTATGGTATTAACATGAACTTGCAATATTTGCATGCAAACATAATATGGCGGAGCAAAATTGATGCCAAATAAATTGCTAAAAAGATCATTTTTTGGTTTACTTTAAATTGTGCATAAATACTCATGTGATATAAGGGATAAACAGGTACAATTTTGGTACGAATTCAGCATGGCGTAACAGAATAATGGCCCAATAAACTTTTTAAAAAATCAATCCCTTTATCATGGAAAGTAAAGCATAATTCGGCACGTAGTTATTTAATAAAATGTACATGGTGTCCCAAACTTGAAGCCCCTGGCTTATTATGGAAAAACGGGAAGTGCAAAATATGGATAAATGAAACTGAATAAGTGTGACTGAGGTATATTTTTAATGCAGAAAAAAATTAGAATTTCCAAAATAGCGGTTGTGACGTCTTCAATTTTTTTTTCAGGAACCTGTCTATTTTTATGCACATTTAAAAAATTCTTTTTTGAGTAACTTTTCTTCTACTCTTTTTATTCAAAAGTTATAAGACAAAATTTTTGAAAATATACGAAAGAATATAAGAAATTTTGGTTGACCAAAAACCGAGTGCCAACGTGACATAAAATGAAACTGAACTTAGGTCAGAAATTTTTATTGTTCTTCTATTGGATACTCACTGATCGCGCACGCATTACTTTCAGAAAAAAAAAAGCAATCAGCAAAAGGGTTTGTGATGATCACGTAGTAGCAGCAGTTTTACAGAATTTTGAAGGATATCCTAGAAATTCTATTCGATATACCTGTCTTGCAAACGATTATCATGATTTCAAGCTGCATAATTTAGAATATTTGACGCAGAAACAATAGACATATGGTGCTAAGAAGCAATTTTCTTGCGCAGATAATGACACATCTGGAAATTAATGACCATCATATTTTTAATCATAGCCCTTGTATTGACGAAAGCAACGGTAACCCAGATCGTAAAAATGAACATTACTGGAGTACAGAAAATCCACATTTCGGTAACGATTCAAAATTCTGGTATTATTATTTGGTTTGGTATAATCAGTCAACATGCAATTGGACCTCTCTTTTATGAAGATCTGCAAGAACTGCTCAAAGTCGTTTGATTCTTAATACGAACGGCGAAGTGGTCTCAGCAAGATGGCGCTCCCCACATAAGTAAAGTAAAGGAATACTTAGATAATACCAATGGAGAAAGATGGATAGGAATTAATGGTCCAACGCAGTGGCCCTCGGAGTCCCCAGATTTAACGCCTATGTATTTTATTTAATTATTTTATAAAACTCTATCTACAGATCTAGAACATTTGAAACAAAAAATCCG
Source organism: Kuschelorhynchus macadamiae (assembly GCA_030620095.1). Taxonomy (NCBI): domain Eukaryota; kingdom Metazoa; phylum Arthropoda; class Insecta; order Coleoptera; family Curculionidae; genus Kuschelorhynchus; species Kuschelorhynchus macadamiae. The sequence continues at coordinate 356,514 of JAUTXW010003061.1, forward strand.
GAATGCATGTCACAGTTTAACCAGAGATATGTTCTGAAAGGACACACTAAGAAAACTTAGGAAAAATCTAGAAAAATATTTTGAAGTCAGAGGGGGAAATATTATAAATATTATGAATTAGTTATTGTTTTTTTTATTCATTTTTGAACAACTTATTATTGGGCAATTAATTGTTATTCGATTCTTACTTGTGATTTGCACTCCCCATTTTGCCATAATATAATAGATATATGAAGATAACATAATATGATTGTACTATAGATGGTGGCCCGCCTGTCTTCCGACACTACCTTATCACAGAAAGTGTACGAGGTGTAGTGAAAAAATAAAAATGTTAATAGCGTTTAATTATTTTATTTTTATATCAATTTACGGGTATGTTGTTTATCGTGGTCAGGTAACAACTTTCTTATTTTAAATAAGACACCCTGTATATTGATACGGATGACTGATGAAGCACATGGAAATTTGGTAAACTATAGAAACGTGTTTGCGACTTAAGGTCCTCATCAGTACAGGCAACTGCAAAACTGATATTTCTGGGTATCAAGAGAACATCTGAAATCTTCGCTGGAATTTTGTCTTCATCATTTTTATGTGATTTTAACCCTTAACCACTGAGGCCCCATTTTCGGACGTTAATACAGACACGGAGTCTGACAGACTCCTATTAAAATAATGTGTTATAAAAAAAAGTTGTTGTTTATAAGTAAAACCTAATATATTTTTTATTTGTTTATTAAAAGAAAATTAACAATTTTGAAAAAATTCCTACAAAACACATGGAAAGAAAAAATGTCTGTTTTTTCGGGTCTAAAACATATATGGGAAAAAAGTCTTAATGTTTCTATATTACATATTTTTAAAGTTTAGTTTAAAATTTACATATTTTTAAAGTTTAGTTTAAAAATTTAAAAATTCTGTTAATATAAAGTAAAAAAAAAATACGCAAGTTCCAAAATCAAAAAATAAAAAGAGGTACGGTAGTCTGTCAGACTTTTAGATGCGTATAACTCGAATAAAAAAAATCATACAACATAGCCACTTTAAAACGCTAATGAGAACCAAAAATGCGGAAGCTACTCGCCGCGGCAGACATTAGAAATTTTTTTTGTGAGAGGAACGGTACAAAATTTATGATGAGGAGTCCGTCAGACTCCGCCTCAGTAGTTAAGGGTTAATTGGCGATGCTAGCAAAAACAGTATAACCATAAATAATTTGACGCTCTTTTTCGGTAGAGGAACAAACTGCACCTTTTAACAAAAAAGAATAGGCCTTTTGATTAGTTCTAAACGATAAAAACCGAATACAGATTCAATTTTTAGGAATATCGGAATTTTCAATACTTACCATTCCGCATTTTTTAAATTTCAAGATCATTTTAACACTAGTTATAAATTGTATCATTAAACTCTAATAATTCACTGGCCGACAAAAAAAAATTTTTGTTGTAACGCAAATCAGAATAGCATAATCTAATAGAATGGGCCTATCCAAATACGAAAATAACAAATAGAAAGTTGTAGCACGTAGGGTTTTCTTGTTAGAGTTGTAGAAACATATCGAATGTTACGATACTTAATATCTATAGAAAAAATGATTTCAGAAAATTCTTAACCCTGTTTATTGACTATGTTTACAGTTTTCGCCTATTAAACATACCATACATCTAAGAGAAAAGCAAACGAGAAAAGAAAAATATTAACTTAAAACAGTAATTAAACTTTATTTTTTTCGTTTATGAGGTGCCCTATCTTCTGTCTTCAAAAACCAACAACAGTCACCCATCATGGCTGGATCCCATAGTCCTTGGTACCGAATTTCATTGTTCTGATATCTTGGTGAAACCTTTCATCCTGCTCGTCACTAACAGCTCCCAAATTTTTAGGAAAAAATGACAGATGGGAATGGAAGAAGTGAATTTTTAATGACATTCTGGCACCAAGCGCTTTATAGGCATCTAAGAGTTCATTAACTAATTGTTCATAATTTTCACCCATATTGTTGCCTAAAAATCCTTTTACTACATTAACAAATGAATTCCATGCTCTGAGTTCCTGCCTGGTCAGCTTTACCGTAAAATTGACATCGCCCAGCAATTTTCTGATTTGTGGCCCAATAAAAACGCCTTCTTTTAATTTGGCATCACTTAACTGGGGAAAGACTTGTCTTGGGTTTTTAAATCCATCACCATCTTTATTCAAAGCCTTCACAAGTTTTTCATCAGTCCAAGTTTAATGTGAAGAGGAGACAAAAGGACATTTTTGGGATCAACAAGAGGTATAAATTTAACATTTTGATCTATTGCACGACTGTCCCATAAACAAAGAAAACAGCAATATTTTGTAAATCCCCCTGAAGTCCCACTAAAATCACTATAACTTTTAAGTCTCCACATATCTGCCATTTATACCTATTGTAGTTTATTTTATCCAAAATCGTGGGCATATTTTCATAATTTTCTTTCATTGCAACTGATTTGATTAACAAATGGGCAACTGGTATAGAGGGTTTTAAATTTCCATTATGCAATAACACAGATTTTAAGCTATATTTAGATGAGTCTTTGAATAAGCGCCACTCACGGGGAGATTGTTCAATATCAAGTTCCTGCATTAAACTGTCTATATCAGTACTCGCGCACAACGAATTTTCCATACTGTAGAATTCAGAAAACATAGCACTTCTTTTTCTGAAATTCGTAATTTTTGTTTCTTTGGCCAATAGGTTCCGTTCCTGAAGACGGGAACCCAGAAATTCTGACTGTTGCTTCGATAACCCCAAATCACGTACTAAATCATTTAATTTACTCTGAACAATCAAATGTGGCTCGCCGGAACTGGGACCTGTGGTAAAATTGGGATCGGTGCACTGTTCTTCTGAGCTGCCTGATGATGCGTTATCTCCATTATCTCCCAAATCACTAGCTTGCCAATTTAAAGGCGCAATCGGTACTGGCAAATTTGCATTATGAGGAACAGGTCGTATGGCACATTGCAAATTTGGATATTCTATATTGTACTTTCCCTTTTTGGAATTACCTTCAGTCTTTGTCAGGCAAAAATAACAATCGTCAGAATGATTGGTGGGTTCTCGCCATACCATTGGAACTGCAAAAGGCGTACTTTTTCTCTTTACGTTCATCCACTGCACCAATGATACACTACAACTAACACAGCGTACATGGAGAGCCCACCGCTTATCTTGACTCCCAATTAACACACCAAAATATATAAAGTAGGCTTTTTCACATTTTCGGAAAATGGCCTGGCTTGTGATTTCATCAGAAATTCTCCACAAATATAAAAAAATTTGTCAGGAGAAATGTTTGCAACTTCGGCGCGTTTAACTCGATATTTTCGTCTTCACATACAGTTGCTTATCGATACATAGAGAACCACTCAATTCGAAACTCATCAGAAGAGTGATGTTTGACGTTTATTTTATGTCTAATGTTTTTTTAATTTAAGTCTAGGAAATTTTTCCGTTGTAAAATGGACCCATTTTAGCCTCCACAATAAAATTGTTTACCTGCCAATATAAGAGGTTCTAATTAGGCTATTAAAAAATGGTACGTATTAGGGCTTTCCGAATTTTTTTTTATTATTGGGAGGGTATTTCCATTGTGAAAATATTGAGCTGGTCTGTGTTAGAAAAATCTTGTCGGCCAGTGAATTGGTATAGAAAAAAAAGGTATTCCTCTCCAAGCTCTGTTAAACTGCATATACATCACTTATTAAGGTCAATCATTTCCTGTTGCGGTGAGGTCCAAAATCTGCTTCGCTCCTGATCTTACCCAACTCAATTTTCTTTGTATCGTATATTTTACTTATTTTATGCATTGCGTCCGTAAAGTCTTGCGCAAATTAAAAATAAATAATTATTTTTGACAAAAAGCTAAACAGGTAAAGCGAATTATTAAATTACGTTTTGTTTTTTAACTTGTTCTAAATCTACAGTGAATCCATTTAAGAACTGTGACACCGATGGTTATTAACGTATATAATATATAATAAATATTGACAACTAAAAAATGACAATTTAAATCTTTAAAAAGCTCTAAATAACAATACGATTTATTCAGAATGACATTAGACGTTTTTCAATATTTTGTAAAAATTCTACTTAGATCAATACTATATGCTACAACAATAAAGATGATGCAAATTTTAAAATTCTTATTTCTACTTAGATCGATTATACTACGAGATTATATTCTACAATAATAAAGATTATGAAAAAGTAAACTACATGGTTGTTTTTTTTTGTTAAACCGCTTGAATTTTATAGACTCTTAATATCCGAAATTGTAATTTTTTAATAATTAAACTTTGATATAAAACATGATCCATAAAAAGTGTTCAAAATTTTGGGATGATGAAAAACTGTAAGAAAAATAAGTAAATTACCATCTATGTTACACCGTTTAAACAGGCCACCCTGTATATATTTTATACCGGTGTCAAGAAAGGCCAGTTTAATAAATAACTTTACGTGTTTCGTTAAGCTGATCATCAAACGCCTACACTTTATGATTAACAATAAAATATATAACATATATACATATATACAACAACTTAAGTGCTGTAAATTAAGAAGATACACATACAACGGAAAGAAACATTAATATTCGAAATTGCAGAACATGCTTCTATTCAGTTTTGCTTTCAGTAAATTAATGATGATAAAATCTCAAACATAGAATCAATTGAAACAAAAATACAGTTTAATGGCAGAAAAAGTTGCATTATAAAACAAACTACTGTATATCGATTTTAACAAATTTTAGATATCCAGTACTGGTGGGCTTTCGTTGTATGACCGAGTTATTTCAGTTTCTTAATTTTATCAGTAAATATATATTAGTTAATTATCTGTTTCATTTTTAACGTCTTACGAAGACATATATCTATAGTGCAAAAATTCTAAAAGAAATTCATCTTATTAACAGTAGATTGCTGATCTGAATGTAGGGTTGATAGCTTTAAAGAATGCTATTCCGGAACCATGTACGTTACGTACGTGGTAAAATTTTTAACATTGATTATAGCATACAGTGATTCCTATGGAAGTTTTTAATTATAACTGGTTTCTCTTAATAAGAATTTGCCTTTTATGTTAAAACAGACTAAAGCAAAAGCCATATGTAATAATCTCAAGTATTATTATATGACACTTTTTCGCCAAGACTTTAGCAAATTACTGTTAATTTTTTACAGCATACATACGTTGAACAACATCCGTGGAATTTTAATAAGTAATTTAACCTTATTATTATCTTTACAGCCATTACATTTGTTACAAATCCACAACGCCTTAAGAATAAACAATCTCGGTTCACATTAAAGTTTATAATATGTTTATTTTGCCCGATTGAGAATTCGTGATTAGACTTTCAATACTAAATTAGTTTTTGCAATACCACAAGCAACCACCTATTATTGAAGAGTAATGCTTCTTTTAATCTAACTTGCTATTTGCGAAGGCATAATTGTTTTAAAATCGTCGTTGTTCTTTATGTAGCCCATGGAACGTATTATTTAATGCCAGTCCTAAGATACTTGAGCTTACTTAAATTAAGAAAATTTGTGAAGACTTTTTTATTCTCTCTGGCTGATTATTTCTAAATATAAAAAAAATTGAGTACAAGTGATTGAGAAGCTAGATTTTTCGTTTTTTGGAAAACAATCTGTTTTAGAGAAAAACAATTCGAATAATCAATGTAACGCATTTTTAAGAGTTTTGACAAATACTCTTTTTTATTTCCTAAACCTGATAACTTTAAAACTTTTGCCGTGCCCATATTCGAATCTCGAACTTATTTTATTTTGAGTATGAGAGCTTTACAGTTTAGCTGGAAGAAGCCAAGGTTTCTAAAAATAATTTTTGTAGTCACTCAATTTTAAATTTGGGTACACCGTTGTGGACAGTTAAGTTTGTGATGTTGTCTAACGTCTATTGAACGTTACTAAACCGATGTTTTTCTAGAACACCTAATCTATGCACATAGATTGCTAAAGTAACTCAGTAATTATTTTCGAAGCTATATTTTTGTACTATCATTGCAAATTCATGAAATGACGTTTACACGAGATTCATAAAGGTTTACATACTTTACAAATTTACATGCGTAGGTAGTGGATATAATGATGCGTTAAAAGTCTGTAACTGCTGATATTTTTGTATTCCTAGTAATGAATGAATAAAGAAAAGAGATAACTGTTATATGATCTGTCGGTAACTTGCCCGCTTTTCCTTTTTTAAATATTTTTGTATTCTTGGTTTCCTTGGGTTCCAAGATTGTGTTGTTTTCTTTTTAACTAATCTTCGCTTTATCAGATTTCTTTATAAAAATGTTGAAAGGTTTCTGTTTCTAATTTATATCCTTAAGTATATTTTTTCTATGTAACATTTAACAATGTGGGCAAGTGTTTAAACATTTCAACTGAAACGATAGTGTCGGCCTTTGACTACGATTATTAATATTCTTTCATATTTTAAAGGTACATATAATTATGAACTCTACGTTTAGATGAGCAAGTTAAAGCAACCTCTTGCCGGCAAGTACTATCAGCGAGGGTTTACATGAGCAAGCAAAACCGCTCTCCGATGTCAACTTGCTATAGCCTTATTTGCCCATGTACACGGGCCTTCTAAAATATTTGGAGCATCGCTACGATAATGTACTTTGGTATAATGTTGTACCAAAAATTATGAACAATGAACATTCTACCCAATTTTATTGAAAGCAGTTCTGTACAGGGATATGTTTTTAATAAAATAACCTAAACTAATATTCATAAAGCATTTTTCAAAGAAAGTGTCTGAACACAACTCTATATGAACACTCCGACTGTCAACAAGATCGCTAAAATTCCAACCAACCAAATTTTTTTCTGAAGTGAAATTATACATTTTTTATGCTCACATCGTATTAACTTATTTTCCGTCATAACGTTTCAAGCTATTTTTAACCGTTGCGCAAAATTTACTCGCTAAAGCGTGAAACTCATTGACCCGTGAGGCCTTTCTCCTCTAATATTGATGTAAACACAACCTTTATGATTTTTTCTAAGATTACTTCTTAATATAGTTAGTAATCTTTAAACATTTTCTTCTGCGGGAGAGTTTAATGGACAAATTGGAAATAGAGCATCCAAAGCTTAAAAACTTTTTATGTCTTAAAAGTAGGAAATAAATAATATTAAACTGCTGCAATACCAACAATATAAACAGAATTTTTACTACAACCAGTAAGTAAATTTCTCACTCTACGCAAAACCATCGTTTCACCACCTTTCTTCCTTCTTTTCTTAAAACAGTTCTTTTATTTTTGATAAATTACTAAACAAATTTCAGGCTTATATTATATTTTTATTGTAAATATGTTTTGTCGACATTTATTATTCACAAACTTTTTTTTGCTCTTTTACCACTTATGCGTTAGGGGGAAGGAGGCAAGGAGGAGTTCACATTTTACACTCTATGCGAACTAAAAACTCGGAACTGGACTTAAAAGGCATATGGTCGTGATGATATTCTATTCGTCAATCCTTCTTCCCAATATGACCTAACCTAACCTAACCTACATAGGCTATGTGATGAATGTATGAATTTGTTGTCAGTTTGGGATATGAGTAGCTATTTTCAAACAATTGATAAAAAACAAGACAAAATTTCTACATCCATTTCTTTTTGATAACTCGTTTTTTATATCTGACTTATTGCTGTCTCCGAAAGCAACTGTTGTTTTTTAAAATAAACTGTTAATTCTCTTCTGCTACAGTGAACTTTTAATTTTGTACTTATAACTGTTTTTCATCACCTTCATTAAACAATATTTATAGATGCTTGATTACACAGAGAAATATATATTTTAATAAGCTAAAATTGGACTAAAACAACCTTAAATTATTGACCGGTAGTATCATCTAAATTCAAATTGAACAAGCAAATATTATAAGTAAAGTTACTAACCAACCTGTTCAACAAAACATATGAGTTGGGTAAAATTCCATCGACTGATTGAGCTATACCTTTCTAACTATCCCCGAAAAGGTCTCAACCAAAAACTCGTGGAGACTATAGATTTTTTAGCTTTACTCACTTTCTATTAGAGTGGGGAATGCTGCGGTCCACTGCGGTTATTCGAGGAATTTCATACTGCACACGTTATAAGCGAGTATGAATTAGAACGGTCGGAATGGATAGAGAACTTCAAAATATTGTTAAAGAAAGATCTCGGCCATATTCGCAGAAACACGAACATTCCTGGCTCCGTAACATAAGGGTCTGGTGTAATAGAAAGGATACCGTCATAACATTCCTAAGGCCGGAGACCAGATCTTTCTGATTCGAAAACCATTTTGGAACAATTGTTGATCATATTTTTAAAAATGTTGTACCTATATTAGAGACGTGTGACTAGCAAGGTTGTTACCAATGACCGCCTTTGGTACTTCTGGTAAGTTCTTAAAAAACTGCATTCTTTCAAACAACGAATTCTTAAAAAGATTTTTATTAAACTGCTCTAAATGCATTTTTTGTCTTCAGATGGTCCATTCTCGGTCCACAATAACCTTATGAATTCAATATGTTGAATGGGTAAAGATAACGGAGGTAACCCTAAAAGTATCCCCGCCCCTTTTAGCTGCTTCAAAAGATATTTGAAGTACTACTTCTAAAATTTTTATTCTTAATATTTATTTTATTTATTCTAAATATTTATGAGTAAAATAAGTTTCATCATAGCTTTCGATGAATTCTGGTGCAATGGTATCTGTGGGGTCTGATAAACATTTAAGCTGTTTGGTAATGACGTCATGGTTCACCATCGCTTTGGCCTCTTTTATTGACGAGGATAATTGCTTTGAGAGCTAGTTATATACCATTTTTCCCATTTTATTAAGTAATATTCTAGGAAAAGTTTAAGGACTATACTTTATTTTCGTAGGCTATTAATTAAAAATCGAATATACAAATTATTTTTCCTTAGACAGGCATGAGGTTACTTATGACGTGCTGCAGGGTCTCTGGAGTAACTCAAACAATTTATCAGAAAATACTCTGATCTGATATCTGTTTAACCTCCTACATACAAATCTAATATATAAAATAACAACCTACTTTTGCAATTTTATTTAAATAAAAATTTGTGTAGACATATTCGTTGCTATATACTCGGAAGTAAATATAATCCAAAATTATTTAGAACTGACTAAAGACAAAAACGGCTAAATAAAATAATAAAAAAGCGTTAAAAACCTTCTTATTCAATTGACTTCAAATTTTGCTCAATATTTGGAGGATAACCTGATAATATTTTGGTGCCAATTCAACATGACGGAACAAAATGGTGTCTTATCATTAAATAAATAAATACATTTTGAGAACATTAGTGTAAAAGGGTTTGACAGGTACAAACTGGTAAAATATTGCTATAAATCCAATAAGGTGGAAGAGAATGGCGGCCTATTAAAATGTTTGAAAAACATTATAAAAATTCGGTATATTTCCTTTGTCCGGAACTTCCTCGTTATTAATTCTGCTCTTTATTAGGAATAGAAGAGTATGATCATATTAAGTTTCGCATAGTCATGTAGCGGTAACATATTTCAATATTTCATTTTTCTAGACAAACGGAGGGATTCCCAATGAAAGACTTCAGGGAAATTGGTTTAAACAAATCTGTAAAGGAACTTCGTTGTAAATTTCCTCCTTTTTTGCGGAACTAAATAGGACCATACTTTACTATTCTAGGGAGAAGTAATTTACCTATTATTTCCTTATGTGCTATTCGTATGCATTTACATGCATTAGGTTAAATATCATCTGTAGCAGTAATGTAACAAAGTGTTCTTTTTGTAGACTCTCATTAGGCATTAAGTAAATATCTGTTAGCTTTCTGAGCACTAGAAACAATGTTTAATTCGTTAATCATTCGACTACAAAAACTCTTCGTCTAACATTACCTTCTTACATGTGTAATTTTATAAAATAATTAAGTTCCGATTGCCGATTGTATAAGTAATCATTTGAGGTGTGTTCAGACCTAAATAGTCTGAACGTAGACTCTGACCGGGTCTTTCTCGTTTTTTATTTGACAAAAGTGTCTCAAGATTGGGCGTGCACAGATTATTTTAACGCTTTTAGTTGACAGAATAATAAAAAAAAAGTAAACTCATTGTGTGCTTATTCTGTTATTCGAATTTAGTTAACCTCATATGATAAATACATTGAAATATGCCTATAAATTGTATTGTAAATAAATAATTAGCCTTAGAGTTTGCTCAAGAAGTCGTTGATCGACAAACAATTGCGCAGTTGCTAATAGAAAAAAAAATTTATAGAAAAATCTTGTCTTGGTCAAACCCCACTTTTTGTCGTGTACGTAGTTGGGAGTATCATAACTAATTCTATTTAAGTTTGTTTTTGGAATTGTGCTTTTATTGCTCAAATCGTAGGTTAGAGCTGGCTTTAGACATTAAATCTGCACTTGCATTTTCAAATATTTTATATTGCCTTTAAACCTTATTTTAATGTTTAAGCTTTATTCGTTAGAATAGTAAGTAGCAAGACCCTTGAACCCAATTGAATAAACATGACTAATAAAAACTAATTACTAATTATGCTATAGAAACAAATAAATTATACAGCCAAACGAACCACAAAGAACAGACAACAAAAAACAGAGAAATGCAAAGCAACCAAAAGACTAAAAAATAATAAACATAATCATACATTATACCAACAGAAAACTGCATTTTATGTTTAGACCCTCAAAAAAAGAAAGAAGCGATTTGAAGAGAAAAATCCAATTCCAGACAAATATTCACAATTTCACCAGACCATCGCTCTCAGCTATCAAGAATTCACTTATTAGTAATAAGTATAGTCGACAAATTGTAACTAGCATTTGTGAAAAACTACTAATTTTCAGACCATCAGAATATTTCATTGGTACGATGCTATGTATTTGATGCTATGTAAATGACTAGCTTTAGAATGGCTGAAGTTCGGTTCTGAACAAGTATTGCTTTAAGCATGTTATAAGCAAGTGTCAGTTGTACTAGTTTCCAACAAGTTCGCTATTTTTTTAAAAATGCTTGTTTCTGACAATGTTTAGATACAAGTTCTATATTCTCACAGCTGTGACTAACAAGTGTTGTAGTTTTTTGAAAGAGGGCCCAGGTCTGGATTTTAAGTCCTTTTAGTGAATGGATTTATAATCTTAATAACTTTGATGAGGTATAACGAATTCTTAAATTATTATTGGTGTATGATCGCGAGATTTTCAAAAAATCCGGAAAGGTATCAAAACGCAAGTAGTAATAGTAGTAGTAAGGGTTTAGGTCCGAAGCCTGGCGGATAGCCCCAAAAGACCCTTGTCGCCATCCCCTGTCCACTCACTTTCACTTTGGAGAACTTTAGGCCTCAGATTCGAGTCGGCCCGACCTTCCTATGACGGCTTGCAGCTTACCGCAATCAAGGGTTCTTAACTCCTCCCTAGATAAAGCGATTGATGCGAAGATTTTCCTTCTGTCCTTCTGAGTCTGCCCCATATATCACAGCTCCCTATTAAGGGGTATGAAATTTCCTCCACTGTTAGGACAGGAGTGGGTTATCCTTTATTCCTAATAAATGTAGGTGCCTATTTAGTCTGCAGTGACTGGTGGTATCCGCGATAGCCTGGCGGCTCTTTGACAGCAACCAGCCCGTCTTGATCTGTGAAGGTTCTGGAAGCATATGCCTGCAACCTTCTGTATTTATCCAATTAACCTATGTTTTATCGCAGACTAACTTGCTTAGGGTCAGGGAAGTTTGTCTCTTATCTAGTTCGAGGTAGAGTTCCGGACCCGAAAGTGGTGGGGTCAAGGAGCATTGTCTTTCCAAATTGTAGATCCGCTCATTTCCCTCGGCGCCGCTGTGACAGGGCACCCAAGGCAGTTTGACTACTTTTCCTCTTTTTAGTTCCTCCGGAGCATCTCTATATTTCTGAACAAGCTTAAAGCTAATCCTGGGTTTTTGAGTTACCTTAAGGGCTACTTGATTATCGAAGCAAATGTAGATCTCTTTCTCCGACCTCCGCCTGGAAAACTGTAGCATAACTTCCCAGCGAGAAGTATTAGCCTAAATCCCTGTCGCTCCTGTACAGGGTGTCCCGTTTTTGTTATTTTTATGGTATATCTCTCTTATTAGTGTAGATAGAGGGTTCCGGTCTTCGCGACATAGTGCTACTTTTTTGTGAAACGAAAGGTGAGCTAGTTTTTACCTTTTCGATAAGTTAAACAACAACCGAAATACGAGGGGGTTCCAAAAATGCAATATTTTCAATTACACACTGTATCTTAAAAACGAAGGGGGCTATGAAAATTTTGTTTGGATCACCTTTCGTTTTACAAAAAAGTAGCATCATGTCGCGAAAACCGCAACACTCTAACTTCACTCATAAGAGAGATACTCCATAAAAACAACGAAAACGGGACACCCTGGACATTCCGGCCTCGACAAGCCCTGTATTGACTAGAGCCGTGGGTGTACCAGACCTGGGTATTTCCGGGTAAGACCATGGGTTGCTGTTGTCCATTGTGCTGGGATCTTTCCTTCAAACGATTTTTGTAACCTTAAACGTACATCCGCCTTGTTCGTCCTAGAAGATAGGATAGGAATCTCCTCTGCCATGACCCTGGCTATGGACATATGGCTTTCTCTTTGCTTTGCCTGCTCTAGATTTTGCCCTGTATCACGCGCCTATAGGACGCTAAGGCCCCGCTCCTTATCCACAGTGAGAGCTCTGGCATCCCCAGTAGAGAATTCATGGCTGCTCCTGGTGTTGTAACTTGTAAAACTTAATGTCCACTTTACCTCAAATTTTGCATAAAAATCAAATGTTGCATAGAAACGACCTTCTAACATTTTGATATAAATCTAAGATCGCAAAACAAAATGCCGGCCTAATAAAATATTTAAAAATTCAACCGGGGAAAAACTGCTTATTAAATTAATTTCAAATTTTTAGCAATCATTAAGTGTGATATAGAGATAAACTGGTAAAGCTGTGGTGCGACTACAAGATGGCGGAACAAAATGGCGGTCAAATAAAATTTTTAAAAAATAACGTAAAAAAATTTTTTTCAACTGACTTGAAAAATTAAATGTGATACAGGGATAAACTGGTACCAATTCAATATGACGCGATGACGTAATAAAATAGCGGCATGTTTCAATGTAAAAACTGCTAACTGAATTTATTTAAAATTATGCCCAAAAATCAATGGTGGTATAAGCAGAAACTGATAAAATATTGTTAGGAATCCAATATGATGAAACAAAATGGCACCCAATAAAACTATTTCAAAAGAAGTAATGGCTATGTGCTGAACTAAATTGGGAATCCCTTTAGTACTCCTAATAAAAGGAAAGATTTATAACAGGGGAAGTTCCGGGTAAAGGAAATTTACCGATTTTTTTAAATTGTAGCTATTTCTAATTTTTCTAAGTTTTGATCATCCAGATAATGTGAATCTAAATAGTTAACGCTTTCTGTCTCGCGTCCATAAAAGTAGATGATCGGTGTCGATTACATACTACTTCCCACCGAAAAGCAGTCGTATTTAAATGAGCCTTTTTAAATTTATGATTTTTTCGAAACATTCCTCGCATATTTATAACAACATAAAATAGACTCAAGTCCGCCCAGCCTCGGCATTCCTCGTGAATAGACCATTCTACGTAATAAAGAACGGAAATGGTTGAGCCGAAACGAAAAAAACGAAAACACCATTCTGGGATGCCTGGAGAGTTTTCGTATGTAACTTTATGATCTGATTGAGGCTCTACCAACCCTGGTAATTATAAAATCTTTATGATTATTTTTTTTTAGAATAACTGCCTCTGGAGAATTTTTATTACTTGCGGGCTAGCTAGGTTGTTGATCCCAACATTTAATGGTTATATTATGTTGTGATGAAAATATTGCTAATATATTTACTTATTTTATTCTCATACAAACACCTTTACATTACTTTTTTAGGTAATTACAAACACACAACTTAAAATACCAATCTAAATATTACAAAGTAAAATCCATTAAGTAATAAACAATTCTGAATAATATATCACTAATTCAGAGCTGGTGGTGTGATAGAAGTCAACATCACCCTTGCGGGCGGATCGACGGATTGCATTCTACTAACATATTATCCAATGCTGAGGAACTTAATGGATCACAGAATAACAGCAGTGAACTTCTTATTATTAAATTAGGCTTAGAAACATTAAAGCATATTCTATTTACTAGGAAATAATTTTTATATTTAATACTATTTATAACATTGTAAATAAATAGGACTTTACACATCGCGACAATTAGTAAGAAAATGCAAAGAAGATATCCCAGAAAAGAGACGGCCGTAACTTATATGGTAATTTCGAGTAGAAACCTGCGATGTATAATACTAATTCTGAATTTCTGATCATCTAGCGTTTAAAAATATAACTTATCATGCAATCCAAGAACTGATGAAAAATGATTTTTTTACAAAAGTGCTAAGAAGAACTGCATGACGAAAAAAGCTATTAGATATGTATCAGCAAAGACACAAGTCAACTAAACCAAGAGAATACGAATATAGTAAACTAAAACAAAATTAAAGAAACAAGTAACAATGTTTTAAAAGAATACAAGATAATGGTGGATATTCTGAAACAGCTAGATAAAAAGTATGAAATAAAAACCGAGCGGTTTCAATACAATAATAAACATATCTGATATTAAGAACCTTAGCGAAATATAAATTATATTTAGATAATAATAATATACATAGTAACTAAACAAATACATCTGATCTACTAAATATAATAAATAATTATGAATTTAACGTTTTATTTTATGTATACATTACAATTAAAACGACAGCTAGCTTAGAAGTGATAATATGAAAGAAGATTCTAATTCGAACATACTTCATTGAGCGATCAACCGTACGATGTTTTATCAGATTCGAACCAAGTGAGAAGAAGTTTCAGAGCGGGATAAAATTTATTGAGTTGTTGTTATATCTCTAAGACTTTGAGATGTTTAGATAATTTAAACAAAAATATTTGTTTTGTTTTTAATAATTAAAAATTCAACAAAAGTCTCAAGAAACACATTCATCATTTAAATAGTGGGAAAACAGATAGCAAGAAATGTCTTTAAGGAACTGATTAAATGACTTATGGTTGAGCCAAGCAACGCCTGATGTATAAAGCCGGGGATATTTTCTCTGACGTGTTGCCACGCTACGCGACGTTGTAAGAATCAGACAGGTTTCTATTACGCATTTAAACGTATTGCGTGCAGATATATCTGATGCTATGTTACGCGGCCCCATCTTACGCGATATGTTGGGCCGACCAAATTTTTGTCAGAGCGTCAAACATCGTGTTCGTTTAATACATCTGTGATTGTATAAGCTTGTACTCTACATAGAAAAAATGGACTATGTTGTGCTAACCAAAATTACTGCATCTAAGAATTATCAGGGTTTGTATCTTCAATAAGCCTTAATTCATTAGGGGTAGCCACTATATGTCATTTATCATCGAACTTCTTTCGTGGATAAAAAATATGTGTGGTGTGTTTTTGTATTACTACTTTATCCATTCGTTTTTTTTAACTACGGAGCGGCCGTATTAAAATGATCTCAGGTTGAGTTTTAATTGACTATAAAAAATCTGATATTTTTTAGTTTTCATTTATTTTAAGTATCATCGCATATGAGGCAGTTTTTTTATTTCTGCTACTTGTTTTGGTACACATTTTGCTATTTTCATATTATTTACTATATAACTAGAATCTATTTTCTTATTAGGTATTCCGAAATAAGGATTGATAAGGACAATCAAACATCGCCACAGCTCAAAGGAAGGAACATTATAATGATGAGCAGCATTTAACAAAGAAGAGTGTTCAACCAATGAGCCCTGCTTGTTTTCAGATAAGATTCAGAAACCCTTACCCTCACGAAAAGAGTCATACTTAAACTACAAAAAGATCAACGAAAAATGGAGAGAACAATGATGCTTGTCATTCATTGATTTGAAAAATTAAGAAATCTGAAGAAGAGCCGAAGTAGACGATGTAGTATGACCTGATGAAGAGAGAGCTGATAAGCGTAGCTGAAAAAACCTCCTACAAAATGGGCTGATGGTAGGAAGAGAATCCTGCCTAAGACATAACTACTTGGCAAAACCTGGAAGAGGGTTATATCTAAAAGTCAATGGAGCCAAATGATGACGATATTCGGTATTAAATTAAACAGTAGGTCTATCATATTAATCAGATGGATTTTCTAAAAGATTAATTTGCCCGGTGAAATCTAACTTTAGATACATATTAATGTTATGCGATATTTTAATTATAGCTATATGATATGTATATATGTATATTTTTGATCAAAGAACTCATGTTGTCGATGCACGTCTAATACAGAAAAGTACATTCTTCAGAACTCTCTTTAGTAGATTTTCGTTTTTTGGTCTTTTCCTCTGAGATAGGTTGTAGTATATAATATTTCTCGTATCCCACTCCTGATATTAAATAAAAGGAGCTTCAGAGCTTTATATTATTATACTGCTTTTTGATATGAAGAACTTACGTATGAAATAAAAGTTCGAACCTTATTAATCTTAAATTAAATATTGCAGTAATGTTTAAACTACAAGTGATAGTCAAAAGAAAAATAAATAACACAACTTTCACTAAATATTGAAATAAATAGACTTATTGAATTAATGTATATAAATTTTATTTCCCTCGTAAAAGGGAAGTGTTGTAATCGTGAAAAAATCGCCCTCCGAGAATTTTTCAGATCTTTACGATGCAGGGTCCCTAGATTTTTTCTCGATTCCGTCGGTTTGTTTGTCTGTCTATTAGCAGCATAGCTAAAAAAAACTACTCACTAGAATGACTTCAGATTTTGGTCAAAAATTAAAGGTCATATGGGGATGACCTGGTTAATAATTTTGCACAAAAATCAAGTATTATATAGGAACCAACTGGTAAAATTTTGGCACGAACCCAAGATGGCGCAACAAAATGGCGGTTTAATAAAATATCTAAATATTCAGTCTGAAACAATTACTTAATGAACTGATTTCAAATTGTATGCCATAACTAAATGTGGTATGGAGATGAATTAGTAAAGCTGTGGTACTAATTCAAGATGACGCAACAAAATGGTATCCATCCAAAATTATCTAAAAAAATCGCCCTCTCAGGTTTTACATATCTTGGCGTTTTAGCGTCCCTAGATGCCAAAAAATATGTTTTAGTAATTCCGTCCATTCGTCTGTCTGTCAGTTCGATGAATAGCCTAAAAACTCTTCATTCGATTGACTTCACATTTTAGTCAAAAATTAAGGGTCATATGGGAATGTGGTAATATTTTGGAAAAAATCCAATATGCCGGAACAAGGTGGCGGATTAGTGAAACATTAAAAACGTTATAACTAAAAAACAATTTACCTCAGATGTTACATAAGAACGAATTGGTAACATTTTTGTATGAATATAACACTGCAAAACATAATAGCGACCTAATAAAATATTTCGAAAATCACCCTGAAAAAACTGCTTATTAAATTAATTGCAAATTTTGTGCAAGCATCAACGTAAAATAATAAACTCGTACGAATTCAACATGACATAACAAAATGACGGTGTGTGTCAAAGGGGGAACTTCTTACTGAATTAATTTTAAATTGTGGCCAAAAATCAAGTGTGGCATAGGTAAAAACTGGTAGAATATTGGTAGAAATCTAATATGATGTAACACAATAGCGCCCAATAAAAATGTTTGAAATGACTATGTACCGAACTAAATGGAGTCACACTTCACTATTCCTAATAAAGAAATATTCATAACGAGGTAAGTTGCGGGTAAAGGAAATTTGCCGATATTTTTATTGAATGATTTATTTTCTCCAAGGAGGCACAAGTTATCATCGCATGATGTTATATTGCGAAAATTACTGTGTAACTTGATTATATCTAATATATATAACAACAATTCTTTTACCATAAATGTTGCGTTTCATTTAATGGAATTCAACATTTTATGGTCTCAACTGGCGAATGCAAAAACACACTAATAGCTCAGGTCTCCACGCCTACTCGATGGTACATTCACTCTCGTTATCTGTTAGATTTCGTAGTAGTAAATAATAGCGGCAAAGATTCTGCAATTAACGGATTTGCTGATCGTCTTATAAGGCTGGTCATATTAGAAAACGAAATGAATGGTATTAACTTTTAACTGATACACATGAATAGGCTGTTTCTTTTAATGCGTCTTTTCAAGTGCTCCTTTCTGTTCGCCTTAACTGCGACTGTAAGTTCTTAAGTTCCCTGATTTTAGAACATGTTATTCTGCAATTTAGCGATGCATCTTCATGCAATTTAATTCTTAGATGTTATCTATTTTATATGATAAATACAGGATATGCATGACCGATAGAGTACTAAAACGTCAAATATCGGATCCTTTATGATGTGTAAAAGTAGTACTATAAGCAGAAACATAGAAATTACCGTAGTGCTCTACATTAAACAATCAGAAACAAAGTGTTCTCTTTAAAAGTTTATGGGTGTAAAAGCATATCTACTAGCTTAAAAGTTATATAAAATTTGAAAAACAGAATATTGACTAGTAATATTTATATAATATTTAAATTGGACAAAAAAAAAATAAGACATGTTTGCTAAGTAAAATAACCCGGGTTGCAAAAATTAAAAATCATATAAAAGAAAAAATTAATTTCAATAGGGCGAAGACAAATATTCAAGCCTGTACGGAATATTTCATGTGCGGTCATCCATTTTTAATATAAGAAGTAGATGTACAGGGTGATCAGTTAAGGGTAGCGAGCGGCCATATCTCATAAGATATTGGTCGTATAGATTTGAGAAAAAAAAATCGTAATAAAAGTCGCCAAGAGAAATTGCTGAAAATTATTTTTGAGTTTGTCAAACGTCCGCTAGAGGGCGTAACAACCAACACCAAGTAGAAAAATGAGGTTTTTATAGAATTTTGCCTAATGAAAATATATCGATGATATCATTTTCAAATTTAGTGACCATTTCCCTACACTTTTTGTCAAAATAAAGCGGTGGGGGAAGTTCAATTGTTTTTTCAAACAAACCAAGATGTCTCCCGTTTCTTTTGACCGATTTTAGCAAACTTAGGCTCATATGAAAGAGCATAATTTGCACTACAAAACGCTTATTTGGTTTTGAATTTTTGACTTTTGCTGGCGTCGCTAGATGGCGTTAACTGAATTAGTAGCATATTTTTTAGTTTTTTTCAAAAAAAACAAATGTAATGGTATATTCATTTTTACATATTTTAAAAGGGGATAAATTTCTCTATAATTTAATGAAAATAATTTATCATCTACCTTTTTTTGAGCCGTTGATATTGACCAAAATATTATTTTATTTTATTAAAAAATGGCACGCCATTGCTTTTTGTCAAAATAAAAATCAATTTCGTAATCACTTATTAGTTGCTAACAAAAAGAATCTCTGGACTTTTTTTTCGTTAGACGAACGGTTTTGGATTGAAAAAATAAGATGTTTAACAATGAAAAATCTTAATAAAACTGTCCAACAACAACATCTTATTTTTTCAATCCAAAACCGTTCGTCTAACGAAAAAAAGTCAAGAGGTTCTTTTTGTTAGCAACTAATAAGTGATTACGAAAATGATTTTTATTTTGACAAAAAGCAGTGGCGTGCCATTTTTTAATAAAATAAAATAATATTTTGGTCAATATCAACGGTTCAAAAAAAAGGTAGATGATAAATTATTTTCACTAAATTATAGAGAAATTTATCCCCTTTTAAAATATGTAAAAATGAATATACCATTACATTTGTTTTTTTTTGAAAAAACTAAAAAATATGCTACTAATTCAGTTAACGCCATCTAGCGACGCCAGCAAAAGTCAAAAATTCAAAACCAAATAAGCGTTTTGTAGTGCAAATTATGCTCTTTCATATGAGCCTAAGTTTGCTATATCGGTCAAAAGAAACGGGAGACATCTTGGTTTGTTTGAAAAAACAATTGAACTTCCCCCACCGCTTTATTTTGATATATAGAACAAAACATTTTAGACAAAAGTGTAGGGAAATGGTCACTAAATATGAAAATGATATCATCGATATATTTTCATTAGGCAAAATTCTATAAAAACCCCATTTTTCTACTTGGTGTTGGTTGTTACGCCCTCTAGCGGACGTTTGACAAACTCAAAAATAATTTTCAGCAATTTCTCTTGGCGACTTTTATTATGATTTTTTTTTCTCAAATCTATACGACCAATATCTTATGAGATATTGCCGCTCGCTACCCTTAACTGATCACCCTGTACAGTATAGAGATCTAAATTTTTAAATGCGTCCTGTGATCTTTTGAACGAACACTTCTCGTCTGTTATTTTGCCTCAATTAATGCTGAAAACTTTGTGTCATTTAACAGAAAATATTTTAATCAGAGGTGCAAATATTAAAAAGAGGAGCTCTTCAAAACTGTTTCTTGCCGCGGTTTGTCAGGATCAAAAATTTAGAACAAAAATCAACCTAAAACTATATATAGGAAAAGCTAAAAAAAAATGCAATAAAACATGCAAACAGCTCGCAATTTACAGCTCCGGAAAACATTCGCTTGCTTTTTCGAACTAGAACCAACTTTTGTGTAGCATAAACTATTTGTTCTGAAACTGATATTCTAAAGGAAACAAGAACAGTACAAACTTGTTTCCCTTAATTGAACGCTTCAAAACATTTATTGTAGTGGCACGGACCTAGTTCGGAACTTCTATCGGATGTTTGGTATTATTTTATAAATCTTGTGTTTCTTTTATATTTTTGACATCATGTATCATTTTGAGGTAATTTAGGAAAATGTGTTTAGAAATAAGAAAAAATGTTACAATAAGATCTAAGGGATTCTTTTGATAGCTTAGAAAAATTAAGTTTGGCTTAGAAAATTAAAAAATAGGGTCCAAAAGTTTTGGTAATTTAATATGGAATGCTCAAAAATATAGTTTATCTGAGAAATAAATACCACCCAAAATGTTGGAATCTTTAAAAGAAACACTCTATGTTTCTTTTCATAGAACAATTCTACGTCAAATTCTGAGTAAAAAATAGTAACATGACAATTAATTTCAATAATCGATAAAAAATTTGCATGATTTTACTTAGTACTTAAAACTATAAGTTTAGTCTTCAAATATTTTTGGGTATTGTTGATACGCATGTTGCTTAAGAGATGCCTCAGTGTGTTGAAAACTCAATTATTCGCCTACCTATCATCTTTCAAGGATTTCTCTTAAGCACAGTTTCTTTTTCAATTAAGATAATTATAAGTATGTTATCTTTCCAGCGGATCTTAAATTCAGTTGATCACTTTGATTATTACCTTATCGTCTGCTTAATTAAATTGATAATACACACTTTTTGTTATGTAATAAGTCCGGGTATCTTCGGATCATCATTAGGATGCTATACCTAATAAGTGGATCAATTGTAATAGTTATATCCTTGTTGCTAAATAAGGTAAAGTTTGCTTGCTGTAAAGCCCTGAACTTCCCGTCCACTATTTGATCTTTAATGAAGCCTTGTTGAGGCGTTTCTATGGGTTTATATTTAGATACTGCAAATCATATTTGTAAATGCTTTGAAATATGACAATAGATACTTTAGAAGGCTATTATTTACTGAAAAACACGCAGGTAAATATGTAAATTTATTTGTTATGACTAGTAACATAAAGCAGAAAAAGTATGAATTATAAAAAAAAAACACAAACCCGACTCATTAAAGCCAGTATACTATTATAGGAATAAATCACATACTAAAATAAGCGACATTTACTTTATATATGTACTAGCGGGTACCCGCGACTTCGTTCGCGTATATGACTATGACATTTGAGTACCTCTTCATAAACCACGTTTGTTGTTGTATTATCTGACTGTAAAATAGCCAAGCTACTACGAGAACTTACTCTAGAGCATGCAACATAGAGTTGAACATGGGAAAAATAATCGTAGCGCAAGTCTACTCCAACTCTACTTGAGGATTGCCCTTGCGCTTTGTTAATTGTTATGGCGAAACAAAGCTTTAAAGAAAACTGTACACGTTTAAAATGAAAAGGATAGTCTGACGGAATTAAAGGAATACGTGGTGAAAAAACTGTTTTTCGCAGACCAGGGTCAGAAATAGTAGTATCTTCTTACATTTTGTAATATTTTAACCTGTAGCCGAGTTCCCTTACACAATTTTGGTGGTTTTAAATTTCGCATAAGCATCACTGGTGCCCCACTTTTAAAGCTAACTCATGAGGAGGGATTCCTGAAGGGTTTAGAGAGTGTAGCAACTCGACAGGATAATTAACCACAATTTCTTGGTCTATAACTACATCTATTGAGTAGTATGTTAATTGTAACTTTGTATTTTTTCAAATAAAGCTAGATTTATTTCATCTGCTGTGCTATTTTTTGGAGTTAATATAGCTCGTTCTTCAAACCAAGAAGCGGTTTTATTTTGATAACTTTCGAGTCTATTATAAACATTTAAATGGTAATTTCACCCCCTTGGAAACTGAGTTTCGAAGAATTTCTTCTTATCGAACCTCTGCACTCTGAAATCAAGCTGTTTTGCACAAGCTCAGCTTTCTACGGAAACTATTTGAGAAAGATCGCAAAAATTAATTAGTGATCCGATTTTTTCAAAACCCTATATGACTTTATAAAAAATCTTAAAATATGTAATAAAATAAAATAAAAAGTACGTGTTCAAGTATTTTTCCAAATAACTAAAAGTTTTTTAAATAAAAAATATATTATTAAAGGGGTGGTTTTAGCCCCTTGGGTACCTTGGCTGGGTTTTTAAAAAATTTTAAAATATGTCAAAAAATAAAATATAAAGCATATTATGTTCTAGCGTTTTCCGTATTACTAACGGTTTTTTAAATAAAATATATTATAATATTTAAGAAATAGTTTTACCCCTTTGAACATATTGTATGAATTTTTTAAAAATCCTAAAATATGTAAACAAAATAAATTAAAAAACACGTGTTCAAGCGTTTTTTCAAAAAACTAACCAGTTTTTAAATAAAAAAATATTGTATTATTTAACTGATGGTTTCACCCCTTGGAACACCCTGTATGATTTAAAAAAAAATCCTAAAATATGTAAAGAAATAAATTTAAAAACGCGTGTTCAAGCGTTTTTTAAATAAAAAATATTGTAATATTTAAGGGGTGGTTTCACCCCCTTGGAATTTGCGATACACCCTAAAATCATTCTGTATAACAATATTCAGCCTTTTACCCCAAGCGGTTTGAGCTGGAGCGTGATGAGTAAGTCAGTCTTTTATATATTAGTATAGATTTCCTTCAAAATATATATGTAAAACTACTTTTGATTTTCCCGAATTCCCTCTACCCCAAAGGAAGCATAATCCGATGTCAAAATTGAAACGAATCACTTATTTTTCATTTTAATTACGTTCATATAGTAAATAAAATTCGGCATTAAATCTTACATCTTTAGAAAATGTTGGCACGATCCGTAAAATGTATTCTAATTTTTGATCTGCATCCATTTTGAAATCCCAAAACTCATTTGAGGAGATATTAGCACGTCGTGTCGGCAACTTTTAAAAATGAGAAACGTGTGTATTTTTGCAAAATGGCGTTCTTCTTGCCCCAATTTGGTTTTTGTTTGACAAGCCTAGATACGAATGCTGAGATTCTCACTCATGAACATCGGTCCTCGTTAGCCTGCAGGCGGTAACAAACAATGGATGCACATGTAGATATATATACTATCGAACGATGTTTGCCATTTTTGTGGTAGCACTAAAATAGATTAATATTAAAATAAAAAACATCTTAATCTATACTGTATTGTGAATTAGGCCTTAAATAGTATGAGAGACTAGATTTTAAATTTCCATCTTAATTATCAATAATATTGGTTGAATACAAAAAAATGCCAACAAGCTGGTTCGATAGGTCGTAAGTTCAAATACCAGTTAACCTTTTAAATTTGAATAAACCTATTTCAAATACAGATTGAATAATTTTAGAAAATTTGTAAAAATAAAATTCAATTAATTAAAAAGCAAATATTTCAATTTGGTTTTTAAAATGGTGTTGGTGGTGTTTAACGCTTAAATATACCTTGTATGGCATACTATGACAGCCTTCAAAAATATTGGCTTAAGAGACTTATCTCTGTACTGCCCTAAATGACTTAACGGTTTATCACTTGATGTTAAATTGGGAATTTGCATATATAAAGCTTATGTCCACCGTCAGTGCAATAGGTTCCCCATCTTACGAAATAGGTAATTATTTAGCTAATATCTTAAACCTCTTTACAGGACGATCTAATTCTTACAACAAAAACTCTAAACATTTAGTAGTTTGACGTTTCATTATTTATAATTTCTAACATAAACCTTAATCCAATCTTAATTGAATTGATAAGAGAATGCTTAACGTCCACATATTTCATTGTTCAAGTGACCTTTTATGAACAAACCTCTGGTGCAGCTATAGGAACTCCACTATCTCCTGTGGTAATGATCATATTTATGAAGGCTTTCGAAGAAATTGCTTTAAGGTCTGCTCCTTTATAACTTAAATGTTGGTTTGGATATGTAGATGATACTTTTGTAATATGGCTCCGTGCAGAAGAAAATTTAACTATATTTTCAGTTCTTCTAAACAAACAACATTCTAATATAAAATTCGCTATGGAAATTGAGTCAGATTGTGCTATTCCCTTCCTTGATGTGTTAGTACAAAAGAAAGAGAACGTCACCCTAGGTGATACTGTTTGCAGGAAACCGCCACATACGAACATATATTTAAAATTTAGTTCATCCATCCATATTAAATCCTTCATCAATTCATTAGTCTTTAGGGCTTTGTCAATATGTGATACAAATTCAATTCCGGATGAAACAGAAAAAAAATCAAATGGATATTGCACTGAAGATTATTCAGGGTACTACAGGTAAAACTGCAAAAATTCTGTGGAGATCCAACATTCGCACAATCTTTAGTATACACAAAAAATTCCTTTGCAATCGGAAGGAGTTTATAAAATTCCTTGTTCCTGCGGTAAAGTGTATATAGGTAAAACTGATGGTCTATGTCTACTAGACTTAAGGAAAATAAAAGATGTATAAGTAAAAAACAAATTGTGCAATTCGCTGTCGCTAAACACCAGCACGCAACAGGTTATATGATTAATGTAAAACATACCAAGGTTATTGCATCACTCTTGGGTTATTATAAACGGAAAATTAGAGAATCTATTGAAATTATTAAACAAAATTTCAGTACAGACGCGGGCTACGTGCTACATCATTACGCGCCGATGAACATAGGTCGGGTGCAGTGAAGATCCCTGAAGATGCCTCGTGGAATCGCAGGCGAAACATCGAAAAGTAATTTCAATTTAACACCCTGGTCTAAACCCAAGAACCATGATTTCTTAATTGACTCAAACCGTGAAAACTTTCGTATCATATTTGCATACTAAAGATCAATTTTTTGGCATCTCAGGTTTAGCAGTATGTTAAAAAATTATATTTATACTTACAACGTAGCTTACGGCGTTAAATTTGTGTTAAACTTCGCTTACCTGAAAAAAAAAGACTTCATATTAGGGACATTGAAACAATTAACTAAAATGAATGATTGAATAACCAAACAATTACCGTATAAATATTTGGTTTTTGAATGATCTTTTTCTGATTTCAACAAGTATACATATGTCCGTCAGTATTCATATTTTATAGTTTGCAAGAAATAAACGTTGCAGTCTAAAGTTTTAATGCATTTTTATTTCCCCATATAACAGTAAATATATAATATATTATTAATAACAATATAGGTATAGGCTATAATATAGGCAGTATTGGAAGAATCGCAAAATTAAAAAAAAAATAAGTTGGGTTTAATCGAGGTTTTCGAAAAAAAAATATATGATTTTTGTATGGATCGGTATGTGACTGTATGTACGTATGTATGTACACAAAATTTTGTCAAATGATAACTTAAGAATGGTCAAACGGATTGGTTTCAACTTTGCACAAAAAGTAATCAAATTGCAAAACAGAAATAGTTGGGGTAATTCATTAAAAAAGTCATTGGGGTAGAGACTTAGTATTTTTCGATTATATATATTAAAGAAAAAATATGTAATATTTTGAAAAATGGCGAAACATACAGAACAATTTTTATCCAGAACAAAGGGTAGCCCAAAAAGGATGAGCAGCCCCCTGAAAACGAAAAAAAGACTTCTTTATTTTTTTGTATATAAAAATATGTTTTCAACCGTATAGGGTAGCCCTAGGAGGATGATACGACCTGAAAATTTAAAATAAATGTACTAGTTATTTAACTAGTGAAGTACATCAAATTTCTATTATTCTTATGCATATATTTTTGCTTGCTTAGAAAACAGTAATATAATAATATGCCAAATTTCCTTAAAATTGTGTAAATAAAAGCATTTTTTCCACTATACATGGTATACCCTAAGAGGATGAAACAGCACTATGAAAACGAGAAAACAATATAATTTTACTTCTATAACCTCAGCTTTAAAAAAAACTGTATGACAAGGCAAATGTATTTCCTCTTTTTGCATACATAAGCAATTTTTCCTTTATATAGGTTGAATCTATAGGGGTAAAACAGATCACTAAATATAAAATTAAAAGTTTATTTATAGTTTAAAGGTGTAAAATGCTATATTTTAATAAACAAATTTTTTGTGTTAATTTATTGTGTTATTAAATTAATTTAAAATCAATCAATATAACATAACAATATTCAACAGATAATATTTGGGGTTCATTTATAAGTTTACATAAAAAAATGTGATGTCTTTTCCACGTAAACCAGTAAAATTCAAAAAAATATATGTGGTAGTTTTTCTTTACTTAAATTTTCAATTTTTTTTGGCATCAGAGAATAGTCGTTTTTTTTAATCGGCTTAGTGTCAGTAGGAGTGTAGTTTAAATAAAAATTATTTAAACCTATATACAATTGTTCAAATCAAATGTATTTATTATATTAGTATATCACATAGTAAGTGTTGAAAGTTTTAAAACAAGGAGGCTTTAGCCGAGTTAAGAAAACCTTCAATTTCACATGAGTAATGTACACGATTTTTCCTGAGATCACAAAAAGTAGGATTTTATTTTTATTTATGTAAAAGACCTTGTCAAAACATTATTTCTAGGCATGACAGCCACAAATCTATCAACTGGGACATAGGCTGTTCAGATATATTATATAAGTTAGTGTTTGTTACGTCATAGCGGATAAGATTACAATGTGAACTCAAAACTGAGTAAAATTTTGTAAGTCGGTTAGAAATATAGATCTTGTTTAAGCCAGATCGGTCTTATATCTGTCTTCCTTTTTCATGTGTTTAATGTGGTGTAATTCAGTGCTGTGTATTTGTCGGGTTGGCATTTTAACTTAACCTCTTTTAAAGTTTACCAGACGTGACGAAAGTGTTGATTCAAAGAAACGTCCAAAATCACTAGTAATTATTAATGTTAGTAGCAAAAGCCATATGCGTTTTCCTACACATTCAGTTTCAAGTTCTTCATCAAAAGCATCCAAACAAGATACCACCGAAGGAGATTCCGAAAGTTGAAAAATGTGTTTAGAAAATTAAGCAATAAACACATTTTGTAGAGAGCAGGCATGGAGGTCCCATCAGGTTAAATGTCCGTAGTGATTGTATGTCTGAATTTTCTTCAGAAAATAAAAATCTAACCGCTCAACAATGGATAATGAACATTGACTATCTTAAGCAGTTAAATAAATGGTAGGAAATTACCACGATTTAGCACATGCAGTCAAAACTTGTAGGTATGGACAAAAGTTGGTACCATAGCCTATAAAATGAGTTAACGGAATCAATGACCTCCTATTATTACGAGAAGATGGCACTTCTATGCATATATAAAATATATTGAAAGCAGGAAGTCAGTGGCATAGCCCCCTCCCTGCGCATCCTGTCTTTTGGCGCTTACTGTGACAAAAAACTTTATTCAAAAATGCCAAGGGATGCAAATAAATTTTTCGGCGGCTAACCGTGAAAACGTTTTTTGCTCTTACGCTATCGAATTATTTTAGTATAGTCTTACTTTGACCCCTTAATTTATGATAAAAAATAATGGATTTTTGCCAGTGTTTTTTAATTGCAGACAATGTGGCTAACTTGCATCGAAATGCCTTGTCTAGAGTTTAAAAGATGCAAACTTCTGGGATACGATAGAAAAAAGTGTCCTAAGGATAAACAAAGAAACTCTACTGCATTAACTGCTACCGTTACAACAATACAACATTATTTCTTAGCATGTCAGTCACAACTCCATGTTGCGCCATAGCAGATAAGGTTACAATTTGAACTCGAAGGATAGTAAAATTTTTTCAGTCAGGAATATGGATTTTTTAATCCAGATCGGTCTTATATTTTTCTCCTTTTTTCGTCTGTTTACATTTACATTTTAACACTAAAACGATTACTTTGACCCGAGTAATGTACACTCTTTTGCCTACGACCACTCAAAATTTTCAGTGTGGTGTTGAAAACCTTTTTTCAACACACGTGTTCAATTTTTTTTTCAATACGCGTGTCATATATGACACTTTCTATCCCAGTTAACAGTGTGCTTTTGTCAGTTTCGTAAGTAGTTGTAGGAAACTGTTTTTAGGAGGATATCGAAATGACATTAAAACGCGTCGACTTTTCAACGTCTTGTCAACGTGTGTTCTTTTTTCGTCAGTTGTCATCAGTACAGTTTCAGATAATATGATATAAAATTCAGATAAAATTTACTAAAACACTCTGTTTTTTTTTCAGGAGACTAAGAGACTAAAAAGGTATCTATCGGTGACCCACATCGACCTGCCACAGTGCAGATATGTTATTTATGTGTAGCATCAGAATCGAGAATTTAAATTTACTCCGATATCCTCTTAAATATTTAGTAAAAGTTATATGTGAGTTATATGATACAACATATATACCACATCAAGCATTATATTAACAGTAAATGGTTAAAGAGAAATATTTTAAACGTTCAGAAGATGATATATTGCATTCATATTTTATTATTGCCATTATCAACACACTACATAATAAAATGTACAGTTACTATTTACCTTCAGTTTGAGTTTAAGTTTCTTTAAATTTATAGATTTTGACGTTTTCGACATTGTGGTGACGAGCTCTAGTTAAAAAAATAACTAATGTTATTTTCACAACAAATATAATGCCAAAGTATTTTGCGGACCTAGTAAAATTCAACTCCTAGAATGCACCACGATTTTCAAGAAATATTTAACCCGTTATACCGTGTGTTTCTCTTCGCCAGAAGCAGCCGTAGGCCTTTCATTTACCCGACAAATATTGGATGATTGAAACACAAAGATTGTCATTAAAACTGCACAGAAATAGACACAATATTCAAATGTAAAAAATAGGATTTAAAAGTATCAAAAATAGGTCCAGCAATAATAGATCTTCCTTATTTAAATATAGACATGGCTCATATTTTTAAGGCACGATTTAAAAGATTACGTTTTTATTATTTATTTTACTATTAAGTAAAAACATCATCTACAGTTCAACGTGGGCTCCGAACTGCGATCCTCGAATCACACCCCACCTTTGAGCTCTCACCTCTCGAGTTATAGTATAGCAGTTGATCTTTATCAAGTAACCTACCGACTAGCATGTGTATATATGCACCAACAACCCCTATCTATCATCCCGCAATATATTTTACTTTTATCCGGCGTGAATTGAATGGCGCATGATGTAGATGCTTGTGTGGAATTTTACTCTAAAATCCACCGCACGATTTAACTATACGTCCGTGCTTCTAATGCTTTACCCGCTATCTAAGCCCTACTCTTCTTATTATATTATGTCAAAAAAGAGAAATAACTTTAGAAAAAGTATGAGAAAAATGAAAATAAGCTGATATGGAACTTAAAATCGAAATATCAAAATGTTAAATAAAGGTTTCCAAAACATTGATTGATCGTCCCTCCAACGGATTTTGAGTGTGACCATAGGTCGAACATATCCTCTTCAATGTATTAAAAACCAGATTTAAAAGAAAATCAATTTCGGGGGTGCCAATAGGGAAAAATTAGATGAATATGTAATCTATCTTGGTAATGAGAGAGTATCTCACGACAACACTGTTTGAAGGGGTTGCAAACATTAAAACAAAACAGGGATGATGTATAGGAATAACAGTAGGTTGTATGTACTGTGGGTTTAATAAATCATTTTTCCCCAATTATTCATCAGAAAATACATAAAGGCAGATTTTGATTGCAGGTCGGATGAAACACACCCTTTTGTAAAATTGAATTTAGTAATTTCAGCCAAAATACCTAGCCTTTATTGATACTATATACAATATTCAATATAGGTCAGCAATCCGCCTGCTGATAATGATGCTATAATAGCGGCCCCACATATTTAAACTCCAAATTCATTATAAAATATACGTGAAACTATTTCATTTTTCTTAATTTTTTTCATTGTAAAGAGGGAGGATGAAGTGTCACTCAGATCGGGTCACCATAGTTACCAATTCAGGATTTTTTTTCATTCATTAGAGCCAGGGCTGTCAGACACATATCCTTTAGAGACTAATAATAAAAAATATAATCGCACCTAAATAAAGTCACTAGTTAGAAATATAATGGTAAAACAATGAAAACATGTTAGATCATATGAAACAACAACCATCGCTTATTGGCTCGAAAGGAGATTGCTAGTTTTGCATATAACTAGTGGTTGTATAATGAGAGGTTTGCAGCAGATCCTGATTTTTTATGGATATTTATCAAAAATCAGGACTTAAATTTTTTTTAAACGCAGATATCGTGTGTTTTGATACTACAAGGCTCATTTATTTTACATTTAAAATAGGAATGATTAAAAAAACATGAACGTTTCACATGTATGGTACCTATATTACATATACAAAAGATATTTCTAAAAATGCCTAACATCTTGTCAATATAACTTAATAAGACGATACTTTCCTTTTTCTTTGTTAATCCTTTATAAATGATGTTTCACATGGACATAATCTAATTCCCATTTTTATTTTTTAACTTTTTTAATATTAAATATTAAATGATTTCTTTGAACCAGCAAATTTTGCTGGTTCAAAAAAATCATAAGTGGGGAGAGATGAGTAGGACTTTTAGGACACGAAATGTATATACCTTTATTACTGCAAGAAATTGAAAGCTCGTATTTACTTGATGTTTGATCTGCCACTTGAAATATAATATTAATTAATAATGAAAAAACTTCATTCGACTTTCATGGTCTAAAAACAAAACTACTGAAGTCTAGAGAACATTCTCTTCTCGGTGAGTAATAACATATTTCTGGAACTAAACATTACCGCTCGAGGAAACCCAATAAAAAAAATCTAAATGATTTCATTGTTTGGGATTTAATAAATTAAAATCTAAAAATTATTTAAATTCGCTAGGTGCGATAAAATAGCGAAAAAGTATTACAAGGCAATAAATTTATTTTAGAGGTGATCGTAAAGAAAAACAAATTTATGCTGATTAGTGCCTCGGGTATAAAACTTACTTCGTTGTAGTTCTGTGGTTATGCTTTTATGTCTATTGCACTTTTATTGACGAATTTGATGAGTAAGACATGTTAAAACTAAATTCAATTGAAATATTGAGAGACCATAATTGGGTATACATACAATAGCTCAATTCTTTATACTTTTCTTACTAGTAGTGTACAAGCATGTTTTATGTATATACCTTTGTTCGTCGTGACCTAAATATCAGATCCTAGCTCAAGTTTAGATCGATCGTATGTAGGAGTTTATCTAACTATGTTTAAAAGACTACATTTGCTGTTATTTTATTCTTTACTGGGAAAAAACACTACATTTCAAAGATGGGAACACAGGTTATTTTTCCTATTTATCACTTTATTTGCACACTATTTATCACAGCCGCAGGATAATCGCTTTATGCCGATATTTCTCCATATTAGTAAGATTGTTTTATCCTATATGCATGGAATTGAATCAAACTAAATCATATTTCAAAAAAATTTCAACACATTCATCATTTAGGAAACAAAGTCTATATTTTTCAAACTTTCACATAATTTGTGCCAAAAGCTAAGAGTAACTGAGACTATGTGGTTAGCTATAATTGTATAAAAGTAGTGGAACTATATATTTTTCTAATTTTTGGCTCTCCTCTAGATTCTACATACACTTTATTTAGGATGTCCTATATCTAAGTTCAGGTATTATTTTTGATTTATTCCCGTTTGACAATTAACACTTTCGGATTTTGAGAGGTTGTAAAACGTAAACCATCCCACCTAGGGCATAATAATTGCACATTCCTGACTTAATTTTTAATGTCCTTTCTTATGGCGTCATTTCGATTAAAATTTCGATTTTTTTTTCAAAATTGTAAATTTTCAAAGTGATTATTTCGAAAACAATTGAAATTAAGTTATTTTTAGAATCCGGAGGAAAATAACATACTTTGCTTTTTGGTAACACCCTATATTTTATTGAAAAATATGTCTAGAAATTAATTAAAATGAATTAACCTAATAAATTAAATAAGAAATTAAAAATTAATATCTAACAAATTCAATTGCTCCCAGTTGTTGTTTTCTAATACGCAGGCTGTTATTTTCTAATAGGTAAATCACCCATTATGTTATATTTTCATTCCATATACTATCCTTATAAAGTCCGAAAAATTCATATACTAGTAAAACGAATATGTCTTTTCATTCATTTAATACTCATCAATTCGTCTCTTACAATCGAATGCAGTAGAGTTAACCCTATTCGTGTGTTTTACCATAAGGTCATTAGTAATAATGAAGGAGCAGATACGTTAGCTCCAGCAGGTAATATCACAATTTCCACTGCGCCTGAGCCAACCCTTAGTATTGAATAATAAATTATTATATATAAATATATAAATTGTCAGAAGCAAGATTAGGAAATACAATATCGAACAATAAATGTAGAAGAATGACAACAACTTATAAAATCTAGATCTGAAACTGGTAAATTACTATCCAGATAAGATTGAATTCGGCAACCATTCATACAGCAGGTTTTGCATTGAGGGATAAAATTACCAGGATTTGTTCTGTGATATAAACACAACGCACTGCATTGATTGGCCTACGTACCTTATAGAAGTCGAGTTTATAGGTCTCGTTCGCCCTGAAAGGATAATTTTTTATTTACACCAAGCCACACTTACTTAAATCACACTCTTTTTGTGTATTCCCTGGCTATGCTCGGCAAGATAAATTTTTTTATAGTTTATTATATTACTGTTTCCAATTTGACATAGAAGTTACTATTTAATAATTTTGCATTTACATTGTATACTTAAATGCCAAAAAATGTATTTAAATAAAGCTATTATGATTTTATACTAAGCAACTCTGTATAGAATTGAATCATCCGGGATGCACAACAGCAATTTACCAAGCAATTTATTATGGTCAAGGTTCGCGACTTTTGCAAGTAATAATAACAATAACTTTACTGCAAGGTATCGTGCACCTCCGATCGATGCAAAGTAAGGAAATCTACTTCCTGCAAAAAATCAGTGCCAACAACCGTCGCCGGACAGTCGACCAGCTAAGATCGCCACAAGTAAAAACATCCATGACTAAATATGGAATGCAAGGAGGCCATCAGACTGATGAATTTAAAGTTTTATACAGAATTAAGAGAAATTAACAATGTAAATATCTTAAAACATACAAGACATTTCATTCAATATTAAATACTTACCATACTAAATATGGTTTTGTTTAGCTGTGACCTGCTTGTCTTGTTTTCCAATACTTTTCTTGTAGATTATTTTGGAATTTTGGAATTAATAAAAAATTCTCAATTCATATAATGAAAAGAAAATTTTAGTGGAATAAAAACTTAAAGATTAAACTTATAGGGAATTAGCTTCTTTTTACTTCTCACTAATTTTTCAATTAAAGGTTAACCGGTAGGTAATTATTTGCAAGTTGTTGATATTTTCTCCTGATGACACCAATAAGTCGATGTCTTTTAAATAATTTGCTTATACAGAATGTTTCAGATTTTCATAACAATTATTGATTTTCTAGAATTCGCAAAATTAAAAAAAATGTTTTTTGCTGTTTTTGGATAGTAAACTTTTCGTAAGTAGATTAATCTGCGTGTGGATAATATATGCGTAATTTCCTAAAATAATTTTTATTAAATATTTCGTCGAGTATTTTTTCTAGTATTACAAAATAGTCAAAGAGCTTCGTTGTAATCTTGAACACAAAAAATATGTCATTCATTTAAAAAAAATCATTGCGGTTGGTTTACATTCTAGGCAGCAGGCTGAAACTTTTTATGCAATTATTTAGTGTCTATAAAAAGTTAGGATAAATGAAAAAAATTAATTTTATGATTGCTTAGAAAGTATTTTTTATTTGGTGTTATTTATCGGAAACTATCATGGACAAATTACTCTACATATTGAGATGCATCATTTGTTATAATATTCGTGTATTCTTAACAAAACATCGTTAACGACACAATTGTTGTATTATCTTAAGCGATATTTTAACAAATAAAGAAACTGTATTTTTAAACATAAAACTTTTATAACTTACAGGAATATTGTTGTTTTGTTTAAAAAGCGTTTAAGATAACAAAACATTGTGTCTCTTACGACAATTTATCAAGGACCCATCGACTTATATTTGAGTGTTTTTCACAGTAAAACATTCATTAAAGCTACTCTGCAAATACAGTACCTGGAATATACGGTACTGCAAGATATAGGTAGTGGAACAAACATTGCAGAGTGTGAAATAGACAGAACACTAACCTTATTCATTAATATAAAATTGCATAAAATGCATAAAGTGGACAAATACACTTTATGCGAGTACCTCAAGTTTGTAATTACGATAAAGATTTTTTAGTTTTACGACTTTTGCTGGCAACAGATGCTGTAATAGAGACAGAATTCAGAAATGAACTAGTTAAAAATATTTAGTTTCACAGTTATAGACACAGAAATCATAAAATAATGGATATTACGTTATACCAATATAAATATGAAAACCGTTAAATTAGAGAAGTATTTGGTTTAAAGAACTACGAGTTCTCCTGGTGAAGTGTGACTAAATCTACAATTTTTAAGGGTCTGAAGTTACCGTCAATGCGTTTACACTGGGAAGGTTGTCGAAATGGAGGCAGATCTATTAAAGAGAAGCTAATATGTAGGAAAAATAGGACTTACCCATTACTTAATGGGAGTGGAAATTGATCACTATTAAGTATCTAGAATTTTCATTGCCTATCTCGTCTCCGAGGCATAGGATGAAATTAAAAATGTTGCATTTTTTGTGTGCCCTTTATCTCGAGTATCGTTTAACTTCTTTGAATGGTAAAAACTGGCATTTTTACGTATATATATATATATATATATATATATATATATATATATATATATATATATATATATATATATATATATATATATATATAGAAATGTTTCTGACTTTAAACAATATATAAAAATATTTAACCAAACGAAGGATTAAGGGGTAAAAACTTTATTGACTCGGTTATTAGAATGTTCGATTTGGTGTTATAATAATTCCAGATCAGAGCAATTATTGGATACTCAACCATTAAATAGCGCAATTTTTCTGTTTATACAGGATATCATAGACAAACTTGCAAGCATTTTGCGGAGATCTAGAATTCACCCAATTATTAGTAAGAACAAAAACTTTGGCATTGTTTAAAGTAGCCGATAGGTGTTGTAATCAGAACGAGTTTATACAATTCCTCGTCTCTGAGGTAAATAGTAGATTGGTGAAACTGTCTGTGGCTACTAGATAAGAATATGAAAGATGTATAAGTAAAAAACAATGTTTTTAATTCGCTGTCGGTTAACACCAGCATCCAACAGTACACCTAATTAATATTAAAGATACCAAGATTCTTGCATCAGTGTCGGAATATTATAAAAGAAAGTTAGGAGAATCTATTAAAACCATCAAGCATCTTGAAAATTTCACGGGAGAGGCCCGCTTGAGCTCACTGGAATTTATTTAGTGTTTTGATCTCGTGTAGTAATAACCCCTGAGAAAGCCTCGTGCAATCGGAAGCGAAACGTCGAAAAGTAATTTAAATTTAACACGGTCTAAGCCAAAGTGAATTATTTACTCATTATATAGAATAGGCTAGCACATTGCCATCTCCTGTACAGGAAACAATTTCGCCGATTCCACATAACTGGTAATTCCGTATATTCGGCTCAGTAAGTAATGTAATATGTTTTCAAAGTAAAAGAAAATTTATAGTAAATAAATATGTATACGTTTAATAGAAAGCCACTATGTTCCAAATATGGTTGGCAAGAAGGCAAAGCCTCGGCGTCTGACCGCAGTAAATGCAAGGAAAATGAAAAGGTAAAGGTTGAAGTTAATCATTTCAATTGTGCTTTTATGCAATGATAATTATTTCAAAGGTTATTACTATTTCCTATATCGTATTGTGTTCGTTATGAGAAATAATGTAAGGTCTTTACTCTATACGTTCAGCTACATGTTTTGGGACATCTCACGTGAAATATTAACAAGATCAAGAAAGTACTGTTTCGTGTTTGTCTAGCTGAAAATCCAGGGCTATTTTTAGAGTTTTTCACCATGGCAAAGAACAAGCAACAAAAAATCATCTTGGCAAACTGTAATACCAGCAACTTGCCAACATCTGTAAAATTGCCTTCACCCGGAACTTCTCTCAAATTCATATATCTATTTAGTAAAAATTGTACGAATAATATAGAGGATGAAAAGGAAATGATTGCAGATATTTTAATAAGTGAAAGTCAACACTTAACATTCTGCTGCTTTGGCGTTATACACATTTTAAAATTTATAATTTTTTGGAAACGCAAAAACACTGAATTATGCTCTCTGAATTGTCCATTTTTCTAATTTGCGGATCTCGTAGCCAGACTTTTGACGTTTCATTGCAAGTGCGAAAATTTAAATATTTCTATTTTCCACTAGTAAACGGCGATTATAGAGGTCAAGTGAAAGCCAGATTCATTAGTATAAATTTCGGGAGAGAGGTTTTATTTAGTTAAAAAGACACAACACAACACTCTAAGCCAGACATATTTAGTCTTAAATTAATTCATTTTTGTTTCCGGAAATATATAATAAAATTGAACAAAATACTTATTTTTGGCAAAGGTCTAAATGTTTTTATCTGAACGAAATGCTTTTACCTCTCAGTTTCTTTTTTAGGGAGTTGGAGTGACCAAACGTGTGAAGCGTATGACTTCAAGATGGTTACCAGGCTGGTTGGGATTGAATATGCAGATATCTTGTGTAATTTAATTCGTATTTAATATATAATAGCCAGCCAGTAGTCACCATGAAACATACAAACAAGTCCCCGCTTTTTTTGATCCTTATCCGTCTTTCTCTATCCTCACTCCTCCCTTCACCGCCACATAAAAATTGTTGCTAAAGCATATTGAAAATATGAATAAAATTATGATTTGTTAAGGTTTACAAAATCTCGGCTTATGAGTAAAATTTTGGGTAATACACTAAATACCAATTTAAGACATACAGATGTTTGTGATGGAGGAGAGTTGGGAAGGAGATGACGAATGATCTGAAATTATTAAAGAAAAATGCGATATATACTAACAAAAATATTACAATTAAATAAAAAGAGGAAAATTTGTATATTCGGCTGAGGAAATTTGCACTCCTGAATACGGGACAAGCTGACACATTCCTGGATAATCTCGGATGTCTAATAACTCTAGCTATAATACGCGCGACGAAAATATTTTAGTGCTAATATTTATTTAATTAAATAGTCTATATTTTTAAGGGCGTAATTTTCGAAACATAATATACAAAAAAATACATTTATTTAAATTCTAGTTTTATTTTCTTTTTGGAAAAAGGAAAAAGAGCATAATAGGTCAGATTATCGAGGGCATAGCGTACATTACCGTTGGTCCGGCCGGGCCCAGCAAGAGCTTGCTAGTTTTAGAATTGAACAAGATTATTTGTTTAAATATGCCAAACCAATTATTAAGGTATTGAACGGTCGTAATGAAATTTTTTTTCTGAATATATTTTATATTAATACATACTTTTTACAAGAAATTAAATTACATCAATTTCAGCCTTTTGATTTTACTTATAAAATATTTTTGTATTTACTTTTGAACAAAACGCTCTAAAAATAAACCGGTTTTTTCCGGTACCACGTTGTTTATTAATCCAGGGTTGAAATAAATGAATCTTTCATTTTTATTGATAAAAAGATTAATTTCAATACTGCAGAGCTAGTAATCATAATGGACCTCTAATATACATGGTATATAAGGCAGAAATTTTAAATTTATGAGTTTTATTTGTTGTTTTTCTGACAATGGGTTCAAAAAACTCAGTAATTCTAGTTAATATTTTTTATTGCTTTTCAATTAACTGCAATGGGAGGGGGGAATATACGATTAATTATACTTTTACATGCATAAGTTACAATTAAAACCATACTTCGCTATTCCACTATGTATGAGTGTAACCATTCTTTTGCATTAAGAGGATTATTATTCATATACGAAAATGACACTGTTTTCTATTTCTTTTTTCTATTTAAGAATTGTTTTTTTCAACTATACAGCGCTGTCCTAGACGGATAAAAATGTAATATTTTTACATCTTAAAAAACTAAAAGAATTTTACTTTAGTTATTGTAATGTAATTTGTTTAAATTTTATGCTTTACATTTTTCCACAATCCTATGTTTTTAATATTTTATGTTTAAGTAGAGAAGTAGGCTTATTTTCTGTTTGTTATTTTTTATTAATGTAAATGTGTTGCTAATTAACTACAGAATATATCTATATAAAATTATTATTAAGTCAAATTATTATTAAATTTAAATCAGCTACCTAACAGATAATAGCTAACAAAATACTAGGACGAATACACAAATTTAATGCATTAGATATGTAAGACAAGAAAATCATTGATTTTTTTTTTAATATTAATACCTTTTATATGGGGGCGGCAATTTCCTCTATTGCGCGGAGCGGTAAAAGATTCAGGAACGGTCCTCCCTGTGATGCGGTATGTCTAAATAATTTTAATGAAATTTATTCGTAAATTAACTTAAGATATAGAAAAAAAGTAAATGCATACCTATAATGATAATGATAATTCTTTTACTCCTATTTATATTAAAAAAAAAAGAATTTGTTTTTGAAATAGTTGTAACTAAAAAAGTGTTTTAGTTTCTCATGTTTCATATTTCACTCATATTTCATAGATTAAAAATGTGTTAACTTTTGAGTCAAATTATATTTTATAGAAAGTTCTCCTTAACCCTGCATAATACATAAAGAAAAGAGAAAAATGTAACTCTTGATATAAAAGTTTACTATTTGGCAAATGGTAGGTAATGTTCAGAATTAACTACTTTATCTAAGATTTGAGAAAAGAAAATGGATTTTTTTCATATACTGGGATTATATTGTATTTGCGTATCCTAAGCAAAAAGTAACTAAAACCCTAGACACAACTCAAACGTCAATAGTTAACGTCAAATTAAAAAGTTAAATTACGGACAAATAATATACTAAATTAACGCATATTTTATGATTTACTGCAACGTTTAATTTACGTTACCTAAAAACCTTTTTACATATAGAAAAAGTATTTGTAATTAAAAAGACCTTGTTTTCTTTATTTATTTTAAACGAAGGTCGCATCCGTTACTAATAACGTGTAACGTTGTCACATTCTGAAGTTAAATCTATGTAACACATTTTAAAATGGCTATTGGATATTTTAAAATCCCTTTTTAATATATCTATCTGGTATTATGGTTGCCAAAACATATTTTTAAGACTATTTTGTTCAACCAAATTCAATTCATACCGAAGTTCATCTTCATATCACTTTCGATTTTTGCATAAAATTGAACTTCAATTGAGAGAGAGAGCGAGGAATCGAATCCTAAAATAAGAAAACCACAAAAAATGCGAATTCCAGGGTAACTTTTGTCACGATAACAATACTTATCTCTTACGAAAGAAGTAATAAAAGATATTTTTCTCCTTTTTGAGAAAAAAAAATGGTTTATTCTATGAATGAAATTCGGAAATTTATAAAATATTTTCCTAGTAAGAAGTTTAATTAATTTTGTCGATTAATGGTAACACTTAGTAATTATGTTTATGACTTGACGAATATCCTTAATTCAAGAATAATTTAATATATAAATTTTTCAAAATACAAATTCGTGATTTATACGTCTGATTAAAGTGCCTCGAGAATTCTGATGCTTACTCACCGTGTAGAAATATCCCGCTATCTATTTGCACCCTGAAAAGAAAAAAAGCAGGAGTTGCGCAACTAGTAAATCACTACCGCAATCAGTGCCGACAGATGAGCATCGGCGAAGAATAGCTGAATGAATCATAATGCTTCTCGTAACTTCCTTTCTTCTATTTCTTCACACCAGATTTTACGATTTCAGGCCGTTGTACCTTTTATAAACGTATAACGTTGTTTTTGATTCCCAATTCCTCGTGTTTTTTGTGTAAGACATTTACACGAAACTCGGATTATAGATCAGATCAACAATTAATATAATTATTGTACCTTTATATTTTTATACCAAACCCAAACTTTTTTGTGGATTTGCTTAAACCAAGTAGTTTAAGTAACATAACTCACGACCAAAGAATAAATATTTTACGTAATAATCCGGTACTTTGGCAATATCTAAAATAATACATGATATAATTTATTCAAAAACTAAAATGTTAGCCTGAGTCGGGTAACATACACCAATCATCTATTGGTAAAATTCACGGTTGTTTTATTCATATTTAGTCCTCCAAATTTTTTTGATATTTTAAATGATATTGTCTTATGCTTAAATGTTTTAGCTAAAATTGTTAAAAGTAGCTTCTATCACATAAGATCCCACTCAAGCCAAAATTTAGATTAACGTGCATTAATAACATTCAAGACTTTTAGTATTTTCTAATTTTTTTATAGTAAAAATTAAAAATATTAGATTATT
Source organism: Kuschelorhynchus macadamiae (assembly GCA_030620095.1). Classification (NCBI taxonomy): domain Eukaryota; kingdom Metazoa; phylum Arthropoda; class Insecta; order Coleoptera; family Curculionidae; genus Kuschelorhynchus; species Kuschelorhynchus macadamiae. The sequence continues at coordinate 397,788 of JAUTXW010003061.1, forward strand.
TGTTTAAACATTCTTTTCTTTTTTATTTCAGAAAAACGTGCTAGCTGATCTATTTCAGAAAAACGTGCTAACTGCAGGGCTTGATGACACAATTTTGTCTACTTAGTTTGTGTCCTATCAGATAAGTGAAGACCTGTCTTATAATGTGATCAAAAGCTGAGATAGAAGCCCTTTTAATAAATACCTAAAGTTCAGCCGATAGCTTCATGCTTCATGCAGGTTACATCCTTATTTGTTTGTGATTTGTGAAGTTGTTTGTTTTGATTTTTCCTAAATAATAATAAAATGGCGGTAGGGCAGAATATAAAAATATTATTTTTTATGAGAGGCTCAAAAAAAAAAGTAAAATGCTATTAAAAGTCAGCTATATACAAATTCATTTACCTCTAAATTTATTATAAGAAAAAGACAGACGTCCAAAATAATTGTCAGTTTTCATGCAAGAAAATATAAATACGAGATATAATTAATTTTGCCTAAATATTTAAATTAATAAAAACATTTAAAGGGTTTCAAAAATGAACATTTATAAAATGCTTAACATGTTTCTTGTATTTAAATCACCTTTGATCAGAAAATTCCGACACTCCGAGAATTTTCTTTTATTGCAAGTAAATTCTAAATTACAAATATAAAAGAAAACAAAGTTCACACGAAGCAAGCTTGGTTGGCGTCGTAGTCAAGCTGTTGGTTTGAGAAGAGTTCACATATTTTATTAGTTTGATAGTTAGCAAAAGGGTTTCAAAATTTCTTGGAACGGTAGACCGACTGTTTGCTGACTGCCCGAAATCTTTGTTGCAACTCCTTTACTGCGCAGACCATATTACCTTTGTTGGAAGAAATCTAGTGTTCCCCATATTATGCCTTAGCAAGTTTGCTTATAAAATCTAATCATTTTTAGTTTTATAGTGTTTCGGTTTGCTTGTGGCTACCATACTAAAGACACCTATAATACTAAGAGACTTAAGATGTTGGTGTATTCAGGTACTAAAGCCTAAGAGAAAGACCTCTACAATTTGCTTTGTTTTAGTTTAACTGCATCTAGAGTTATTTCGAATATTTTTCCCAGAAGTATTTTAGATTTGTCTAAAGTCAAATCTTATCGGCAGTGGAATTGATTTTTTTTTAAGAAATAGAGAGATAAACCTTTTTTTTATCGTTTAATGGAGGAAAAAAATTACACTCTTTGACAGACTCAATCTGAGGCCTCATATTTTCATCAAAAAGGGTCACGTACTGGTAAGTTTCCCGTCCATAACAAGATTCCATAGCAGGTAGCATAACATTTTAAGAATTATAACTGAATCTAGCATCGTAAACCTTTAGTCTTTTGCAAATATTATATTCTTAAGGAACTCAAGCACTTCCGTTTTTTGTTCACACCTTTTGAGCACACTTCAACCATTATAGAAATAACAAAGGCAAAACGATTATTATTCTGGAGTTGCGTAAGTGTATTGTTGATTATATGATACAAATATTGTATGTATTTAAATCTGCACATTAGCAATTCTAATTACAAAGCGACAGTAAATACAAAAATTGTGATATATTTTTTTAAATGTCAATATTGTTGTCCGGTGGGCATATTATATAAAATATGTAATAGCAATTATGTATATTTTATTGTACTTGTTATTATATAAAATTACGTTTGATCCATTGTTACAGTCGATTATAGACATAAACAGGCAAAAATATTGGGAAACACATTTTAACACATGGGAGTGTAGGGCATAACATCAGAACCTTCGCATATCATGGGTGTCTAAATATTGTTTGGACTTAAATGCATATTATAACCACCCAATTTGCTATTTTTGTTAACTGTACATTATTCTGTTGTATTAAATTACTACCAAAAATATTTTTTGGCTTACCCCATGAGCCACCTTCTTTCCTTAAAAAAAAGTATTTAAAAATATGGTTTAAGTGATATTTAAATGGTTACAAAAGATGTTTATTGGATAAAATAGGAACAATCTTACTTTTCTCCAGATCAATTGGAAGTAAATTAATCGTGTTTGTTAAATCACAGCACTCTAGTAGTTAAATAAATGACATATAGTTGTACTCAGAATATCACAACGAATATCCAAAAATATATAGGGTGTCCGATTTACAATAAAAAGTTTGTTGTAGAAATTAGGAACTAAAAGAAAATATGGCAACGCTATTTAACCAACCGAATTTTCACTTTAATATATTGCAAAGCAAAAAGCTATAGGAGTAAGTCTCTTCCGGTATATATACAGACATTATATTTCAATAATTTTGGTGTTGCTAGAACTAGGAAACGTGCTTTTTTCCCCCTTTCTCTCCAACCCTAAAAAAGCGGAATCTCATACAATATAAAGTTTAAAAATGTATTTTTTCATAACTGTAGATGGTTGAAACAAAATAATAGATTATATTAATAAGTTATGAAATAAAATACCAACAAAAACTGCACTAACAAGATTTTATTGTTTAAAGAAGTAAAGAACAGCAAACTATGAAGAATGAAAGGTAAATTCATATTATTATGTAAAAAAGATATGATTATACTGGGTGTTTTTATTTTGTTTATATATAATTTATTATATGTGTTCAATCAGGAAACCTTTGTTAATATATTTGCTTGAAAATTCGTTAGAAAAAAATAAATTATGAAATAGGTTTCTTAGTCTTAATATTGAAGGAATAAGTATTTTAATTACCTTAATTAAAAATGTAATCAAACAAGTCTTCGTCACGTGAACGCAATATTGTATTTGATGGTTTAATAAAGTTAAAGATTGAGTGTGTCTTTAAAACTGTGACAGTGTACTCCGATAAAGTCTCAGTCCGTGCTATGAAAGACCAGTGGAAAGTAAGTCAAATCAGAATCCTAATCCGTTAATAAAATATGTTGTTCTTAAATAGTTTCAAATTTTCTTATTCAATACGTTTGGTGATTTTGTAGAAGCGTTATTTAAAAAAAATAATGCTGCTTTTCTCACGGCCATATGTCAATTTTAAATCATTCTACAAAAATTCCTCCCGTTGGCAAACATTTCTTTAGCGCTCCAAAATTAACCCTTTTTTAGAAACTAAGTTCCACAAATATTGAGCTGTACATTTGCGGTGAATTTGAGGACCCAACATAATGTTTTCAATTACAGATTTTTTTAATTTCGAAATGTTAGAACTGATGTCTAATCACTTAGTGCCGATATTCTTGTTAGCATAATATTAAATTAACATATTTAAAAACTGTTGTAAAAAAAAAGAAAAACAAATATTTCAACTTTTCTTATATAAAAAACTAGGAATCCATTTAAAAAACCGGGTAATTTAATCAATGCTTAACAAAGTTTTTGCCCTCTTAGGCTTGTACTATAACTCTAAGAAATAAAATACATTAAATCACTTTCACTCTATACAACAGGTTATATGAATTCCATTAAACGTTTAAAACAAGTAAACAAAACCAGTAACTGCTGTTAAAAAATGTATTTAATCACAAGAAGTTTTTTGCTGCGGAATGTTGAAGCATAACATAAAACCTGACTACTGCAAAATTATCTCAATTTTTATAAAACCACTTTAATCCGTACTTTTAATAAAATCCTCTTGTCTTCGATTTCAGTCATAGGTAGCTAAGCTAAAGCCATTAATGGCTTAGTGGGTCAATCAACTGAAAAAATAAAGCAAAACAATTTTTTCGTTTTCAAATTTCCAACCAAATTTTCAATAAATAACCCAGAAAAAACAAAAGGTGTAGGTTTTTTTATTATATTTGATACCTGTAATTATTAATTAAAGAGAAAGTTCTATTTAACTTCTTAATTAAAAAAATGCAAATTTTTGTTTCTTTTAAATATTTATTTTTATAATTAAAACGGATTATTTTTAGTCAAAAAAATTAATTATAAGTAATTTGTTTTACTTAAAAAATACATCTTTTGAAATTATTAATTACTAGCGGGTACTCGCGACTTCGTTCGCGTATATAACTATAATGAAAGGGATGTAAAGAGGTACTTAAATCGCCTCATTTGAGTACTTCTTTAAAAACCACGTTTGTTGTGAATTCTCTGGCTATAAAATAGCCAAGCTACTACGCGAACCTACTCTTGAGCAACATAGAGTTGTCCATGAGAAAAACAATCGTAGGGCAAGTCTACTCCAGATCTACTTAAGGATTGCCATTGAGCTTTATTAATTGTCATGGCGAAACAAAGCTTTAAAGGAAACTATATACGTTTAAACTGAAAAGGAGAGTCTGACGGAATTAAAGCGATACGTGGTATAAAAACTGTTTCTCCCAGACCAGGACCAGAAATAATAGTATTTTGTTGGTTTTAAATTTTGAATATGCATCACTGGTTTAAAATTAGCTCATAAGGAGGGATTTCTGAAAGGTTTAGAGAGTGTAGAAACTCGACAGGAGAATTAACCTCATTTTCTTGGTCTAAACTACATCTATTGAGTAGTATGTTAATTGTGGAGCCGTAATTTTTTTCCAATAAAGCTAGATTTGTCCTATTTTTTGGAGTTAATATAGCTCGTTCTTTAAACCAAGAAACTGTTTTATTTTGACAACTTTCGAGTCCACTTTAAACATTTAAGGGGTAGTTCCTCCCCCTTGGAAACTGAGTTTCAAAGAATACCTTCTTATCAAACCTGTGCACTCTAAAATCAAGCTGTTTGCACAAGCTCAGCTTTCTGCGGCAAACGGTTTGGGAAAGATCGCAAAAATTAATCAGTGACCCGATTTTTTCGAAAACCCTGTATGAATTTATAAAAAATCTTAAAATATGTAATAAAATAAAATAAAAAGGACGTGTTCAAGTGTTTTTCCGAATATTTAATATTTTTTAAATAAAAAACATATTAGTAAAAAGGTGATTTCAGCATCTTCGACACCCTGTCTCGGTTTTTAAAATATGTAAAAAATAAAATATAAAGCATATGTTTAGGCGTTTTCCAAATAACTAACGATTTTTTAAACAAAATATATTATAATATTTAAAGATTTAAAGGATGACTGTACCCCTTTGGACAGATTGTATGAATTTTTTAAAAATTCTAAAATGTAAAAAAATAAATTAAAAAACATGTGTTCGTTTTTTTGAAAATTTAACTGGTTTTTTAATAAAAAAAAATGTATTATTTAAGTGGTAGTTTAACCTCATTGAACACCCTGTATGAATTTTTAAAAAATCCTAAAATATGCGAAAAATAAATTAAAAAACACGTGTTCACGCGTGTTTCCGAAAAACTTTTTTAAATAAAAAATATTTTAATATTTAAGGGGTGGTTTCACCTCCTTGGAATTTGAGTTTTGAAAAATCCTTTCTTATCCAATTTCTACACCCTAAAATCAATCTGTATGCCAAAATTCAGCCTTCTACCTCAAGCGGTTTGAGCTGGAGCGTGATGAGTGAGTCAGTCAACTAAGTCTTTTATTTATTAGTGTAGATTTGATTTTTCTTTACGTTTAGTCTTTTTCTTTTCGCTATATTAAATTATAAAAATAAATATTTAAATTATGAAATTAAGTTGTAATTAATTAAGTTAGTATAACTAGTATTTAAATTTTAAAATGGTTAAAACATTATTGAACAAACATCACTCAAAAAAATATTACATTTAAAACAAACTATGATCATGAAAACATTTAAAACAAAATTAATATTATACAATCTAATCTCCTTTTTATAAACTGTCGAAATATTTGTCTAATTGTATGTCCAAAATAACAGGAAAAAAAACGATTATTTTGTTAAAGATTCATTTGAATTTAAACAATTTACTAACAAGGTAAACATTTCAGACAATCATATACTAATATCTCTTGATGTTGTCTCTCTATATACAAATATTCCGAATGAACTTCTATCTGACAAAATAACACAAAAATGGGACGAATTAAAGGGTTACACAACACTTCCATTAAAAGAATTTATAGAAGCTATTAACATTAATCTAAATAATAATTGTCGCACAATTAGTTATGGAATATCTGGAGGAGAGTGTGATAAGTGAACTTGATTTTAACCTTCCTTTTTTTAAAAGATTTGTGGACTATTGTTTAACTGCCGTTTCAAAAAACCATATTAATAAAATATTAAATGCTTGACATGAAGACAAAAACAAAAATAATTTTTTAGACTTAACCCTAATTAGAAACAAGAAAGATCAAAATATAAAAACCAAGAGGTATACAAAAAAAACATGGTGAGGGTGGTACTTAAACTATAACTCCAACCATCCAAAGAATCAAAAAAATAGCGTTATTATAGGTCTAACCGATCGTGCCATCTCACTAACTTCCCCAGAATATCGTCCTGAGATTTTAAAGAAGATTAAGGAGACTTTAATAAATAAACATTATCCGAAAAAAACATACTACGAGTTTTTAAACAACGAACTCATGTTTTTTATATTTTAAAGAAAACAACAAAAGAAAAAAATGGTAATACTAAATACGTTGCAATATTCTACACAGACGGTCTATCAGATAAAATAAATAACATCTTGTCTAGACACGTCATAACTGTCTGTCATAAAGCACAGAATTTACTAAACGGTCTTTTCACTCCCTAGAAAAGCAAAGTAATAAAAAAAAAGAAATCAAACCTAGTTCACTTAATTCCATGTTTAAATTGCCCAAAAAACTATATAGGAATGACAACACAATACTTTCATAGTCGATTAAACGACATATACACAAAAAATGCATCTACTGCACTCCACAAACACGAACATACAGAAAAACATGAATTCGATTTTAAACAAACCAAAGTTTTAGAGCAAGAAACTAATTATCGAAAACTCACAATAAAAGAAATGATACAAATTAAAAAAGAGAAAGATGCCGTCAACGATAAAAAAAACATCAATAACTTAAGCCAAATTTATCATAATCTGATATCTAAGTAAATTAATCTAAATAAATAAACCACTCTATACATAAAACCCTGTACATTTCAGTAATAGCATAAACCCAAACTGGGTACAACAATAAAAATCTAAGTAAATATAAAAAAAAAATTGTCTCGTTTTTATCTACCAGAATTCCAGACGTGTCGAAATTATTGCAATCTCAAAACATTCGTAAAACTGACATGTTTCCAAGGTAACAAGGTTTAAATGTATTTTTGCTTTCATGATCATAGTTTGTTTTGAAAGTAATGTTTTTTTGAGTGATGTTTGTTCAATAATGTTTTAACCATTTTAAAATTTAAATACTAGCTATACATGTTTTTATTGTAGAAAATAAATATCTTGGAAAAGCTCAATATAATGAGCGAAACGTCGATTGAATTATAGTTTTCCTTCTCAATAAGTTAACCTATGCCCAAGAAAATAATTAACAAAATATATATATATATATATATATATATATATATATATATATATATATATATATATATATATATATATATATATATATATATATAAAACGAAACCAGTAACGGTAAGGATTACTCCTTCACCATTTTGTCGAGAATCGACCAAAATATATATATATATATATATATGTTCATATAATTATTTGGTAATAACTTTATGCAAGTATGGTTTTTACCCTAACGTTTGACGTTCTAGAATGATTTCTTAGTTAGATTATCGTAGTTATAAAATAATTTGGAAACAAATGAAGGATTTTCTGGTCGACAAATGGAAAAAATAACAAAATTTATAAGAACTTCGACTGGCAAAAAATCTATACCCTTGCATTACCGACAACAGCGAAGTCAAAAATCAAAGGTTCTTTCGGAGTATTACAACTTAGGTAACTTTGAAATTGAAACTACCACCACCGGAAAATTACCAAGACTAGTTGTTTACGCGGATACAAGCCAACTTGTCGATAAAGCAATTAATAGAAGAAAATATGTTGAAGAAATGTGCATTAAAGTTATATGCGATGGAGGTCAATTTTTTTTTTAAATTTGTCTTTTAATTTTTCCAAAGAGTATTCTTGAAGATCATGAAACATTTCGGGTCGATGATGTTTCTTATTCGATATCAAAGTACAGTGAAGGAGGTAGTATCGTAAACAAGGCAAAATAACTGGAGTAAAAAGAATGATTATACTTTGTATGGTTCCAGTTATTAAGGAAACCTACAACATTTCTTTATTGTTTAAACTAACCAATTTAAATAATCATTCGTTTAAGTTTCGCTCAGATTTTAAAATACGTTTGATGGTTATTGGATTGTAAACGGCGTCAACTTATCTTTGCCCCTATTGTCATATTTCTCTGCAAGAAATTTGAGCTTATAAATCTGGAGCCAGGGAGTTAAGAACCTATGGTGATTTGGAAATTCGTTTTAATAAATTTTGCTCATCATTAGATAAGAACATTAAGAAATTCAAAGAGTGTTGTTAATAAACCTCTGTTTGAAGGGAAAGAAAATGTATGAGTTTTTCAAAAGTGCATCATACCGGAATTACATTTTCTGCAAAGATTTGTTAATCACCTTTTTCAAAAAGGTCTGGTGCCATTGCTGGTAAGAAAGAACCTTCTTACCTAATAATTTAAATATAATTCCCAAAAATTATCATGGAAAAATTTTCGATGGCAATGCCGGCAGAAAGGTTCTAAAGTATGCCAATGAATTAACATCAAAAGAAGTACTGGAAAATGTAAATCAAATTCTGCATATGTCATTTGTTGCGTCATTCAATGTGATGAACAAAATCGTCGATAAATGTTTTGGTACATTGAAAACTGAAGTACAACTCGAATGAGATCCTAAAAATTTGAAAGAGGTTTTTAAGGATTCCGGGGTGTCACAAACTCTTAAAATTCACTGTAATTTGCACTGTCTTAAAGACAGTGTTTCCTATTTAAAGGGGGTTTACATTTGATGCTAAGACATAAAAAATATGTCATGCAAAGTATTGCACAGGCAAACAATTTCATTGCACAATCATTTACATAACGTGCAAACAATTGAACGCAACGTTTTGAAGAGCAGGGGTGCGATTTTGCACTTATCATTTCGTTAGTTAACGAAAATTTTCTCCGTTCGGAGAGCTGTTCGGCATGACAATCGGATTTTCCGATCCTGGTTCGTTAAACAACAACCTACTACTAAAGCCGCCATTTTCCGAATCTGTCAGTTCTTGAGTTTTTGATAATATCTAAATTTACTGCCTTGGAGTTTCATTTCGTAAGATAAAAAGTAGTTTTGATTACTTGAAAGCTAAGCCATGATATATTAGCATATGCATCATACCGTAAATATTCAACAGATGCCAAAATATTCAAGAAAATCATGAAAACATGGAACCTCCAAATAGGCAGCGAAGATACGAAACTCGTAAATCCTTCAAATTAAACAAGGTAAACTAATCTGTTTAAAAAATATTATCTATGTCATATTATTACGAAACCTGTATATTTTAATTATTAATGAATCATTATTTTTAATTCAGTGAATTCTTCTTTCTTGATCATTTTGTTAGAAGTAAGTAGATTATCATAATACTGTTACAGGTAGGCATGAATTTGTATATTTTTAAGCAAATAGAATGTACTTGCTAAAATTATATTTTATTGTCTATGTCGAGGTCTATGTATAACTTGTAAACAAAAGTAATCCTTAACAGGTATTATCAAAGAAAATTTATAGTGGAAGCTATTATTTTCTTTGGTATTATATATTTTCACTGTTGAGGGCGAAATGAAATAATCTTTGTTTTTCTTTAAAAGAACTAAAGTTGGAATTATATAATGTTATAATTATTAGAGTAGGGAAATAATTAGTTATATTATATTACACAGTATGTGGTGTATGGCACATTTAAAGATTATAGCAATATTTTTACTTTTTTGCAGAATATGCCCTAAAAAGAAGGGAATGATACAAGAAATGATATCAAGTATTTGATACAGTATTTTCATTTACCTTTCACATACTTAGTCAATATAAGGAAGAACAATCACCGAAGCACAATTACAAATTCCTTGATAAGCTATTTGGTTGATTCAAATTTGAACTCGACTATTTTGATTGTAGAAGATATATACCTGTGTAAGTATTAATTGTGATTATTTTTTTTTATAAAGAAACCTACTATAATATTAGGCTTAAACAGATTAGGCTAGTATAATTCATAAGCTTATGTTTAGCAAAGTCTACTGCAAAACATAACTATGAGTTCGTTATTATAACAAATTATCAGTTTACAGTATCAAACAGAATTTAACACTTGAAACCTTGTTTAATTTGACTAATTGTTTTTGCACTGATATTCTGTCGGAAAACAGCAGCAAGATAATGCATAGCAACTCAACTGATGAATGGTGCACTTGTTTTTTTATTATGTCATCCATTAAACTTTGTGCTAGACACCTCATTATGTTTTATATGTTTGTTTAATTTCTTACAGTGTGAGACAAATATGTTTGAAGTGTTTGTTTTTCCTTGGGTTTTGCTAATTACAATTTTTAATGTGTATTTTTAAATTAATCTTTTGTTCAAATCTATGAATCGCTTTTGAAGTTTCACATCACAATAAAAATATTCTATTTAAAAAAATAACTATTATATTACTTAATAAGTTCATTATATTTAATGGAATTTATTTGTTTATTCCTATGTAAAATTGTACAGGGTGCCTGATTATATTTTAAATGGTACGTACCCTAGAGGCCTTATGCTATGAGTTATCAGAAAACTTTAAATACAAATGTTTTTGGGTTTGAACAAAATCATCATTCATTAAATCATTCTTGCCGATTATAAATATACTAGGTTTAAACTTTATCTCTAAAGATAATAGAGAAATTTTAGAAAAACCCTGCCATAAGAGGCAATGTGTAAGAGATTTGCTTCTTATGAGACGGTTTTTCTTAAATTTCTTGATTATCTTTAGAGATAAAGGTCTTAAACCTAGTTCATTATTAATAATCAGCAAGAAGAGACCATTTGAGGTGTATCTATTATACAGGGTGTGCCTTTTAAAATAACGCAGTCGATGCCCATTTGCTAAATTTCCGATTATCTTTTGTTTGTTTTTCTTGTAAATTGACCAAACCTAAACACTTTTATATTTAAAGTTTTTTGATAACTCATAATTAAGTCTCTAGGGTACTGTTTAAAATATAACCAAACATCCTGTACATAAAATCTGTATAAAATATCAGATGTGTTAAAAATTAAAAAAAACTACATTAATATACATAAAGTAACAAAAGTGAACCAAACTTAATTTTAGAGAAAAAATTATACACCATATACATTATACCTATATCATGAAGAAACCTTATTTTTTGTAAGTTAAGTTAACTGTGTTTACCATTTTTGACCAGAAGAGGTTATTTCAAATCCATTATTATGTAATTCTGGGATACCTTGTTAGGTACTGGAAGAAACTAGGTTGCTAAAAGTACATTTTGTAAGGATATATTAAATATGTATACAGGATGTCCCTGATGTTGTATAAGGTGCAGCTGCTGTTTTTTTATTATGGACTATTTTGTTTTATTAAAGAACAAAACGTCTGGTTTATATGCAATTTGGTAAACTGAGGTTTAATACCTTAAAAAAGACTATACATGAATTTGTAATTCGTTTTGTTTAAAATTTTATTTTTTAAACTTCGATTTACTTGAAACATCTGTATGTTGCCTTTTTTAATCATATCAAATAAAGTATAACTGACTTAAGTCTATGAAAATTAAGATTACTCACAGTGAAAACTGTATTTTGTAACAAGAAACATTTTTTTCTCGATTTTTTCTTCAGAATAACTTTATTTTATAAATTCAATTCTGTCTCTATTTTGTAAGATTTGGAGGTGATCATGGTATCTATTGTTCAGAAGGTCAAGAACTACAACATATATAAAATGTAGGGCATTTCCCTCAAGCTAGTTTTATAAGATTTATGTGTAGTCCTAGTAGCTACCTCGCAATTCACCCTTTCTTATAGGCTTTGTTCAGTATAATTTTTAGAATACCTAGTGGCATTGTAGATTGTGACGTATAAATGACGAACTTAAAGATGGAAATTTTTGGACAATATTCAGATCTCAATTTTTGTTCAACAAAAATTAACATATTTAGTTACGGTTTTCGACACTGTCTAGCAGGCGCGTAACTAAGGGGGGCATAGGGGAGGTGATGTCTTTTTTTTGGGATATTGCATGGGCGCCCGCAGAACCATAACTGATGAAAAAAAAAACCAAAAAAGGTCATCCATAGTCCATTTGGTATATAAATGTAATTTATATATGTAATATACAATATTTACATCTTCCAGGGGAGGCAAGCGTCCCCCTCCCCCTTCCCCCCATTCAGTAACAGGAGTCTAGGGACGCCCCTACGGTCTAGCACTAAGTTTATAGCCTAGAGGATGTTAATGCAGGTCTTCAATAAGTTGTTTTACAGAGTGTTTTGTAAAACACTTGTAAAAAAAAGTTTTCCTTGTTTTTTTTTTAATTCTTTAGTTTTTTTTTTGTACAGGTTGTTTTCAACGAAATTGTACATTTTTTTTGATATACTGATATACCCACCTATGATATTTAAAAAACTAAAATTAATACCTTCCTATATATAAATTTCGTAACAGTTACAAATAGAGTATTTCTTAAAAGGGCTTCTTTATACAGAGCATTCCATGTAAAAAATTACACTGTGTGTAATATTTTTTAGTACGAGAAATAATAAAAATATTAGAGAGGGACTACTTTAGATGGCAATCAATTTCCCTCGTACAGATTGTCTGCATATTCAAATAATTTATTAGGCCGTCATTTACTTTTGTCATACAAGATTCGGACTAAAATTTTACCAGTCTGTCTCTGTTTCTCACTTGAGTTTTATGCAATTTTATTTCATTAGGCCGCTATTTTGTTTCGTCATATTTTATATACCAAAATGTTTCCATTCCGTTGAAAACTTAAATTCAACTGGATAAGTAGTTTTTAAGCTATGCTGCGTACAGACAGACTGACAGAAGTGGGAAAACATGGGGCCCAAGCACCCTAAAATGCAAAGTTCTGCAAAATTTTAAAGGGTTAATTTTTCATTTTTTACTCTTTTAAACTGATCTAAATGCTGGTGGTTGCCCTTCTTCAATAAAGACTTTTATTTATTTTAAACTTTATAATTAAATGGTAAAAGTATTAACTTCTATTTGTTTATTTTTCTAATGATTTAATAAATCCTAATATGTATTTTAATAATTTTAACACAGAATAAGTGTGTAACTTATTTTATTAAGACCATATTACCATTTTATTAAAAATCGTCTTAAAATAAACAATACATTTGGAAAAATAAAAAACATATTCTTATTACCAATTCATTAGATAAATATAGAAAACAAATGTATTGGAAATTAAAGTTGGAAGTTTCATTTTGAAAAAATATTTAATTCAGAATAAATATAACATTTTGACTAGTACGTCTAAAACTAGTCCACTCTAATAACGATATGTATGCATTTATCACTACAGTACATTGAATTTGAAGACAATAAAGAAAAAAAACTTAAGCTCTATCTCAAAATATGGCTTACTAAAGTATTCAACAATTGTCTGTTAAAATTATTAGATTTTAGTTTAATGTTGATTCTTTAACAAATGTTTGCTTAGTGTCCTATTTATTTAAAAAGGTGTTATGTATCTTAAAATAGTTATTTCCTACCTCGAAATACCTGACAGTGTCTTTAAGAATATCATATTCTCTAATGTCTCTAAAATATCTGGAAATACAAGTGCAAAAATATTATATTACGCCTTTATAATAAGGTATAATAACATTAAAATCTGTTCTGGAAAAGCACAATATAATATCCACTAAAATGTTCACTTTATTCACTGCACTCACCTGTAGCGATTAATTAAAGTCAAATTTAGGTCTCTTGAAATCACCACTTATTTGTTAACTTCTGTTTTATTAGAATATTAGTAGGTATTAAGTACAATATTATTCACCATCACCACTTCATGCCAACAATGCTGCTATATCTTCCATTTTAGAAGTATAACAAACACAAGTATTAAGGATCTCCAGGCAGACCTTAGTAGCTTCAGATTTTTAACTCTTCATCACCTTTTAATTATTTCCAAAATAATAAAGTATACTTAATTAATTAGGCCAAAGAAATGTGTCGTGTTTTGCTCAACGTCAACAAAATAATTTTAAGGTTAACAGTAATTGTCAAATCGTAATGAAAAACTGGCCTACTTGACGTCAAAAAATACATGCAATTTTCCATTTAAGAAATGGATGCTACTTCCAACCTTTGTCAGTTGTTTCGCTAAATCACGTGTTTAGCGATTCGTTAACTAACGAAATGATAAGTGCAAAATCGCACCCCGGGTGTGGCAACTAAAATGAATTTAACATTAAACAGCTGATTAATTTAATTTTGCCTGATAGCTTGATCAACTTGATGCTTTGTGTTGTTAAAAAAAGTCGAGAAAAATGAAATTTGATTCTGAATGTGAAAATGTAGTGACTATGCAAATTGACCTCTCAATAATTATATTAATGGCCATTTTTATATGTTGGTACTTCCCATTTCATTCTAAAATTGCGTGCTATTTGCAATAAAATTTTCGACGGTCCTAATTCTGCGCCATGCAAATAAAATTGCATCAGCTGATCGCAAAATCACTTATACACATGCCTGCGGGCAATTTTTCATTGCATTGCTTGTGCAATTTCCTAATGTAAACTCACCTTTAGACAGTGGCTTAGGAATTTGGTCAGAACAGGCGGGGGAGACTATTAATTAAAGGCCGTTGTTGAATTTTCGTCTAATAGGATTTAGTATAATTTTTAACATAAGATTAATGTACTGGTTGCGTACGTACTTTGTTTTATTTGTGTTTAAACGTTATTTAAAAGTTTGTAGTTTATAGATGTTTAAGAAAAATAAAATACTAATTTACGATTTAATTCAGCTATTAACGCGCAATAATAAATTACTTTATAGTATATTATCAATGTTTCAACTTACTTTAAGGTTCTCTGAAGATCCGTACGTGCTCATTAACTCTCTAAAATAAATTTTATTAGAAAAAAATACGTTTAAACAGTTTTAAATTAAAAAAATATATAAAAAGGATCCGTCGCGATTTTTAGCAGTCATTTTTAATAACTAACAATCGTATTTTAATAATCTGGAAAAAAGTCCTGGTGGACATCCCTTAAAACATCAAAAATATAGAGTAGCACTGTATTCCCTCGTAAAAGGGAAGTATTGTAATCGACAAAAAATCACCCTCCGAGACAGTTACTCGCGTTTTCGTGAGTCTGTCGGTCTGTGCGGCTCTACGCGGCGTAACTCAAAATCTACTTATCCGATTGACTTCTAATTTTGGCCAAAAAACAACCATCAGAAGGGAATGAAATAGTTACATTTTGGTAAAAATCCAATACGGCGGAACAAAATGGCGCCGTCACAAAATGTAAAAACCTCGTTATTAACAAACTACTTACCGGATATTTGCACAAAAATAAAGTGTAATAAGGAAAAACTGGTAAGTTTTTTTAGGAAAATCCATTATGGCAGAACAAAAGGGCGGTCTAAAGAAATATTTAAAAATTTAGTACCGAAAAACTATTTTCATAGTTGACTTGATATTTTGTACAAAAATCAAGTGGGGAAAAAGGATAAACTGATAAAATTTTAGTGCGAATCCAATAGAGCAAAACAAATTGGCGCGAATATGTTTAAATATTCATTAAAATTTCGTTTTCAGGAATATGACCTTCTTTTATGGATAACAAGAAGAAAGCATATCATTTATTTTCTATAGACTTAGCAAATAAAGTTATGAAAAATAAATAGTAGTTTAATAACCATAATATATAAATTAAAAACTAAAAAGGATTGAAATATTTAAATTATACTTTATGGGATTTGCATAATGTTATTACCAAATACTTGCGTTTTTAACCTAACGTCAAACGTTAGGTTAAAAACCATACTTGTTTTAGCGCGTGTTTGTTTTTGTTTTCTAGCATAGCACGGCATACTAGATATGTTAATTTAAATGAATGGGTACTTTAAACTGGATTAAAGCATAACTTGATTCATTTTAATGATGTGCCACAATGAAATCATAGCATACTTTGATGCAGTAAATTATTTTATTAATTTAGAATTCAAAAAATATCGTTAATTTGACAAAAATGGTAACTAGTAAAAAATATATCAAAAGGATTTTTAGACATAACGATTTTTAATTAGCAATAAATCTATTGTATAAATCTGAAAAAAACTTTTGGTGGACATCTTTTAAAACTTTAAAAATGCAGGATCGCACTGTGGGAAGTAATACTTAGATCAATGTTCAAATCTGGACTGCAATCTGTTACAAAATGTTAAAATTTGGTATTTATTTATTTTCACAAATATTTATCAACATTTTTTAATCACACGTAATATCATGTAATATTGGACATAGGCGTCTGAAATCATCAACAAAAATTTAAAATGGAAGAAATTTTTTTTTTGGGTTCCGATCGGACAAATAAAAGCCGCTATACTTATTTTTATTATATTATACGTAATTTTTAGTAAAATATGGCTTCAGGTCGTCGTGTACTGAACAAACCTAGGATTTTTTTCTTCGTGATATCAGTAACATGTTTATATAAAATAAAACCTGAGGGAGAAAAGCAGTTTTTTTCACGAAAGTTTTCTCTATGTTGAGTCTTCTAAATCATTAAAATTATTAAGTTTATATTACTATGCAGGGGTCATAGTTACTAGTTATTATAATTAAATAAGAACTTTTTCTAACAGAAAATTAAATTAAATTTAATTTGTATACAGAAAAATTCGCCCTTCTTCGAAATACTACGTAAATATCAAAATATGCAAACATATGCCCGATTTAAAATAAAAAGATTGTTGCAAACATTAGGAATTACAGGAAAATATGGTAACGCTGTTATGGTAAGAAAATGTAAAGTTTATCATTATTAATATATAAAAAGCAGAAGAAATTCAACGAGTTTCACTGTTTGTTAAAAGGGCCAAAAATAAATTTTTCATTTACAAAAAATTACAGAAATTAGACGTGTTATTCCTTGAGCTGCTTCATGCCTCATTTATTTTGGGCTTTTCTGTATAGTTGACAAAAATTATTTTGTATACAAAAAATAAAATAACTTTAACGTGTTTCGTCGTTCTTCGAAATACTACATAAGTTTCGTTTTAAAAATATACAATCGAAAAACAAATCGGGTATCCACGACAATGACTTCTTCAATTTTTCAATGTCTTAATATTTTAATTTGTCTGTTATTGGCTTGTATGTTCCCAAAATATGAATTTTTAATATGTTTATACCTCCTAAAAATATTTTTCACTAATTCACTAACCTAGACTATTTTTAATACAAACTGAAAATTAATTTTTCCGTTTTCTAGTTATCGTTGGCGCCAATTTTGTGTACATACACACACATCCGTACATCATATTTTTTTTCTAGAAATAGGTTTTTCTTAATCTACGGTCTCAACTTATATTTTTCGAAAATTTGTGCGTTTCAATACTCCCTCTATATAGTCTACATAGTGTATTAATAAAAAATATATTGATATTCATATATAATACAACAAGAAAAGTTTTGATATAATATTTTTATGAGTATAATATAAAAATTGAAATGTTGATAGTTATCAAAAGAGGAAGCAGTCAAATGCTTATGATCCTAATTTACTTGTCTGTTTAATTCCAATTCCTTAACAATTTGTTTTACAATCTATGTTATCTTTGATTTACGAGAACTTATTTTTTCTCTTGTTTTAATAAAATATCTTGGTTATTAATCTAATTTCACTTCAGTGGCCACAACACATGTTGCTCTCAATAACAAGAACTATTTATATTAAAAAGAAGAAATTATTATTTTGCTATGTGGAACAGCATTTAGATATAAATATTCTGCTAAATGAGTCGAAGAAAAATTATGAAGAACATTCGTTCAGGTTGAATATATGGAATACAATTATACTAATTGGAAATTTTATTAAGCATTGAGTAAACAATATACCAAGGATCAAAAATAATTTGTTGTACTATATATATACGCCTCAAGCAAAATATCTCCTAGTAAGTCCTAACACTGGAACCTGTGGTGGAAGATAGATCAAAATACAAGAGTTCTAACCACACTACACCACAACTTGTTACGTTCTGGACGCGCGTTTCGCTAACCAAGTTAGCATCATCAGCAGATGATATAAACTAAAGTAACTTATCCTAACCGAGACTATTTATAGGTAAATGTGGTCACACTTGGTTGCACCCGACTGCACCGTTGTCAAGTAAACAATAGAGGGGACTATAGGGAATAGGCCCTCTGTCTTTATTTAGTGCTTTCTTACCACATTTAACTATTTCTATACTCTCAAATGCATCCAATAATCTATTATTAGATACATTTTTAATCAACTTAAGATTATTTATTCCTATTCGGTGATTGTTTTCCAAAGCATGTTGGGCAACGCTTGACTTTTCTGTTCTTCCGTATCTTAAATGTGCCATGTGTTCTTTAAAACGAATGTTTATGGAGCGTTTAGTTTGCCCAACATATTTAAGATCACAGTCATTACAGCTAATTTCATAGATGCCACGCCTCTCCCTCAAGTCGACTTTGTCTTTGGGGTTTCCAAGGAGATTTTTCAAACTATTCTCCGTTTTGTAGGCTACTCTAAAACCTAGGTTTTTAAATACTTTTTCTAGACCTCTCGTATATCTGGGATCATATGGGATTACTATGAATTTATTGGAAGCCTCAGGTATTTGAAGAGTAGTGGCATCTTTTAACATTTTCTTATGCTTATGTCTATTTACTAGTTTATGTACAAAATTATCATTATATCCATTACTTTTAACTATATTTTTAATCCGATTCATTTCATTGTTAAAACGTTCTTTACTTAGTGGAAAATTGACTAACCTGTGAGTTAAGAAATGGAATGCTGCCATTTTGTGTTGACGGCAATGAAATGAGTCGGATGTTATATATCTATCAGTATTAGTAAATTTCCTATAAATATCAAATTCTAATTTATCGTTATTTCTAATAACTAACGTGTCGAGAAAAGGTAATTGCCCATTGTTCTCCTTTTCGTACGTAAAATTAATGGAAGGATATTTATTGTTTAATGTTTCTAAGAAAGTGTCCAAATTTTCTGTTTTAGTATCAAAAATAGCAAATATATCGTCTACGTATCTATACCACACCCTTGGGAAATACTTGAGTTCTTTTTTGAATTGGGTTTCTAATCTGCCCATAAACAAATTTGCAAGGAACGGAGATAAGCAATTGCCCATCGCAGTTCCCTCTAGTTGTTTATAATATTTATTGTTGTACTGAAAAAAAATTTGATTCATACATAATTTTGTGAGAAGTAAATACTCATCAATAATTTCTTTCTTCAAATTATTGATTTCAAGTAGTTCCTTTAGGTACTCTAAAGCTAGTGGTATGGGTACACTAGGAAACAATGAGCTTACATCAAAAGATATTAAAATTTCACCTTCATTTAAGTGAGCATTCTTAATTTTATCTAAGAATTCTAACGAGTTAGTAACCTCAAAGTTATCATACGAGATATTTAATTTGCCGAATTCTTCTACTAACCATTTTGAAATATTGTACGTTGGTACGTTTCATAAACCTGGGAAGTCCATGAGACCTATTGTTTCAGCTGTTGGATCACCAACGTACAATATTTCAAAATGGTTAGTAGAAGAATTCGGCAAATTAAATATCTCGTATGATAACTTTGAGGTTACTAACTCGTTAGAAATCTTAGATAAAATTAAGAATGCTCACTTAAATGAAGGTGAAATTTTAATATCTTTTGATGTAAGCTCATTGTTTCCTAGTGTACCCATACCACTAGCTTTAGAGTACCTAAAGGAACTACTTGAAATCAATAATTTGAAGAAAGAAATTATTGATGAGTATTTACTTCTCACAAAATTATGTATGAATCAAAATTTTTTTTCAGTACAACAATAAATATTATAAACAACTAGAGGGAACTGCGATGGGCAATTGCTTATCTCCGTTCCTTGCAAATTTGTTTATGGGCAGATTAGAAACCCAATTCAAAAAAGAACTCAAGTATTTCCCAAGGGTGTGGTATAGATACGTAGACGATATATTTGCTATTTTTGATACTAAAACAGAAAATTTGGACACTTTCTTAGAAACATTAAACAATAAATATCCTTCCGTTAATTTTACGTACGAAAAGGAGAACAATGGGCAATTACCTTTTCTCGACACGTTAGTTATTAGAAATAACGATAAATTAGAATTTGATATTTATAGGAAATTTACTAATACTGATAGATATATAACATCCGACTCATTTCATTGCCGTCAACACAAAATGGCAGCATTCCATTTCTTAAGTCACAGGTTAGTCAATTTTCCACTAAGTAAAGAACGTTTTAACAATGAAATGAATCGGATTAAAAAAAAAATATAGTTAAAAGTAATGGATATAATGATATTTTTGTACATAAACTAGTAAATAGACATAAGCATAAGAAAATGTTAAAAGATGCCACTACTCTTCAAATACCTGAGGCTTCCAATAAATTCATAGTAATCCCATATGATCCCAGATATACGAGAGGTCTAGAAAAAGTATTTAAAAACGTAGGTTTTAGAGTAGCCTACAAAACGGAGAATAGTTTGAAAAATCTCCTTGGAAACCCCAAAGACAAAGTCGACTTGAGGGAGAGGAGTGGCATCTATGAAATTAGCTGTAATGACTGTGATCTAAAATATGTTGGGCAAACTAAACGCTCCATAAACATTCGTTTTAAAGAACACATGGCACATTTAAGATACGGAAGAACAGAAAAGTCAAGCGTTGCCCAACATGCTTTGGAAAACAATCACCGAATAGGAATAAATAATCTTAAGTTGATTAAAAATGTATCTAATAATAGATTATTGGATGCATTTGAGAGTATAGAAATAGTTAAATGTGGTAAGAAAGCACTAAATAAAGGCAGAGGGCCTATTCCCTATAGTCCCCTCTACTGTTTACTTGACAACGGTGCAGTCGGGTGCAACCAAGTGTGACCACATTTACCTATAAATAGTCTCGGTTAGGATAAGTTACTTTAGTTTATATCATCTGCTGATGATGCTAACTTGGTCAGCAAAACGCGCGTCCAGAACGTAACAAGTTGTGGTGTAGTGCGGTTAGAACTCTTGTATTTTGATCTCCTAGTAAGATGAAGAAAATTCAAAATTAAGGAGAAACAGTAAATTATAAGAGGTAGAATATAATTCCTTAAAACTAAGATATAAGTACTTAAAAATAAAAACAAATTTATTTGAGTTAGTTTATCTTCGGTTTACTTATTGTTTAAGTAACGATTTTGCTTCTTGAAAAATATATGCTGGCCTTTATCTTTTACTTTGTCGTGACAAGTTCTATGTAGGCGCGTCCTTAACAGAGTGAATATAATATTGTTTAATTTACCCACTATATAGAAACTTCTATATAGTGGAAAAGTCTATATCTATTTTGCCAAAGAATTTGGGAGAAAGTCACTTTGGCGGAAGCCAGTGCGGGGATTTGAAATGTTGTGTTTAGGCTATATTAAAGAAAATTAAAACTCAACTTTGGCTAAATCTGCAAGGTAGCAGAAAGTCTAGCATTTCAGACATTATTTAAACTGTTCTATTGAGTAATCTGAACTCTAAGATTAAAAATTCTTATTTGGCTACGCAAGTCACCCAGCCATATATTTGTATACTTTAGCGCCAAGGAAGTCCAAATCTAGCGAAGCTACCTACCTAATCCACTGTTGAGCGTCAATATAAATATTTCATTCATAAAAGTATTTATTGATTATTTTCATCCTTGTCACAGATCTCAGTGTCATTTGTAGGTGGCTTCAGAGTATTTATTTTTCAACTAATAGATATATTGATCTAGACAGAATATATTAGAGAGATCTCTACAATTAAAAATATTATACTATATTGAATCTCAAGTTTTGAAAATAATGCTTTCTAATTCGAACGTAATAATTTTATAATTTTGTACGCTAATATATTTTAATCTAAGAATTATCATTTCAGCTTAATCGTCTTTTTAAAATTTGATTTTAAAATAACCTTAATAAAAAAGGCAGAAAATAGTATCGAAATTACCTAACTATGAAAAGAAGAGACATACTAATTAATGGCATTTAAGTTATATAATAAGATATATATTGAGAAAATAATATGATATTGTTAGATCATACAATATTTTACATTTATTATAAACTTTAGGCAATAAATTTAAACACGTATACTTATTATTACAACTTTCAAAATTAGTTTGAATTGGTCCTCAAAGTTTATTTGAATTATACTTTCTTGTAAATATATTTCTTTTTTACCTAGAAACTACTTTCATGTATACAAATTAATGTCTAATAATATTTCGTTAAGCTCAAATTCATATCAGTGAAGAATCTCTGGTAACGACTAACGGTGTTATTCATACAAATTGTGTTGTTATTAAGCGCATATGTTTTAATGACTTGTAAAATGCGTAAAAATTCAACTTGATTTTATGCACTGGTGGTATACGTTTTCAATCAGTATCCAGAAAATTATAGAATATAATTTGTAAAGTAACGGCAATTGAACACCACATGTTATAGAAGGTTTATCTGTAATAATTATGAAACATTAAAACTTCTGCCAGTGTTAGTAATACTTAAATAGTGTGTTATATGTTCTATACTGCACCTTTTTACTAAAAATATAGTAGACATTTGAAAAGGTGATGATTCACTTTGTATACATGCAGTGGCAACTTTTTGTGCAGAGGTATACTTTTGAACATTTTAACATTTTTACAGGGTTCTTAGCAATTTTGAATTATCAAAATCTCTAACTTTTCCAGGTTTTCCATAACAATTTATCGGAAATTTTAGGTTATATTTTCAGAATTTATATTTCTTATAGAAAAACCAACCAAAGTAATAAAATTAAACTTAAATGTAATTGTATAAGAAATATAAAATATTAAAGAAAATGCTATAGTAATAGAGAAAAGGGACACTTTAACTAGAAGAGGTATACATTTTTAAAAGGATATTCTGTCATATTTAAAATTAAGCAGTTATACAAAGCATTTACAAAATAAAAAATTAATATATACTTGCGACAAGTCATTATTAAAAATTTAATGTAAAAGAATTACAGAAAAAATAGAAAATAAGTTTTTTAAATTTTTCGTCTCCGTTCCGATATTTCCAGTTCTTGCTGTTTCCTTCATTTTGTAGAAAATATTAACATTTAATGCAGCACATCTTTGATAAAGTGCGTCATATACTTCTCTTTGGCAGATAATGGACTCCTCCAACAGATTTTCAACTAAAATATGTTTATTTATGGAAAATCCTGACTCAACAGTGGCGGTTCCATGAGAGAGGATCATTAACTTAATAAGATGCCACAATTTTTAAAGTAGTCATTTTGGTCCAAGAAATTGTAGAAAAAAGTATCCAATCGAATATTTTGATTATTTGTTTTGTAAAAATGTATAAATTCGGTATCTGTTAGATGCTGGCTATACCGTTGACCACTTTTTTCTGCGGGAAATATTTTATTTCGTACAAATACGCTTATTTTGGGCTCTTATATGTGAAACTCCTTGATCAAGAATGATGTTTGATTCTTACATATTTAAAAAACTTATAATTAAGATAACAACAATTGACTTCTTTATTTGATTTATCAAAAATGTCCGAAATTTCGACAAAAAAATAAGAATATTTAATAAGGAACACTTAGGTATTTTAATGGTTTTTTAGTGGCAAAACCAACATCAGTTTTATTAGTTGGTAAAAGAATATCTTTATTATAAATATTTAATTTCAAAATTTGTTGAAAACCTTTATCCATAACGTGTGTTTTAAAGATTTTTTTGATTAATTCGTTTAGTATTTCTATTAGATCATCATACAAAAAGGGAACCATAGGTGTATCGCTCTGATTTTTTTTAAAGGGTTCTAAAATGGCGGCAATGTGTGAAAAAAATGTGAGTCTTGGTTTTAAAAACGTGTCTTTTAAAGCCCTTTTTGTCTTAATAACCGAAACATTTGATGTTGAATGAAATTTTAAGGGGAGATAAAATATCCAAGGCCCTTTCACAGAATCGAACTTTTTCTACCCATCTAATTTTACAAAATGTATAGGGGAATTTGTCAGAATTTGTAAGAGCCGTAAAACTAGCTCTCCTGGCAGGTGAATCTTTTAAAACGTAATATGCTCCCATTAGAAAGTCACACTACTTACAAGGGATGTTAAAAAAATTATAGTTATATGATATATATGTTAAATATAATTATAGTTATATAAACGCAAGCAACGCTGGTGGAAATATTAATTTTATTATTTTTAGTTTAGTATAAAATCCCCGACTTTCTATTATTTTTTGTAAATTCTCTGACTTTTCCCTGATTTTTAGTTGGGTTTCCGAATTACCTGACTTTTCCAAGTTTTTCCAGGTTTTCCAGGTCGCTAAGAACCCTGTTTTAAAATATAACAACTCTTGAAAACTTTGACGGAAAACAAAAAATTATGCACAGAGTGGTAGACATATTTGTAGTCAGTGATATAGCCATTAATTTCCGCCAAATAAAATATTTAAAAAAAATCAACCAAATCAAAACCTTTGTATTAAATTGACATCAAATTACAGAAATTAGAAATGATATACGTATAAACTGGTAAAATTATGATACGAATTCGAGACAAAAATTACTTATTCTATTTATTTCAAAGTATGCTCAAAAATCAAGTGTGGCGCATAGGTAGAAACTGGTACAATATTGATATGAGTCTAATATGGTGGCAGAAAATGGCGCCCAATAAAAATGGTTGAAAAGACAAAAAAATGTGTATGTGCGGAACAAAATTGGGCCACACCTCACTATTCTAAATAAAAGGAAATAAGAAAAAGATTCCTAACGAGGGGAGTTTCCGGTAAAGGAAACTTATCGAACAACTCTATTATTAAAAACTAAAACTTCCAGCAAGACAACAAAAAAACCTCGTTCGAAAGTCGTTTTCCTGATTAGTAGTGTACAATGCCGTAAAACTTTGGGCGATTTTGTCCGAGGGGGTACTCATGGCTATTTATTTGGGACAAAAGATTGCCTCTCCAGAAAATCTCCCTGGAATCTCCTCGGATCTCCCTGAGTTTCCTTGGATCTCCCCGAAATCGCCTCGAATTGCCCTGGATCTCCCCGAATATCCTTGGATCTCCCCAAATTTCCTTAAATTGAATATTCCTGCATTATCTAGGATGACCCTGGATCTCATCAGTTTAAACTTAAGGTACCTTTTTAAAAGATTTCATTTAACTTCACTTGTACGTTAGAATGTATGCATGGGTCAAATCTTGCAAGTAACTTTTGAAGCAGTACCCGTTATCGGAATTGACTAGGATTTGGTATACAAACATAAACTAGACGACAATAAAATATTATGGTGCTCAGTTGTGGATGTCTTATACAGGATGTCTTAAAAATAGTGATAAAAAGTACAAAATAAAATAAACTTAAAAAATATTTCTAAATACAAGATTTCATTTGTAAACTATTGAACGAAAAAGTAAAAAAAATAATTAAACTTACACAAACACACAGAACTTTTAAACCTTTGAATATTTTCTTAAAAACTTGAGGTGTGAGACGTCATTACAAATGAAATAAAACCTCAGGCTTTTAGGAAAATATTCAATTTTTAAAAATTATGTGTTAATGTAAGTTTAATCATTTGTTGTTTTCAGTTTAATAGTCTATATCATATAAAAGCTTGTTTTTAAAAATATGTTTTCCTACGTTTATTTCATTAAAGAAATGTAAACGCTGAAACACATCGAATCGATCTATTAAAATTTGGACTTTTTGACAGTTTTAATGTACGGTTGGTAAACGGAAATATGATGATATTGGGGATGCAATTTAATAATACAACAATTAAATGTTTCTAGTGTTTTGTTGAAAACGTTATTACCTGCATTTTAATAGTATTTACTTCTAACTACATGTAAACGCTGAATATTATCTTTAAATTTCTAATGACCCTTTTAAACTAAAAATACCTAATCAATAAATTCTGTTTTAAATTAAAAAAAAAGACAAAGGAGAGATTTTTTATACAAAAAAATATCGAGTAAGCAAGTTGTTCTACTCTTGCATAAACTCAGGATCAGAAACAAACAAACAACCTCAGATCTATTTCTACGTCATCAGGAAATCGGCCACAAAACAAATTTCGATGGGTGTATAAAGCAATTTTTTTAGCTCTGAATTTTCTCTGCAATTTTTTCTACTTCGTTTATATACAGAAAAAATGTTCTAATAAAAGGTTGATATTCAAGTATTACTAATAATTTCTGTTTTACTGTCACTTTTGGAATCCGCTTCTTTATTTGTTTCTTTTCAAATACCGGAGTTTCTTCTATTTTATTTATGTCATTCAGCAAAATATTACCATGAATCATAATTTTCTGATTACTCCCTGATCCATTTAGATGAGTTTTCGTCTCCGATTTTGGTTTAAATTTTGTATTTTAAACATCAGTTTTAGAATAATTATTATCAATATATTCATCTGAATTGTTTTTTAGATTCGGTAACGTCTTTGGATTTTTTAAATAACTATTTATTTTGAATTTCTTTTTTGGGGATTTTACGCATTGAGGTTTCAGTTTCGATTTGATTTGAACTTTTTACAACGAAATGTGACTTAAAATGTTTTTAAAAATTACATCTCAACCAACAAGGAGCACAGGTGCTTTTTTTTGTTCATAACATAATTTTATTCCAGTTTTGCACAGCAACTCCAATATTGTCTTAATTTACTGAAGATATATTTTTTCCTCTATCTAGATCGGTTGAACTACTAAGCATTTATTATTTAGCGCTGCAGTTAAATATACTATTTCAGTTTAATTTCTGAATCTTAGCGAATTCGATTGGTCAAAAAGTGCAAACTGAGGGACCAGTTAAATCCATTTACAGATAAACTTTTATATTTTAACTTGTTCAAAAATAAATTATAATACTTTTTGGCATCATCAAACTTAACATATAGACCGATCGGAATAACTCATTTAGAGGAAAAAAAAGGAATTGTTATCTCAACTTTTATAAGTGTAAAGGGTAAAGGGACTTTTAATAAACATAAAAAAAATAAACGCAATCTCGGGGGTGGTGGAGAGACGCGGAAAATTGTAATATTACGATTTCCGGCGAAAATGGACGTATTTTTGCGGACATGAAAAATAAAAAACAAAACAAAAAATTCGAACGAATTTTTCTTAAGCATTTAGGTTAAGGAGTAATTTCTCCAAAAGCTGTAGATTTTTACATGACCTACAATTTTGTATAAGAAATTAGTTATAGGTTGTCAATTTTATCTGGAAAATTTTTACCCTTTTTCAACCCGCAACGTCAACCCTTCACCACCTCCCGGGGCATTTACCATATTTACATTTATTAAAAGCCTCTTTAATATTTACACTTATAAAAGTCTTGAAAATTCGTTTTTAGATACCTGTTAGACCAAAAGCCACCCTGTATTTATTTACGCATTTTTCGATATATTTCCTTGCGGCATCTCCTCGGATTTCCTCTGCATCTTCCTGAATATGCCCGAAATCTCACTGAGTGTCCTTCGAATCTCCCCGTATCTCCTCGAATATCCCCCGAATCTCCTCGGATATCCCCTAAATCCCCCGTCTCTTCTCGTATACTATACCCGATTTCCATGGATCTCACCCAGATCTCTTTTCCTTGGGATATCCCTAGTGAAAACCCCCTCGATTTTTCACCTAAAAGTGAATTATAAAAAGATGCAAGTTGCTGCATAATTTTATTCTAGTTGCAAGACTAAAATGTTTTACATATACACCATTAAACGTCAATTGCATAATGAAAATCCATATGCCATGTGCCGTTTAAGGTATTTTACTGAAGAATATATTTATACAAAATATAATATGCGTACGTTATCGTACAGCAATCATTAAAGGTGTCATAATTTTAATATCATCAACAATTTAGGCTTAATTGTAAAGGTTACGAAGTAAAATATTTTATTTTTTAGCCAAGAACTAAAAATTACACATATATGCATTAAGGGATTTCATCAGGGATCGGTGAACGTGATGCTAATTTAACATCATATTCTTTAATTATACTCGGACTTGCTTTTTGAAACGATATCAAAATATACTTACACAAATATGTACGTACATATTGCAGGTGTCCCTAATTGAGTATAAAAATAGTCTCCTTAGTTTCATAATACACTTTCCAGTTTGCTGCTAATAAACGATCAAACTAATTTTTATTGCTTCTATAAAATATTATGCTTTATTTATACTTTGATACCCTAAATGCAGTTATTTTAGGTATTTACACACCCATTGTTTAACTTAACAGATAACCCGTGTTTACTTTCAAGAGGTCACAATTAAGGAATTTCAAATTAACACCAAAAAATTTAATAACATATAAAACGTCTTCTAACGTGGGAATGTTAAAATTATTTTAAAGATTCTCATTTTGGTACTTTCTATTATAACTGGGACACACGACGCGACGGTGACGTGTGATTTGTGTACATGCACCAAGACGTGATAATTTAGGCTTTATTTTTAGCTTTATTAGGATAGAAACTAAGATATTTTATAATTTTACCTTTAACTGCAGAAACCAATGAAAATAAAAACTAAACAAAATGTAAATTTCAAAACTTTGGGTCAATAAATAATATTTGAATGTAGAAATACCTGTCACGTTTATTATCAAGAACGATGTTATTATCATGTACCCCTCAACACTAGCATAAGAAAAACATAGAATCGTAAACCATTACATGGAAAACTGAAGTGGCAGATCACTCTAGAGCATATTTATTTACATTTATGCACTAAAAAAAGAAAATTCTTGAGTCAATAAACAAATCTGAGTGGTTTAAGTTAATATTCAAAAAGTGTAAACCCTGTTATGATTCGTTTACCAAGCTGCAGTGTTAAGCCTAAGTAACCACTAGAATTAGAAATAAAATAAAGAAGTACCGAATTTAGCACTTTTATAGTTTTGAGCGAATTCCAAAATAGTGGTAGTTTAAAAACCTGTGAAGTGTTAAATGAATATTAAATAAAACATGTCGAATTAAATAAATGGTATTGTTGTATGAACATTAAAAAAGGTTAAAATATCACTCTTATAGTGTCAGTAGAAACATAGTGTAGGTGGTTGCTTTGTTTTTTAAATTAAATTCCTATGTATTCTTAAAAAGCTAAGTTCAATGTAATGCCTACTTTGTTAAGGCAATACGTAATAGGTACATGGTATTGTCTCGGGTATGCTACATAAAGTAGATTAAAATTGAACACGTAATTTTAAAAATCTGAAGTGTATCTTATGCAAATTAATTTTATTTTTTCTAACGGTTATTTTGCGTCGCGTTTGGTATATAATCATTTTTTTCATCTACATCGTAACAATTCTAATGTTCTACTATTTCTGGTTTAATAGTCAATTTCTGATTTAAAATTGTTTTTTTCCCATTCTTTCAGTAGCCGTACTGAGGAATCAGCCTCAGATTTAGTTTTTAATTCCAGGTTAGTATTTATTGCTATTCATTATTTCCATCAAAAAAACGCACTTTTTACTTTTTACGTATTTTGTCTTCTTCTTCACTTACTCTTCTTCCCTGAGACACATTTTAATATATTAAAATTTTGACGAAAACAGGCAAGAGCTATACGACGCACTTTATTGACATTCTACCATTTTTTTTATTTTTATATCAAAATGGCGATCACATATAATATATTTGGGTTCTTCTTTGTCTAATCGTGTATAATATTACATAGTAAAATCGGAGAAGAGAGGAGTTGTGTCGGAAATCACCAAATGTTTTGATCATGTGCATAAGTGCTGATATTGGACGAGATTTAATCAATTGGCTATTCTTACACTTATTAGAACCCATAACTAGCGAGAATATTAAATCTGCTAAACATTAAAAACCACAGTTTTTAAATTAGATAAATAGATATTCATTCAAGCACCCAAGTGTTGCTTAAGTAAAGACATCAAACTAAACAATAATAAATACACTGACGAGGGCAAACAAGCTAGAATAATTTACTAAGTAAGTCTCTCTTACGTGTATTATCAGCATCCGTTTGGTTTCGCGGTACCAAACTGTCCCGAAGGTATGATTTTCTTAAAGAATAAATTAACTGTAAATACGAATTTTGCACTTTTTACACTTTATTTTATTCAGTTCTAGTTTATAAAAAAGTATCGTACACAAAATCACAGTAATTAAAGTGTGATAGCTGTAAGATCTCGATCAACATCATCGGTATCCCGATATTATCTTTATGAAATAATGTTTTTTAGCTTCGGTGCTTTACCACCTAAGAAAATACTGAATATTTAGCTGCATTTAAAAAAGTTATGCTTCACAATATATCTTTAATTTTATGAATTTTATGTAGTTCCGTGTCGTAACATTCTCAGAAACATTATATTCTAGTGGGTAAAAACTTAATCTCAGCTGCGTTTCGTCAACGTGTGCTTGATAGCTGCAGTTTTCTACATTTTTTAATATATCGGGTGTGTATGTTATAATCAATAGAGGACCTATAACGGACCCCTGCGGAACCCCAGAGGTTACATGTGTCAAACAATTATATCCAATATACCACATAATGTAGCATTGATGCTGTACATCCTCGAACCTATACCAGAACACTGTTCCTCAAAGCCTTGTACTGTAGCCAGTCTTTTGAGAGTTTAACTAAGGGGCTTTAGATTTCGTCACCCTGCACGTCTGTACTGGAGCATACTGATAAAATGCAAACAATTATAGATATAAATAATTCTACTTTCTTTTCGGTGGGATTTTCGAGAATGATGTAATGCCAAAGAAGTAATAAGTTATTATAAAGCTGAAAAAAAAGAAAGAAGTCAAGTGGAGTTAAGTCTGGGATCTTGCTGGCTACTAAATATTTCCCTTTTGCTAATCCATCTGATGGTATTTCTGACATTTAATGTTGCAAGGTTAGGAAATAACAAGGTGAAGCCCATCTGTTTTTAAAAATGAAATTACCAGCAGCATTAATTTGGTTCCCAAATATATCAGTTATAACATGATCGTAAGTCACGTTTAATATATAAAAATTTCTCAGCAAATACTGGATCAGTTACAGCAGATTCTCAAAATATATTCCAAACATTATTTTCTGATCATTCTGAGTAGTATAATATTCTCAGAAAACATGCAGACTTTCGGCATTCTAATAACATCAAGTTTTATTTACATTTATCGAGTTTATGGTTGAAATTGATATATATATATATATATATATATATATATATATATATATATATATATATATATATAATGAAATAACATAACTGCCTTTTTCACAGTTTATGTGACGTTCTCATTTGGAGCAAAACTGTACGCAATACTTTTGTAGATTCTGCAGCAAACGTACCTAAAACCTCAACTAAGTAACTGTTTGAGTTTGTCGTAAAAAAATTGTTCTATTCTGTTTGCACATTTCCCAATTTTTCCGCAAATGAAAATCATTTCATTCTTGAAAAGATTATCCCTTTTAAAAATTAATATTTTAATAATAACTGACCAATAGCCGTATACAATAACCTTATTTAACGGCTTCACAGTTATAAAATAGTATATAATATAGTGCAAATTAAAAATATAATTTTTTTTAATTAATTAATTTTGATAATTAACTCAATAAATATAATGAATGATCAGTGCAAAAATAATTAAACGTGCATATTAAAATAATAAAACACAACTAAAATATTAAGGGATTTATATATTAACATATTACGAAGGAAATATGTTAGGGGTAGGAAGCTTTCAAACTGATAACATAACATGCATATAAATATATTACAGTAGTACTACGAAGCTTGAGGAGCTTTTATGGAGTCTGCAAAGACGTGTATCTTTACAAAATATTTTAGCATTCTTTGGAAGAATATTTCTTGGATGTGGCTATTATGTTGCTGTACATCATCTTGGTAATAGCTGAGAAAGCTACTTTTATTATGCTTGTTAATTATTTAGTATGTATGGGTTGATTCTTGTAAGTAACTTTTGAAACAGTTCCCGATGTAGAAATTGACTGAAATTTGGTAAACATACATAAACCCGATGACAAAACATTATCGTGTCCCATCGTGAATGTCGTGAGTAAAAAATAATGCCAAAAAGTACAAAACAGTTATGCAGTGCAGTTATGGGAATTAACTGAGATTTGCGTGAAAAGTAAAAAAATATTTTGTAACAAAAATTTTGTTTATAAACTATTGAACTTAAAAGTAGAAAATAATTAAACTTATACTAAAAACAGAAAATTTGATTATTTTCTTAAAAATTTGGGACGTGAGATGTAATCACACTTGAAATAAAGCATCAAACTTTTAAGAAAATATTCAAATTTTTAAAAGTTCTGTGTCTATGTAAGTTTAATTTAAATGCTTCTAGACGATTGACTAGACAAGAACATACTGCGTTTGAACTTATGTGAGTCGTAGAAAGAGAAGCTGTGTTTCCCCATTTGCTTTTTCTATTAGATATTTTATTTATTTGTAATAATACCTTTGTTGATTCTTACTAGATGTCTTTCTGAACAATTTGTAGTAAAATTTTGTTTACTAAAAACTGGCACTGCTAGAAAATCTTAATGGTTGTCAGTTTTAGATACATTTTATTTATTACGAAAAAAAAACTGCCTTTGCAACATAATTGTAGGTTCTATTTTATTCAACTTCTAATGTTTGGTAAGCTCTTGTTTTAGCAAAATCAAATAGAGCAATTTATTTGTTTTACAAAAACATTTAATGTATTGCCAATTTCTAAAAACTAAATGCAAATTGCAATTCTATTACGGATTACGTTTAAGGATAAAATATTCTCTTAAACTTTGGTAAAAACAATATTAAAGTTTGACTAAAATAACTGGAGCATATCAAATGAAAGAGCTTAATTCAGATAGCACTGGCAAAGATGAGTTTTTTATTTTTTTTAATAAATTTACCTGTGCACTCATATTTAATGATTATTATGACAAGCCAGCAGAAAAAAGTCAATTTGCCACTACAATTTGTCAGAAAAAAAAAGAGCCTTTGCACAATAATAGGGAGATAACCTCTTTTACCCCTAAAACTTTGGTAAAATTGTATATTGCGTTGTAAAGAAACTTTGTTTACTTTAATACATTTGTGTTATATAGCGACAATGTATTACGTAAAAATTACAATGGAAATATTAAAAATCGGACAACTTGTTAATTTCCCCTTCATATTTTTGTGAAAGCTAATAACTTTTTTCCATTTAAATAAATACATTCATTTTAACTAAACAATTAACACTAGTAAACTAATCATCCAATTTAATAAAATTGTATATTGTGGCCCCATGTATTATTCATTTATTAAATTGTTCTATAAATGAAAGTCGTCTGTAGCAGAAGAAAGGTGTTGCCTAATTCGCTTGCTCAATACAGTTTATGATGAGAAAAAAGGCAATTAGCCCCTATTGGTAAACAATAGAAGCGATTTGGGTTATTAATGTAAATAGTTTTTTTATTCTTTATTAATCACGCTGGTAAAAGTTTATTTTTATTATTCACGCTATTAACGTTTAAAAAATTGTATTAATTAACATTTTAACTTGTTGTGGTTAATAGTAAAATAAATGCACTGATTGCACTTACGTCGTCAAATTGTCTATTTTTACTAAGTGTAACATATATACCATAATCTATTTCTTAGTGTAAATATCGTGCATCACTTTGGTTAATTCCTTTGGTTGTTAATGTATTTTTATTTTACGTTATACCAACGTCGTCACAACAAGGATACCATGATCCTTGTCTGGAACATATCCTGCAATACCGCAATGATCTATTTTAGTTAGACAACGATGGCGATTTCGCTCCTTTTAGAGCTCATCAGGCTGCATAGACTAGCAAGCCCCGGGTAGGGCAAAGGCATAAAATGAAATCACAGAAACAAATACTCCGCTGGTTCACACAGTTGATTCCTGCCTGAAAGTCAGGGACCAGCAGTGTAATTCAATGCCGGTCGTGGTATTAGTATGTGGAGTAGTTGCTTGTGTGTCCTCATTTTGTGTCTTTGCCCTGCACGAGGCTCGCTAGTCTGTGGCGGCCTGATGAGTTCTAAAAATAGCAAAATCGCGATCGTCGTTTGACTGAAATGAATCATTGCGCCTGCGGCATTGGTGGACATGTTCCAGACAAGGACCATGGTATCCTCATTGTGACGTTGGTGTAACGTCAAACAAAAATACATTGACATTATTTCTCCCAACGAAAGTCAGGAATCAACAGTGTAATTCAATGCCGGTTGTGATATTAGTCAGCGGAGTAGTTGTTTTTCTGTGATTCCATTTTGTTAATTCCTTTGGTTGTCAAAGTTATCTTTTTAAAGTGAAGCTGGAATGTTTACCTCAGTGGCGTATTTGTAACGTCTTCCGGAAAGGGGGGGGGGAGGGTCAATAATATAACAACTATAGAAATCTCAGCGACAACTAAAAAAAGTTCCTTTCTTTATGTTAATATAATAAAAAAAGATTCACACTTTTTGTTAGCGAGCAAAGTTTGTAATAATGTCTTATAAAATAATTTTTGTTTACTTATGTTACTAGCGCTGGAGGGGGGAAGCAATTTCTCCTTTTGCCTCCTCCTAAATTCCTAAATATGTCACTGGTTTCCTTTTATCTTACAACGATAAACAATAGTTTGATTTTTTAAGAGAAGGTATTCTTAATAATTTTCCTTAAAGGCCACCTTATCATTTTATTCAATGTGATGTTTACAGCCTCTATAAAATCGCTTAATTCAAGTCCCATTTCTTTGTTATTATTTGAGAAACTAATTCGCTTGGAACGTTGGTATATAAAGAAACATCAAGCGATAAAAGTTTGAAATTATTAGGAATATTAATTTAATTAACAAATTGTTAAAAATCGAATAATATTTTATAAAATAATTGTTTTTACCGGTTATGTTGGACAAACAATCCGATAAATATTGTAATGTAAAATGTGCGATTGTATAACCGAAACAATTGTCAAACATCAAAAATTACCTAATTTACTATATTAATTATTTTCTCATTTTTTTTACGTCAAATTATTAAGAACTTTTTTATAAAACTAAATATCTACCCTTAATACACATGGACAAAGATCGTGTAAATATTTTTTGCCTCGACTGTATAATACGTTACGCGATAATATAAAAACGATAGTAAATTTTAAAAAATTTAAGGGTTTGCTTGAGAAGTGGATGCTAGAGAGTGACAGTCATATTTCTAATAATTTAGTTAATTTAAAATATCTAGTTTAGGTATCATCAAAAACTAAAATAAAAAACTTACCAAAATAAGCATCTAATCTAGGACAATAAATTATTACGCTAGGATAATCTCAATCACCGAATTTGACTGCTTTCTTGATAGTGTCTCCTTATAATATATATTCTCGATTTGGCCTCAAAGTGTTTAAAAAAAGTTTTTATTTATATCCAATTTACTTTGTTATTTGTTTATTTATTTTACTGTATATTGCGTACACCACTCACGAGCATTTCTAAGACATTCTGTGGTTCTATAACGTTTATTGTTTTTGTTTATTAATTCTATTTGTGCTTTATATTTAAATTTTTGGTGTTATATATATTATTCTATTTTGTTTGATATATTTCATGTATGTTTTGTATGGATAAACAAAATTGAAGTTTAAACAATAATATTATGCAACTTCCGTCTACTAGTCATGCTCTATCCCTGACTGATTTCATTTTCTTTGACTTTCTAGTAAATTATTTATAGTATTTTCTAGTTTGTGGTTAACTTTTTTTGCAAACGAGCAAAACAAAACGAAGACATCTCAGACCTCCGAAGTTTAAATTTATATTGAGTATTTATTAATGTATGAATGAGTGTAATATAATATTATTGTGTTCGTAATTTTCTCATATATAATCATGCGAGAGCTAGATACATGTACGCCGCTTCATAATAGCTATACTTTAATACGTTATAATATTCGAGCAATTCCTATTTTTAAAATATCATGAACGTCGGAGGAACGTTGAGCATTCGTTAGAAAATTACAGGAAGTTATGTGAGCCATGGGGACTGAAGCTTCTTATGGTGGATTGCAGATGCTCTGGTAATTAATCAACCACTCATCTTTTAATCATTTCTTTGTTCGGACAAAGATGTTTTCAAACGAGCTATTACAGGAATCTTGTATATATTTTTCGAATAACGGTAAAAATTAATAAAATTCAGAGCAGTATTGTATTTAAGTGTTTTAAAACTAAAAATGTATTCATTGCGTTTGAATTTTTAAAAGAAATATTTGGCTTAATGTTGAGGCACATGAATTGTTAAAAAAATTTCCATGGAACATATATTTAAATATTTTTAATGTTTCAAAATAACCAAAAAAATATCATTATATTTAAATTTTTGGTATTCTAAAATTATTTTATTAATTTGTGGGTAAAGTTGTCTGCCTCTTTTTACATTCGAAATTCGAAGTTTTATATCATATTTTAGGTCGGTGGTAAACTTACAGAAAATCATTGCTGCTTACAAAATTTATTTTTCATCTAGTTCCTAATAAACAAACGCAACATGAATACATACAAAATGCAGCAAACTACTTCGAAAATAGAAAATAGTCGGACGTGTTTCGAATGCATAGATTTCATCAGAGCCATAGGAAAAACAAAATTTAACGCATTTTATATTTTTACCACGCTTCACTCCGTTGTCTGTTTATTTATAAGTGTGTTTGTCTGGTTCTAGTCTTATAATTGTTTTTTTTATCTACTTCAACTTAATGAATTAATTTCAAAATTGAGTATGTATACAGTTCGCGTGGTATATTACCATATTTGAAATTTTCGTATATAAAAAAACTCAAGGGAAGCTCCAATATAGCTGACAAATTTTAAAATATAAAAATCGCAAACCAAGGGTATCTTAAAGTGTACATTACAAATTTTTTTAATCATCGATTTAAAGGCCGCGCCAAACAAGTTTTGTAATTTATAAAGATTCTTGTGAAATTCGGTTGATATTTAAGCATCCAAATATAAATTTTTATTCAACACTGCGCAGATTATTGTTACCAATACAAAAGTGAGGATAATTTTTTTTCAATGGGCTGGTGAACTGAAAAAAAATATATCTGAGGTTCTTGGCAAACCCAAATATAATGGGGAGATTGAAATTCCTCCCACTCATTAAGAAACGTTTGCTGATAAGTTGCCAGCTACGAAAGAAATCTAAATTTAGAAACCGAATCGATTCAATGATAAGAAAAAAATCAAAGAGATTAAAAAAACTTCGAGAGCGGCACATCATACATACAAAACCAAAGAGAAACAGCAAAAGATGCTGAAAGGCCATAATTAACAACAATAGTTACACAATAGTTAAGAACGTCGAAACATGACCAGAAAATCCAAGAAGTATTGACAAAAGAAAACTACAAAAACTTACTGAAAGATCCTGCAAGTACAAGGAGAGAAAGGTATATAGTATATATAGTGCATGTATGACGGAGAGAATACACAATAACTTATGCCACATTACAGCAAGCCACCACATCCCTATGGCGATCCATAAGCAAACATGCTTTTAACGCTGGCTGCTAGCTTTAGAAAGTTCGGAATTAAGGCGAGTTTAACGTCTTGATACTTTGAGATCTTTGGACAGCAAGCGATAATCTTTTATCAGAATTGCTAAATCTTTAAAAAAGTAGAAATATTATTAAGTTTTCAATAAAGAACAAAAAATCCGTCCTTATGTTTATAGAAGGCATTAAAACAACAGTATACCGAAAGAACACTGGACAATATTTTGAGCATTCTATAGCAAAAAATGAGGATGTCATAAAAAACATTTATAAAAGACCTACAACAACTAATAATCCAGCAAACTTTATTTCTCGAAGTTTCTCAACAACTATTTTACACGATTTATTGTTATTGCTCAGAGAACACGCCATTCTGCCTTTGAATAGTCAAACGTCCAAGCAAACGCCAACAGCTGCCATATTCTTGAAACAGGATGCGCTATCCCTATAAGAAATACCCACATGGTTCGCTTGAGAACACTCTTCCTGTAATTTCTTAAAAAAGTAAAACTAACTTCAAATAAAATCAAAATATTTAACAGGAAAAATGGATTTACAAATTAACTTCTCGAAAAATAAGAAAGAAAAATTAGATCCTAAGACTCAAAATCAGCGAGGAAAAATATTTTTAAAATAGATATTAACTGCGAAAGCATCTGATCGTTTTTTTTTGTTTGTGAAATACCCAGAACTTCCCTCATAATAAATTTTTCTTTTTTTTTTAAATATGTTAATTTCTTTTACCTGAAACTTCTCTCGTTATGGATCATTCCTTTTATTGGAATACTGAACATAGTAACACATATATATATATATATATATATATATATATATATATATATATATATATATACTCTCTTTTCAAACATTTTTATTGGGCGCCATTTTGTTTCACCATATTAGATTCGTACCAACAGTTGTCTAACTTGATTTTTGGGCATAATTTAAAAT
Source organism: Kuschelorhynchus macadamiae (assembly GCA_030620095.1). Classification (NCBI taxonomy): domain Eukaryota; kingdom Metazoa; phylum Arthropoda; class Insecta; order Coleoptera; family Curculionidae; genus Kuschelorhynchus; species Kuschelorhynchus macadamiae. The sequence continues at coordinate 436,489 of JAUTXW010003061.1, forward strand.
AATTTGAATAAGTAGTTGTTACAGTGTTTTTTTAAGACCGCCATTTTGTTGCCTCATGTTGAAATTTTATCAGGTTATCCCTATATCACATTTAATTTTTATGCTAAGTTTGAAGTAAATTAAACCAGAAGTTTTTCTTCTTAAATACAATAATTTTACCAGTTTATCCCTATATCACACTTTATGTTTGCACAAAATTTGAATTCAATCTAATAAGTAATTATTTCAGGGTGATTTGTTTTTAAATATTTTATTAGGCCGCCATTTAGTTTTGCCATCTTGAATTCGTACCAAAACGTTACAAGTTCATCTCTACCACTTGATTTTTGTGCAGAATTTGAGGTAAACTGGATAATTAGTTTTTACAATATTTTTTTTTAACATTTCACCGCCGCGCCGTTTTGTTTTGCCATACTGTTGCTGTCAAATGTTGCCAGGTCCAGGTGATCCCCATATAATTTGAAGTTAGTCGGGTTTTTTAGTTGTGTCGCGAATTGATTCTAATATGTGAAGATATGTAAAAATTGGGAGAGTGATTTTTTCACGATTACAAACATTTTATTTGGCCATCATTTTGTCCTGCCATCTTGAATTCGTACCACAATTTGACGCAGTTTATTACTATATCACACTTAATTCTTGAACAAAATTTGAAACCAACTTAAAAATGCTAATTTTTTAAATAATTTATTAGCCCGTCATTTTGTTTCGACACCTTAGATTCGTACCAAAATTTCACCAGTTAATTCCTAGGTAATACTTGATTTTTGTGCAAAATGTAAGGTAATTTGGATAATCAGTTTTTTAGTAATAATTTCTTCAAAACTTCACTGGATGGCAATTTTATCTCGTTTTACTGAATTTTTACCAAAATTCCTCCAAGACATTCCCATATGACCCTTAATTTAAACAGACAGGCAAACCGACGGAATTGAGAAAACGCGTTTTCCTGCAACTAGGGACCCTGAAACGAGAAGACCTGTAGAAATCTGGGTGGGTCATTTTTTCACGAGAATAATATTTATTTCCGTTTTACGAGGGAATTAAGAAGAAAAATATATTACAAATTATGTAATATGCATAAGGGTATTGCCAAAGAGCTATATGCATATGTAGTCTGGGTTATCGATGGTGGTGGTGTGATGGAATTCGTTACGAGGGAAGTATCGACTAAATATTCCGAAATATTTCTTTTATTTTCAATTTAAGAATATATATGTTAAGCTCTGTTTGTTTAGATAGATGCGTATAAATGAAAGGTCTGACATTACTAGAGATACCACTTTGATCGAAATTATTTAGCTATTTTAGGAAGATATAGAGGTATTTTACAGCATATTCAATGCAAGTATGTATATTTAAATAAAGCAAATAATATTTTTATTAGATTTAATACTAAAAATAATTACACAAGCTGCTTTTAAGTGTTCTTCTTAGGTGTCTTGAAATGTCACCATGCCACTCAGCCTTGTCAATCAAAAACCGCATAATTTCTATGCGTACTTGAGCAGCAAGTAATTGTGCGAGTAGTATAAATATTTACACCTGTCCTCTTCCTATTTAGTCCTTGGCCTTATAAAAAGTTCTTGTGGAATATAAAATTAGTTCCTTGAAATACAGAAACAAAAAAGTAATTTTGTTTGAAACAAAAAAAACGTGTTTAGCATTAAGTTAATTTTGTAACTAATCAATTAGTTTCTTTTAAGTTGTTTAAATTAATTTATTGGCGCCCGTTAACAAGCACTAAGTCGGAAGTAATTTACATAACTTAAATCCATGTTTATATTTTTTTTAGTGTGTCTAATTCTAAAGGCATCTATCTTGTCTGTAATTTGTATATATCTACTAAAGTCAAATCTAATGTCAATAACCATTATTGTTCGAATGTATATTATGTGGTTAATAGCTCTTAACAAATTTGTAACAAAGAATGTTAATAAATCTTGCCACTTGTAGAGTTTTAAAAATGGACATATTCGGTAAAAAAACTGTCACGTAAAAGTATTGTAAATAAGTAATTTACCATCATTACTAATTGCCATCCTTTCGAAGTTTTAACGAGTGGCAAAGAGCCAAACTCTACTCAATCCAAACAACTGATAAAATAAGACTGCTACAGAAAACACAAAGGTTCGGAAATTCTATTGGCAACTTTTCAGAGCAAGTTTCTTTAGTTATAGTAAGGAAAAAAGTTGCTATCAAAATGGGTCCAAAATACATATTAAGAAAGCTACGGCTCTATAGCAAACTCAACTCTTACCACCTTCAAAACTACTCCTTAAGATTTTTAAGACTATTTTCCCAAGAGGGTATTTTGTGTTAATGGACTTTAATTAGTTCAAAACCATTTTGATTGGTCGCCCTTTAAATTAGAGTATCTTGTAAAAGGCTTAATTTTTTCGAGCAGAGTATATTTTTTATGGAAAAATGTCCATTCTTTTTGAATCCAATATAAAGACGAAGAGAAATTTTAAGGTTGTAAAAGTATTATTAAAATAATTCCCCAAACCAACAAAATTCCTTCTCCTTTTATAAGCAAGAATATTTCAACTCAGCATACTTAGCGCGAAATACACTACGCAATTTATTTAAGTCACAACCGAAAATTTGACATAATTTTGGTTTATCCCGAATTCTTTAGCCGATTTAAAAAAACAATTCTTTTTATCTTCAAGCTTAATTTTTAGAGATCGATAAGTCTAGATGTTGTTAACAAAAAATGGCCTCTCGTCACTATACGCATGTCTGATGTTCTTTGAAGTTTGAAGCACCCTATTGATTGTACCAAAGACAATAGGGAATCGGTTTTAAAAAGAAAATGTAGCCCAGACTTTTTTTATTTTTCTGTTCTTTCTTTTTCTTTGATACCCGTATTATTAAAAGAGAAACGAGATGTTTAAGAAAGTTATGATTTTTACTTGGTAATTTACTAAATTGTTTTTGCTAAAATAATAACACATGGAGTTAAACACAACTTTTAATAAAATAAAATAAAAATAAATATAATTATAATATTAATATCAGTTGGTGTTTCCACCCCTGCCTTGATTGACAATCTTGGGTTTATGTTTAAAATAAGGGATCTTAGTTCATTTTGATACACGCAATTCCATGATATGTTTTATAGGTTGTGATCTTGGTTGAGGTCAAGGCTCCGTGTTGCAATTAATTTAAATTTTTTTTAAATAATTCCTTCTTATATCAGAGCCGTGTGGGGGCGGACATTCTCATGTATAAGCAAAAAATTAAATCCAGCGTAGGGCGCATATGTTATGACAGGTTCCTGTGGAATTCTGGTACGAAATCTGGCCTGGACATGCTGTGGCTCTAATGAGAACTTTTCATTACAAAATACAGAATAGCCAATGTTAAACATTAAAATTTAGGAAGTATGAACAGACACATAGTTCCTAATTCAAAACCACTTAATATTTTTAAACACCTGTTGAATAGTGATACAAGTCCTGCATCAACTGAAGGATTTTCTAAAATCTGTAATTTGTATGGATATATTTCGATATTACATCAAATTTAAATATGTGTTTTAAATGTTTATGTTTTATGTAAAATCAGATGCTAGTGTCTCATTAAAGTCTGAAACCCAGCCTGCACTGATTCAAATCTAAATTATTTAGGTCATGGTATTAAATTTGTTATTGCCTAACCAGGTGTTATCAGTAAAAAATTATCAGTTTCACATATGAATTAGTAAAAATGGATTTTGTATTGGGTAAGGAAGTAAAATATGCTTTTTGGTGCATGAATATTTAAATTCTTTCACTCTTCTTTTTCCTTGTTCTCGTTATATGTATCTTCATTTAATATATCCTATATGAGTTTCTCTGCGAGGTTATTGACATAGAAGCACTGTTTTATATGAGGCTGTAAAAATAAGCAGTGTAAAATCATTCTTGCCCACAGGCAAAAGTAGAAAATCGGTAATTTAAACGCAATTTTATAGTTTATAGCATAATTATAGTATAGAAAAAAATACTCGGGCTATATATCATTCGGAAGTCAGTTTATGTCCTTGTATGTTTCTTTAAAACTATTTAACCATTTTTCGATCCGCAAGTCTTTTTAATTATAGAAACAAATGTTGTTTCTGAGTGAGAAAGGCAAACGTATTCTAAATTAGTATAGCTCCGCTCACGTAGTAAGTCTGTAACTTGAAACAAAAAACGGCAGCTTTTCAAATTCTAGGTTGGAAAATATCTTTTACAGACTTCGAAATATAAAGTTATATATTGGTAGAGACCGTTTTTTTTGTATTTCTACCCTACTCTTATTAAATTTTCTATCAGATTGTGTTTCTTACCTTGATGTTACACAATATTCATGTACTTATTTGTATCTTTAGGCAAAAATAGATGATCCATCTAACAGAAAAAAAGAAGACTTCTTAAATAGATCCCAAATTTGACGCCATGTGTAGTTGGAATTTTGGAATTCATTGGGATCAGTACATGACCAGTGTTGCCAGTATGTGGCAGCCTCTGACCTATTTAATTTGTTTTGCATTCTAATTTCCAAAAGCCTTGAAGTACGCACTAAAATATTTCTAAACACCTTATTCGCGCCACGAACAATACTGTGCTAGATATTGCTGCATTCCAGCTAATAAAGTGCTACACATAATAATCGTTGCAAACGAATTTCTTCTTGTTATTCCTAAAATATTCAACGCATTTCAAAAATCAGGTCATATTTTGAAAGGCCTTTTCTTCATCTTTTGCGTCATTGGTAACGACTTCTTAAATTCTGACCGAGTACTATAATACAGAGCAAAACAAAAAATTGTGCATTTTGAAAAAAAACTTACTGCCCCCCCCCTTATTTTGTATGAAGACCACGCTGATATTTTTTGAACGTAACATTTCATAGATATTGACCATACCTCGGAACGTTTTTGGGATTTTGCGAATATATTCTATGGTTTAAATTTGTGTTAAATTGTAATTTTCTGTTTCTACACCATTTTGTTCTATTTTATAAATTGCATTTATTAAGTTAGTCTTTGCTTACTTCTATCCTTCTCCTTCTGAAATAAAGAACTCGCCTTGAAAATATGTACAATGGTTTATTTAGGAACTTAAATCAACAACAAAATTAGTTCTTTGTTCACTAAAATAATTCATGTGAAAAATAAGAACAAACACTGGAGTGCGTAAAAAAATATTGATTGGATAAACATTCCACACCTTACTTTACGTTTTATTTCAATCCTCTGCCGTTAATTCTAATGGCGCACTAAATTCGGATTATTTCGTATATTGGAAGTTTCTATAGTACCTAACATACCCTTTTAAAATTAAGAGTGCCAGTTAAAACAAGATTTAAATAAACGTCAGGTTACCTATCAAAGGAAGTTCATTCATTGTTACTATCAAATTAAAATTATTGTTGATTCTTTGTTGTATTCAGAATCCGTTTTCTTTACAAAATACAAAAATCAGCTTGACCACTCAATAAACCACTAAATTATTAATACTTGTGCATCGAGAATTAAATAACTTCACGACTAAGCCAAAGGGAGAGGGAAGAAGATATAATTATAATTTTTTCCGAATGTGTAGAAGCATTCTTTCATAGGTTGAGAGGATTGGGACATTTTCTCCAAGAAATAGCAACTCTCTATGATACAAGCCGCATATCCGTTTTCAGACTCTTAAACAGGTATGCGATAGCTGGAAGGGTGGCATATCGTCGTGGAAGGAACAAGATGACCTGTCATGCTCGAAGACGAGCAGCGTGTCCCCTACTCCTAAGGATTCATTGAGCTGCACGAAGGCAATGGGCAATAGACCATCAAAGTTGGGGAATAGCAGAATGAACTAGGAACAGGACGACCCGGGATGACCAGTTATGCTCGAAGACTATCAACATTGAGGAATAACGGAATGGGCTAAGTGCATGTTTGTGGACGAGACTAGACTTAACTTGTATAATTCTGATGGGCGTATTTTAGTGTGGAGAGAAAGAGGGAAATGATTTTGAGAAGAGCATAATGGAGAGAGGGTGGCGTCAACGACTTGCTTTAAGAAAACAATATCGCGCGACTGATTTGGCCTGCAAGATTGCCGGATATAAATCGTATAGAGCATGTGTAGAGTAACCTTAAGTTACGTTTGAATCGCGAAGGGAATGAATATCAAAATTTGCAAGAATTAGTGGACCCGATTTTGCGTGAATGGGAAGCTATGCTCCAAAACTTAACTGCGGGACTAGTAGATTCTATGCCCGAAAGACTTAAGGACGTCACTTTAAACAGAGGCGGCCCAACAAAATGTTCATCAAATCAATATTTTTGTTTGTCGCATTCCAGAGTATTTTTCATATTTGTTGTTGCTTTAAGTTCCTAAATAAACTGTAAATATTTTAAGGGCGAGTTCTTTATTTCAGGAGGAGAGGCATACAAATTAGCAAAGACTAACCTGATTAATGCACAATAATAAAATAGAGCAAATTGGAGAAAATTAAAATTTAAAAAGAAAAAAATTTTTTCGAAAACCATGGTAGATATTCACAAAATCCAAAAAACAGTCCGAGGCATGGTCAATAATTTCAAATTAAATTTTTTTGAATTTCTATGTTCAATAGTGCACGTCTTTTTGTTTTGCTCTATATTATAGCCCCCAGTCAAAAAATAAGAGGTGGTTACCAATCACTCAAAAGACGATGAAAAGACCTTTCGAAATTTGATCTGCTTTTGGAATTCGTTCAATATTTTAGGAATCACAAGGTATCAAAATGGACTGAAAAATTCGCTTGTAACGATAATTATGTGCAGCAGCTTATTAGGAATAAACGACGTCACGTGGCCAATTTATGAAATTTCTCCATTCGAAGTATAATCCGTCTTTGCAGTTTATGGCAGCTTTGTAGTAGACGCTAAATAAACGACTACTATGCCAAAGTAGCTAGAACAGTGGAAATAAAAATAGGAACTGCATTTTTGAGATTGCCTCGTATCTGTTTCTTACATAGTTAAAAGTTGAAATACTAGGAGTTTTTGATATTTTTAATATAGAGACGATATTTCTTGTAAATGTAGTTTTAGAACCCACGATAAAGATTTTATATTATTTGCCGTGCGGTTGATTGACAGACATATGATTAATCATGACTTTCTCATACCGCGCCAAGAGTTTTACGCCCTGGGCCCAATCGGTACTACAGTTGTGCAGGGAGAAAGTTGCAAAAAATGGATTGTATATGGACACATCCCTGAGGGTCTCATATTCTAGATTTAAGAAATATGGGTTATATCAAATAGCTATAGCTAAATCCATATTATGAAATGAGAAGACTAGTTGCTGCGTGAATAAATATTGATTTTGGACGAAAAAATAATACATGAGTCATGCCTGTGAGTCTGGTGCTTAAGGTGTGTTTACATATAAGTATATGTAAACACACCAGAACTATAATTTCATTTCAAGCCTTAATAAAAGAGTTTCTACAAAATATCTCGGAGAAAATATAAATATAAATTAAAATATAAAACGAATTCCGTTTTAAAAATATTGTATAGTATAAATGTATCTAATCGAATAAGGATATAGGAAAATTAAATTAATTCCTCACATTATATTAAAATAATGTACGCGTATCTAATATATGTTCCTTATCGCATCATAAAGCCATGTTATGCTATTTTATTCATTCATTCATTCAGTAACTTTTACATGCTAAGAGAATGTTAAGTTTAATAACTACTTAGCTTGTCCTAGATAGCGGAATTGAGATTTGCAACTACTTATCCTAAATTCTTACTTCTTAAGCGCTAATATAATACATATATAATAAAGTATAGAACTACCAATAATAGTACATAAAATGGTAGTTGAAATAATAGGAAGTCACGTCTAGAAATAATAAAAACCTTCTAAGTTTTCTTCCAGAATAAACACGCATTCGATTATGATTTTAGTGACTAATCGTATTGAAGGTATACTGGGTGACCACAAAAAAACTACTAACAAAACTGTAACTTTTTATGTCAAGCGCTATCAATTTTAAATTTTACAGTGGTACACGGACCAGAAATGTTATCAAATTCAATATTTTTAATGAAATAATCTGTACATTGTTTCATTTTTAAATTCTACACGAAATTCTAAGTGTAAAATATGTCTCGTTCTATCTATCTATCTATCTACTCTATGTTTTTTCAAAAAAATAACGAATGAAACTTCAAACATGTTAATGTTTTTTTTTTTAAATTAAATACAATTATTTACTATAAGTGCTGGTTGTTTTGTAATTAATTTTATTCAATGTGACAGTTATCCTAACTTCCGCATTACCCGAGAACGTACCGAAAAATTCAATTTCAAATGTTATTTTTTGGTTTTGTTTTAACAATTTTAAACATTTTTCATGTATAAAACCCTATACTCATACCAAATACTTTTTGAAATACTTCCATTTAAACTAAGCGATTACATTTTTATAATTTAGACTGGTAAACGATAAATATTACATTTCTGATCTAAGGTGACTGTGAAATAAAAAAATGCCGCAAATGCCATTCTTGTATTTTCCCTGTAAAATCTTGGGTACTTAGTGCAGAATTATTATTATTTTTTTTAGGTTTCGTTCAATACTAATTTTCGATCTAATTCCGAAATAAAAGTCTAAGTTCCAACTTTCATGCATATAACAACGCACAATGTCGTCTTTGTCATGTCTGAATGCAATTTTTCGATACGTTTCTGGGTAAACGGAAAGTATCCTAACTGCCACATTAAATAATATTAATTAAATAACATATACTTTCTTTAGTATTTAATTGTTTTTATCTTCAATTGTTTTTTAAACGGAATTATTCACTGACATTTTTGAAGTTTCATTCTCCATTTTCTCGAAAACTGTTAAAAATTGACATGGGTATAAACTATGTTATATACCTATGTTGTTATAAAAAATGTTTTATAGTTAAAATTTTGTGTAGAATAGCATTTCCTGTTAAACCGGAAACGACAGTAAATTTTTCGGAAAGTAAAAAATCTTCCTCATAATCATATATCGCTGTAAAATTTGAAATTGATAGCGCTAGTCATTGTGGATTTGTTTTATGTCCTTCCTCAGAGGGAAGTATTGTAACTATGAAAAAGATTACCCTACGAGATTCCTTTATTAAGTTATGTCAAATAATATGTTTTCATTTCATTCAAAATTACTGAATTCGAGTTGATTTAAATAAAAAGGTATGACCTAGGGATGTACTGCTAAGGTCTTGACTTACATTTTTGTATGAATCCATTATAACATGGCAATTTAATATTTAAAAAATCAATAACATCCTTTTTCATAAAATTTTTTTTTTGCTAGATATAACGTATGATAACGTCAAATACGTAAAGGCATTACTTTCACCTAAGCCTTCGAGGTAAGTAAAAATGTCAGTTTACCCTACAAGAACCAAACTATTTCCGAAAATATTCCCTACCTTTTTTTTCTGAAGTTTTATTTTTCCTCTCTAACATTTAGTACAAAATATGTTTTTTGTTATATATCTTGTATTTATTATAACTCTATTACATAATTAGCTGAAAGTTATTGATATTTTAGATTTTGATATATCAATAGTTACGCATTTTTTAAAATTAGATGCGCCTTAAAAACTGTATGGCTGAGATTATAACATATTTATGACACATATTTGAACACATTATGAGAGAAATATCTTTTTAGAAACTAAAAACACAGGGACAAACAGAGGTTTAGGTAGAAATAAATCATATAGAAAGTAATGAAAATATGATGCGGGAACCACAAATGATTACCTCTGGTTTATTATGGTGAAGAAACATAAGTTTCTTTATGACAATACGTTCTTTTGCTTTTTTTATAAAAACATACGAAAATGCAGATTATTAATTTTAGAAAATTCTACGTTTTTCTACGGAATTTCTATAGTGATGAAAATGTGTATTATCTTTTTCCTATAGCGATACAAATTAACCGTAATCATACTTTTGCGGCTTTAGTCATATAAGCAATCGTAGTTCTTGAATTTAGCCCATGTAAAATTAGAAGAATTTTCTAGTGTGTTGCCTTCGATTGCATAAAAATAATAAGATAACCCTAAAGAGAAATTTTACATGGTAAACCCAAGAACTATGATATATTAATCAATTGCAACCCTTTGTCGGTTCCCTCGAAAAATGCAGAATGTCTATGTTGCAATTTCTAATTATTTTTAAATAGAGCATCCTGTATATTATAGGTTCACAAAAGGAACCTCTCCCTGCTGATTATAAATATACTATGTTTGACACTTTTGTCTTTAAGGATACCCGAGAAATTTGACAAACAAACCTGCCAATGCATTTCCATGTACTCATCTCTTTAGTAGAACTTTTTCCTTCTCTCCTTAACACATTGCTTCTTATATCGGGGTTTTGATCAAATTTCTGGGGCGAGTTTAAGGATAAAGGTATCAGATCTGAGATATTTATACTTAGTAAGAAGAGTCCTATTTTAAGGTAATATAATATACAGGTTATTCCATTTAAAGATATATATAAAATCTAATTGACATTTTTGAGACACCCTGTATACATAAAATTATAAATAAATAATAATTATCTATAAACTACGTATTATCAAACCCTACAGCTTTATATTTTAAAATTTTTTATTTTTCAAAATTAAACTAATTTTGGGGTTGGCGAATTATGAGAAGAGGTCCTGTACAGTTCCTAAGATTCATGCCCAATGTTCTTTTGATTTCTAAAATACTACTGGATCTTACATTTTATTAGTGTGGAAACACTTCGGTTTTTGCGATAAAGAACCCTTACCAAAAGCCTAATCGAACTTCAGCCTAGTGAAAACTGCTGTAGATTGGTAGATCCTTAGCCTGCAGAAATACCACTTATTGAACGATTTTATTTTGAACAAGAACTGTGATGAAAGCCCTCTGTTTAGAAATGAAAAACCATATAAGAAACTTAATGCGAAATAGGCATGTATAATGAGAAACATTTTTGAATTTCAGAAAATCAGTTTGTTAGGTAAAAGTATTACTTTTTAAATGCGTTTTATTTTTTCTCAACAAAAGAAAACTACGTGCTTTTTTTATGACATAAAAGTGAACATGCCTCTATTTTACTCGCTATTTTAGTTTAATTTGACACATATGGTTGCCTTATACTAACATCAGTTATAAAACTTTAAGTTTTAGTTTGAAAATTTACAGTTCTCAAAATTAATTTATAAATCATAGATTTAAATACCAGAGGAGATAATATTTAATGTTATAACAATTAGTTACCTTTGCCCGTATTTGACAAAAAACAAAACAGTCTGATCCTGGGTCTAATCGCAAAATAGATGGATCAAGAATCTAATTTAGATAAAATAGTGGCTTAGTTACCGATTTGTCAAATATGTCTATTGTATTATATTTTTTACGGTACATGGATTACGTTCTCAAAAAAAAACTATATAAGAACTTTCGCAGGAGAGACTCAAATACAAAGCATTTTTTCAATCTTGCAGGATTCTGACAATAATCTATTATACATCTTTTGGTTTCAAGTAGTTTGCACATTACCATGTTTTGCCACTGAAAAGCTAATAGCTGTTATGACAACAAAAAGAGCACTAATAGATATTACATTACCTTGCCATTGGAAGAAATTACTTTTGAGTTTAAAATATACGTGCATACTGAAGAAAAGGCGAACAAATTAGGTTACTTAACTGTTCGCGCTTTTGTACAATTATTCCGTCATTTTTTAATAGAAAAACCTAGGGAAAAACGAAGTTTGAAAATATACTAGCTATAAAATTAGTAGAAGGTTTTGTTGTTTTACATGTATATAAAAGCCAATAAAATTGTTTTTTATAGAAGGATAACATAAAATTCGAAAACTTCATACAGCATGGACATCAATTTTTACTTCCCTCGCAAATATTCTAAACGTAAAAAAATTACCCTCCAAGGATCTTCAAATCATAACATTTCAGGGTCCTTAAATGCTGAGAAACATCTCTTCTCAATTTTAAAAATTACTTACTGCATTAGCCTCAAATTTTGGTTAAAAATACTAGGTCGTACGGGGATGACTTGGTAACATTTTGACTCGCACTTTGGTGAAAATCCAATATGGAGAAACAAACTGGCGGCGTAGTGAAATGTTGAAAAAATATTACTAGGAAACTACTTATCCTATTTACCTTACCGCACAAAAGTGAAGTGTTACATCGGAATCAACTGATAACATTTTGGAATGAATCCAAGATAGCAAAATAAAATGAAGTTTGATAAAATATTTAAAAATCAGCCTGAAAAAACTATTTACTAGATTAATTTCAATTGTGCAAGCACTAAGTGTGTTATAGAGAAAAACTGGTAAATGTGTGGTACGAATTCAAGATGGTGATAGAAAGTGGCGGCCAAATAAAGTGTTTCAAAAATTAACATAAAAAATCTTCTTATTCTATTAACTTTAAATTTTGCCGAAAAATTAAATATTATATGGGGATAAACTGGTACGAATTCGACATGGAGGAACAAAATAGCGGTGTGTGTCAGTGTAAAAACTACTGATTCAATTTATTTTAAATTATGTTCAAAAATTAAGTGTGGTGTAGATAGAAACTTCTAGAATATTAGTATAAATCCAATACAGTAAAACAAATTGAGCCCTATACAAATGTTTAAAAAGACCCTATACAGTGGGAGCCTCTTTAAATCTTAATAATTTAGGTTATAAATAATAAATAGATTACACTAGTTACAATCAAGCATGTTCAAAAATTTCAAAAATCTTCAAAAAAGAGCATCAAACGAGAATTAAAAAAGTCTTATATTTTCTATTAGACTTGCGAAAACTTATGATTAAATTATTTGTCTAAAAAGCCTGAATAGCATAACAAAGATTTATAAAAATTCCTGATAAATATCACCTCCTTAATTTTCCATAGCAGCTTGTAGCTTTCTGCGTCATAATCCAATAGAGTTTAATAATATTTCTGTTTTAAGATTTTACCAGCATATTATTATTCTATGTTTTAATTCCTAAACAGTGTTAATGACTGCATTCGTGTTCTTCCCAGAACATTCTACATATACTGTATAATCTACTGGACTAACGGCCGGACTGTTTGAGGGCCAAGACTGAGCTTTTCAATCTGGGCAGTTCTCTTGTAAATATCTAATGGCACTGTTAGTGGTATGTGCATGTTATGGAAACTCCTACCGAAACCATCACCGATTCAGAAAAATGTACTCTTCTAACTATTTAAAGGAATATATTTTTTATGTTAAGGGGCAACTGCACGCAGTATTATGGATCATTTGCAAGCCTTCCGCCGCTGCAATATTATGTTAAAACTATAAGAGATATGTATTAGCTTAAATGTGATTTCAATAAGGAAATATGTATAGTTGGGCGCTAAATGCGATTTTTTATGAAAAAATCTAATCTAGAATTATAAAATAGAAGTAGATTTATCCATTTTCGACCATTTTGGACCACTTTCTGACGCAAATGCCGTCGAATATAATTTTTTTTTCTACAAACTGGCTCTTTACCGCCTTGCATTGATCCTTTTTCTACGTAACTGCAAAATTTGAAATGGTAAATCATACTCATGTCTTTGTATCTCTGCAGCGCGTGAACCCTTTTGAACTCATTTTTAAACGAAATGTAATTTAAATTACCCATACGTAACACATTTTTTTGAGATCACACGTGCAGGAAGTTTTTTCTAATACGTAGGTACCTTTTCATCTTACTTTGAACTTGACTAAACCTTGTCGCTAGTTTTTCACTTTTTGCGTGCAGTTCTTCCTTAACGGCGGAGTTTTTTCGTAAAGTGAAGATTTTTTCAACAGAAACCCTATTGTTTCGACCTCGCCGGCATCTGAATCTTCGTAATAAAAGTTCACATCTTACGACACGTTTTTGTTTTACTTCAGCCGTTAACTTTTGACAAAAAAATCTGTTCAAAAGCTGTTAAATTTAAATTATTTATTATTATTCTTTTACGAAACTTCTACAAATTTAGTTGTTTTATATATTTTTCGACAACTTACAGAAGCGTAAGCTGGAGTATCTTAAATAAAATTTCTCACTAGTTCAATGTTGGAAAGGCTTCTGGCTGATCTCTTTCTGCCATCTCCAGGCTGTATTTGCACAGAGCCGCTAGGTAAGGGCAAAACCTTCCAATTTATTCGGGAAATATAGCTACTAACTTTTTAACTATATAATTAAATATTTCTCTAAGAGACTTTACCTCAACAGTTTATCTTCTAAAATAAGAACGGGCATTATTATAAGGTCAATATGTTTTTTTTTGTTTGAAACTTAATCAAGGCTCTCTCGATTTTTAGATGGATTTTTCTACCACGTAAGTCAAACACGTTAGTGTTTTAAAAAAATTTACGCAGAAGCTTATTACAGGTAACCACTTTTTTAAACTGCAAATATTTTTTCCGAAAAAGAGATATCCTCCTGTTGTTGAAAAGGTTCATTTTAATTTTAAAAGTAAGAAGCTGTTGTAGAAAATCTAGGAGGTGATATTCATCAGTTTTTATATATCGATTTTGATGCTATTTAGTTTTTTTAGATAAATAGTTAATAATTCAGTTTTCTCTAGTCTAAGAATAAATGGATCAATTTTGTTAATTCTCGTTTTTTTGCCGATTTTTAAATTTCAGAACATGCCAATCTTGATTATAACTAGTGTAAATGAAATTAGCGAGGAAATTAGAAAACAAACAAAATTTTTAAGTTGCTGTTTATTTTCCGAAAACCAATGATCACCTGATTTTTGCAACTACCTTAAAATCTAGAAAAATAATTTTGCTTAAGCCTTGCTGCAAAAAAATTACTTACGAAATTTTGGTGAACTGAGAAATGAGGCAGCAAAAATATATCCAAAAATCAACAAAATCGGGCAAAAAATAAGAAATTTAATAAGATCTAAAAATACATACAATAGATTTCATTGCAAATTGTATTATATAATTATATATATAAAAATAAAAATATATATATATATATATATATATATATATATATATATATATATATATATATATATATATATATATATATATATATATATATATGTAAAAATATGTTAATAAGTTGTTACATATTGTGGGTATATTAGTACCCTGTGGCTCAAAAATGCAAAACATAATGAATGCCCTAAATGAAACTTAATAAAATGAATGGACACCATACTATATAAAAAATAGAACATGTTTTAGTTCTAATGTATAAAATGATAAGAAAAAAGATAGCGTTAATTGCAAATACAGCAATTTAAAGTAAGTTAGAATATTTCCTTATGCCGAATAATTTTTTTTAACATAACGTAAACATATTTTAAAAAATATATATAAAAATTACTTTGTTATATGTAAGTTTTTCACAGAAAAGCCTAATTTATATATAAAAAATGCAAAGATAAGTTTTTATTAGTTGACTCAAAAAGGGGGACGATGTACATATGTATAACGATTTGTCCACTACTCCAGTGGTCTCATAGTAAACGTATTTACATTATTTATCCCTTTATTCTGAGAACAAAGCAGTTTTGTATTTTTCATTGCTCAGTTTCAATGTCTACGTATAAATGTTAATAATAGAGAGTTTGTTATTTTTTGTTTGTTAGTTATTGATAATTATTTTTGTTAGGGTTTAGGCTTTGCATTAATAAACTTAAAAATTTAAATAAAAAATTTTGTGGAAAAAATAAAAAATCATAAACAAAAAAAAATAAAGATTTTACATATAGATGTTACTTCTTGAAATAGGGGTCAACCTAATAAAAATTACTTATGATGTAAAAATGTTTATTTCTAGTTTGTTGTTTGTTTGTTGCCTAATTTAATAAGTCTTCAACATCATTTAAAATGTGTTTTCTGTCTTTTCGTTTTTCAAAGTCAGTAATATTTTTTGCAAAATTTAATTAAAATTCTCTAAAGTCATATGTGATGTTATAATTGATTTTATTGGTTGGTGCCGCAAAATTTTCATTCAATATAAAAATTAAGGAAAAAGAGTTAAACACAACATTTTCTGTATAAGACGAATTTCACAAGAAACTATTTGTTTATAGATCGTACTTTAATTGCACATATCTATATACACACACACACACACACACACACACACGTATATATATATATATATATATATATATATATATATATATATATATATATATATATATTATATATATATTGAATTGTAAATAAAATACAAATAACTAATGTTAGTTTTTTTTACTGATCGGGGGCAAAAACTCACTTACCTAACAGAACTATCCAAAACTAAAATAATCCGTTGGACGCATAATAAAAGTCAATCCAGAAAAATGAACACTACCACTTTCTTAGATGCAGAGCAACTTAAAGACAGTCCAAAAACTACCACTGTTTTTTTTCACCAAACACGCTTTGTTAATGTTCGGGTATAAAAAATTTCACAATTTCAGGCGCTGTTCTATAAATTAAATTGTCTTTGACGGATAAAAGGCTTTCTTGAAAAATGAGAGTAAACTTGGATCGGGGAAAAGACGAATTTGATCGTCTCAGTATTTGATTACGTTACTGTTGAGCACTCTCGAATAGCCCGGTGAAAACAACTGACTGAGTGTGCCGGTATCCGCGCCAGAAGACCACCTGTTCGGGTGCCCGTTCTCGGATCGCTGGTAATCACAGGTGGAAGCGCGGACTAGTATAGAGTGACAGGCCGGAGACATAAAGTGTAAAGGATATTTATGCTAATCAAATTTTATTTCACACTTTTTTTAATTATAAAATAGTAAAACTACTTTTGTGTAAAAGAAAAATTAAATTTTTGTAACGAAATATTTATTTATGTAAGAATGTGGCTATGTGAAAGACAGCCGACATTCTACAATTATTTTCTATTGTTTTTACTTCCATCGTAAAGGGAAGTATTGTAAGAGTGAAAAATCACCCTCCGAGATTTTTTCAGACCTTTACGTTTTTTGTCGGCCTGTCTGTTTGCAGCATAGCTAAATAATTACCAATCTGATTGATTTCAGATTTTGATCAAAAATAAGGGTCATATAGGGATGATATGGTAACATCCAATATGGTCAAAACAAAAAGGCGGCCTAAAAAATGTATTACTAAAAGACTAGTTATCCAATTTACCTCAAATTTTGTAAAAAACATCATCTGGTAAAATTTTGATATGAATTCAAGATGTCGAAGCAAAATAGCGGAATTTCGGTACGAATTCAAGATGGCGAAACAAGATTGCAGCATTGTTTTCAATCGTGAAAAATGCACCAAGTCTTACATATTTTCACGTTTCAGCGTCCCTAGATGCCAAAAATTATACGTTTTATCAATTCCGTTGGTGTGTCTACCGGTCTGTCTGTCCATTTGTTGGTGTATCAATTCCCGGCACAGTTTAAAAATTATTTACCCTCGTGCATTTGATTTACATTTATACCGTTGCCGTTTGATTTCATATGTTCAAAGAGGCTCACAAAATATCGTACATACTCCTAAATGTACCATCTTTTAGAACCGTAGAGTTCGTAGAACCGCATTATCCTCGAACTGCTTGGTGTTAACTAAAGTAATATAACACTTCGACCTATCGACAGTGCAAGCCTTAGAGCCAAAATCGTGGTTCAGATATGTAGACGATATTTCCGTACTATGGCCTCGTGGTCTGGAAAATCTACCCGTGTTTTCTGATCATCTTAATCAGCAACACCCTAATATAAAATTTGCCATGGCAATTGGATCAAAAGGCATGATCGCCTTTCAAGATGTACTTGAGCGAACAAGGGGGATGGTTACTTAGAACACTTTATGTATAAAAAACCGACTCATACAAACAGATTTCTAAATGCAAATTCACATCATCATCCGGCACAACAATCAAATATTAAGAGTTCCCGCGATTTGTGATCAAAACACTTTACGATCGGAAGCAGAGAAGCTGGCTCAAGCTTTAACAGGAAACTGTTGTTGCACTAAGGATATTAGACCGTCAGTTAGAAAATGTAATAATCCTACTGTACGACAGAAAACTAACAATGAGTTACCGACAGGAAGTGTAGTTCTTCCAATTATACACGGAATCACTGACAAGATTGCAAGGTTACTTCGTCGATCCAACATACGTACAATCTTCAACATATATATAAAAAATTTGGTAATGTTTGCGATCGACATTATTCCTTTCCAAAGGGCAGAAGTATATGCAATTCCTTGTTCCTGTGGTAATGTCTATATTGGGGAATAATCCACATCCACTAGGCTTAAGGTACGTGAATGATGTATTAGAAAGTAACAAATGTTACAATCCGCTGTATCTGAACACCAACATTCTGCTGGATATGTCATACATGTAAAAGAAGCCAACGTTCTTGCGTCGGTCTCGGGATTCTATAAATAGAAAATTAGAGAATCTATTGAAATTTATAAGCATCCTAATAACTCTCATAGACATACGGTCTACATCGTACATGGAAACCGATCGTTACACCGGGTCACGGTTCGGTAGACACAGGTCGGGTATAAATAGCCAACTTTAATATCTTCGAGCTCATTCAGTGTTCCGTTCTCGCGAACTAAAGATCCCTGAAGATTCTTCGTGCAATTAAACGAAAACATCGGAAAGTGGTTCCATTTTGATACGGTCTAATCTCAAGAAACATGATTTCTTAATATCTTGATATGTTTACCTTTAGAGGCGCTAAGAGGAATTTTCTAAAAAAATAGGCTACTGCAGTACTGACTATTACGTTGAGAGCCCAAGTTTCTTAAACTCGATGTCACCGATAATAATTCTGTGGTAATTAGTGATTGGATATCTCAAATTAAAAATTAATTAATTTTGCATAATAGAATATGTCGGTTATTTTATAAGATATTTGTTGTACATTATATATAGAATTTTCAGATTGCCATATCGTATTCGTATTTAAAATTTTGTATATCAATTTGAGTAATTTAGAGTTATCAATTGTAATTTTGTAGGTAATTTAGATTTTACGGGTAAAAATTCTCTGTCACACAAAATGAAATATTGATTATTTTGTAAGTCGTAGAAAAAATCTTTAAATAAAATAGCGTCAATAAATAGGGCCTAGAATTAAAGAAAATTAGAAACGTGGCTTTAATTGGGCTGATTGTTGTTATCATACTTATATTTATGTTTTCAATTCCAAGGAGAATATAGGACTCTATTTATACTCCAAATAAATAATCCAAATTTGGTCAGGGTTGTATGAGCGAATTAGCTAAACAGTGTATAACTGAAAATACAAATATCAGAAAAACTGTGGTTTAAAGATGTTCTGTATACCGCAGGTATACCAAAACATAGTATGGCTCGTAAAACTGAGGATTTTCATCACTCTAGTTGGGCGGCCACTCCTTAGAGAGTACAGACTACTTGCAGCACTTCTACCATCCGCTGATATTAGTATTTCGTGAATTTATCCTCATTTGTAATTGATCGCAATTTATAATTCGTCTTTCTGGGTTACCTGTTGTTACAGGCAGCAGTTACAATTGCCCCCCATCCCCTGTATAGGCCGGGCCACTTTTTGATTTTAAGTGGAACGGTGTAAGTTTACGTATAGAGATATTAAGTCCAGGATCTAAAGACAATCCTTGTGTGGTCTATGCGTATTCCTTGCACATTCCTACAATTTGTGAGAGTTTTTTTAATGTACCTAGTTCTAGGGTATTTTATAAAGAATAGATAATTTAGATTTAACTTAAAATTAGAAAACCTCATAAAACTATTTTAATTAAAGAATTTTTAAGAATTTTTGTCTACATTTTTTTAAGTTTTATCACATTCACAAAGGACCGGTATTTTCCAATTCAAATTAAAAATAAAAATGCCATATTGCCTTAAATATAATGCATTTCTTAACAAAGCTCTTAATTTAAAATTAAATTAAATAACCAATTACTGTTGGGGATATTTTTATGTCATTTGGCAGGTGGTTCAATATGTTTATACTTTTATAAATTTTGGGATTTTGGTGCTTCGGGGAATGAGTAATGGTAAATTATTAACCTGCCTAGTATTATTATTACTAGTTTCAGGTAACCCTACAGGCAAATTTCTGTATAAGACATACTGTTTCTTATATAAAAAGACCGGAAAGAGTTAACATTTTTTATATTGTTTAAATAATGTTCTACAAGACTCCCTTGCATTTACCCGGAAAATGTTCCTTATTAGTACAACAGCAGAATTAAAAAATTCTGGCTGCAGATACTCAGATAACTTTCCAACAACAAGCGAGAAATAATCAGACCTAGAAACAGACTTTTTCAGTCCATTAGAGACAATTCTAAAAACACAGCAGTCATAGCCCAGGTACAATGCACTTTAACGTTCAGCAAATTAGAGACAAGCTGAAATTTGGTATAGTGTTTAGTTTTGGAGGGCTTTAAACACTCTGAAACTCCAGCGCTAAAACGAGTCCGTGACCCCAAAACCACCCTTACAAAGGGTAAAATCGCAGTTTTTTTACTTTTTCTTCAATAACTTTTTAGCATTTTACGAAAAAATATCAAGGCAGAAAAATTGAAGATAAGAAAATTTTTCTTAACGTAAGTATAGACCCAAATTTTTAGAATGCCAGTGCCACAGGTAGGAATTTTTAAATTTAGGAGATTGTTCTAAAAACCCATCGTTTTAACTAAAAAGTAAAACATTTTAAGAAACAAATTTTTGAAATAAATTTGTTAAGGTAAAATTTATACTAGCGTAAAAAGTTATTTTTATCAAAGTTAAGCGACCAGTGGCGGAGATATATAGATACTCATATATAACCTTTTTTACATTACAAAAATATAGAGAAAAATTTACCAAAGAATGGGCTTATTTTAAAAAACAGTAAAGTGGTGTTTGGTAGTAATCTGAGTTTATAAAATATACATACGCAAAATAAACCAAAACGTTTAATAATCAAATAAAAAGAAATATGTTAGATAACTTATCTTAAACATATTCTTCATCTATCTCCACATTTGTTGGGTTCAGTTCATCGATATCTACATTTGTTGGGTTCATGCAGGTAATGCCATTGCATTGGCCATATGCCATAGTACAATTTTACAGCCTCCAGATGCGCAATTGCAAAATATTTTTTCTAGAACCCATGTAGGAACAATGGCTTGGCCTGAATGAATTGGATGCATTTTTTGTTTTTTTCAGACTCCAGCCCCATTCTTTCGATGGTAAATTATTATTCAACCAGGCCTGTACCTGTAAGTTGAAAATCCTAACATAGTTAAGCATTTAGATGCGCCATATATTTAACTTAACTCTATATCCATGATACTTTGCAGCATTATCGGTAGGTGGTAACGATGCCAAGTTAAAGTTTATATTCAGACTTCGTTTAGCTACGTACTGTTGATATAGCATGTATCTAATGTTATTTAGATCTGCTTCAATTGTCAAGTTTTTAAGATATATATTGCTATAAAGAACTGAGATGTAACTTTTTCTTTGTAGCCTGAGGATTATAAAATTCTTTTAACAGCTTACATAGCTTTTTCTTCTGAATTATGTTAACTAAATTAATCTTACCTTTATTAAAAACAGCAGACGTTGTATCTCAACTAGAAATAGCGTAAGCTCTGAGAATCACCCCTTTCAGGTCTCCCAATTTTTGTTATAAGGCCGATATGTCAGTTATTTTATTTGGCTTTGCTGCTTTTCCCCAACGAATCATAGACAGTTTTTTTGACAGTAATGAACTAGTAATACCAGGATGTCTATATCATTGCTAACTACTGCTACAGAACCTTCAGGAGAACTGTCAATCATTGCAACTGCTATAGTTGCAGTAATAATATCGGTGTCACCATTAGCGAATTTAACGTTGATACCATTTTCGAACAACATTGTTCCGAGAGCACGTTTGAAGTTGCGTTTGTTGGTGCTTTTTGACCAAAAATATGCTTTTGGTATCTTCATTGCAGATAAATTTGAGAAAAATACAATTGGAACAATTCTTTTACCCAAAGACCTGCGATTTTGCTCTGCAATTTTGGTCGTAATTCCTTCATAGCCATAAAAAAAACAGTGACATTTTGATCATAATGATATTTTATATAGTTATGATATTGAGTAAACAGATCTGAAAATGTGGCAGGGGTTTGCAGTTGTTTATATAGTACATTATGGAATCTGAATTCTGAAGTATTGGCGGGTATAGCTTATTTAAGATTTTGTATAGCGCTGATTTAGTGGTTTTCCGTAATGATTCGTTATCAAACTAACTAGGAGAACTTGGAGCTAGCTCATACTTAAAACATTTTTTCAATCTCTACAGGGGCCTTACTTTACTGAGTAAATTTCTGATAAAAGTGATTTTACTTTGTTATTTCGTTTAAGCCTCAAGACATTATAGTTGGTACCAATAATTGTATTTATACCTTGTCGCAATTTACGTCATTGTTGGCCACTACACCAGAACTGATTGACATTAGCTCTTTTATGCCAGTATTAAATGAATTTCGTGATTCTGACCAATCAAGTAGTTTACACAAATCTTGTTGATCCCGTTCTATTCGCGAAGACCGTAATTCTACATGTTGTTCGGACGTGGTTGCAATTATACCAGAGAAATTCTCTAAGGCTTCACTTACTTAAAGGCATTGGGGTATTACACTTATCAAACCTCCAGAAATTTTCATGCGTCGCATAAGCTCTTGCTCAATTACTATATCCAAGGGCGTCCCAGACCAAAACTTGTCACTTCTGCGAACTACACTGGGTTCCATACCGGATCCATACTATTCCTATAAGCTAACATATTTTGAATATAAAGGTGACAACTTTTTGCAATGTCCAGCTGCATGGATATAGAGTAGCATGGAATTGGCACAATATAAGTGTAAATCCCAATCGGCAGTTCTATTTGCTCTGATTGTCATTTTTAAAATCCCTACCTGATTCCAATATTGGCGCACCATAGTTTTGCAGTTCTATTGGACAATTCTGTTTTAAATATTTGTTCAAAGCAACTAAGCAGACTGTTTAGAACTGAATGGTCATTGACATTTTCTATTTCAGTGTTTGGATTATACAAATTATATTTTAAAATGTACATCCGCCATTAATAGCTTATTTTTCTAACCTATTTTAAATACATTTTACGTTATTCAACTTTCTGGTTGAGATTTTTTCCAAAATGTTTTGTTTTGGAGTTATATAGAAATAGGTAAGGTTTTTAGAATAATCCGCTAGATTGAATAATTCATAACTGCTCCACTGATAAAAATAGTATTCCTCTTCTCTTCACTTTTTTTTTCTTGATATTTTTCCGTAAAATGTTTAGTTTTAGAGCTATTAGGAAAATAGTAAAAATAGGTCGATTTAACCCAACTTATAGGGTGGTTTTGGGGTGATGGGTTTACCGGCTCAACGCTGGAGTTTCCGAGGAAATGAAGCACATTTAATCAAGATATCCTGCCAAATTTTAGCTTGTCTCTAATTTGTTAAACGTCACCCATATAAAACGACGTATCGACCCTGGGGTACCACTTAAAATGGGAATTTTAATGTGCCTGTGTTATGGGAACACATTAAGTTGAAAAAAAATTCTTTTAACTCGACTCCATTTTCCACAAAAAACAATAAAAAAGAACATTTAGCATTCGGTTATACTAGGAGGAAGATTATGATATAAATGTACAACTCTCAAAATAAGAAAAATAACACAGTACTGCCAAATTTCGTATATAATTATTTCTCTCAACATTTGCAAATTCAACCCCCTGTTTATATGTTAGATCTATATAGAAAACTAAGAGTTTGACGATATACAACGACATAGGCCTGCGTTGCACTGCTTCGGACTTATAGACGATTACGTTTTCAGTAAATTCTTTTTTTAACTCCAGGTGGAATTTCCAAATATTGTTATCAAAATTACAAATTAAAAAAAACTTTTACTTCAATAACTATTATTGCAGCCAGTGTTTATATGTCCCCATTTTGAGCGATGCAAGTGGTATATAAAGTTTCCAAATACATAACGGCATTCCTAACATATTCAGTTTGATTTAGATATTGAATACCCTGATCTCAACATTCAAATTCCTACGCAGTTGATGATTTGTTTGTAAACTAGATCTTTAAGTGTACCCCACAGAAGGAAATCTAAGGGTGTAAGGTCGGGCTCCTCGAGGGCCAGGCGCAGTTACCGTTTTCTCCAATCTATTTTTTAATTTGTTCATTCAAAAAGTTGCTATTTCATGAATTCTGTGATATGGAGCACAATCTTGCTGCCAAATTAAATATGCTCGTTCTTTTGGAGGCACTTCAATTTTCACAAGGCGTTGGGGTTTATTTAAAAGTTTTAAGTAACGCTGGGAATTTAAATTCTGATAAAAAATCTGGATCTATAGTTTTGGACCTATAAATGATGCACCAAGCCTTTACTGAATTTCTTCCTCCTCTTGTAACTTCCATATTTTTTATAGAGCTCGTCTTCAGTCAAAACTTCACTCTGCGTCCTTTTTGCTTTCTGCAAGTTTCCATTTATTCTAAATTGTTTGCAAATTCTGTCACTCTAAGATATTAACTTTTTCCTCTATATTAAATATTGTTAAACAAGCGGATAAATTCAATAAAAAGAAGAAAATAAATAAAATAAAATCTGTGTAATTATGACAGTGATCAAAAATAAACAATGCGTTCAAGGCCGACTTTGGTAAATACACGCAATACGCAATACAAATGTTAGGTCTAGTGTTTCTTAAAGATAATTTAAGTCCCAGAGTCAGGTTTTCTAGATAATATCCAACCCCTTATTAAATATGGAGTACCTCCTGGAGTAGAATGGATTGTGGGGTATTCTTAAAAATCTTGTTCGCAAATACAGACCGTGAACAATGCAAATATGTAAATCATTATGTAAGTAATAATATTTCGTTAAAGATGTTGAGAAATCCCGTTTGGAGATAAAACAAGATATTTACTGAAGATAATCGACTATAAGTCCGAAACACCTATATATCGTTGAACTCTTCATTTAGTTCTCTATTTAGACCAAATATAATATACAGGCGGTTGCTTTTGAAAATGTTGAGAAAAATAACTATACGGGAAATTTGGTAACACTGTGTATTTTTTTATTTTGAGAGTTGGATACTAGCCAGTAAATAAAAACTAAATTTATCTTTTTTATGGCTCAGACAGAGTTTCAAAAAATACCAAAATACCTTAAATATACCGGTCTAAAAATCTACCAAATAATGCTGATGTGTCAACATTATTACTTACCCATTGACATAGATATGGTTGAAAGTGTGAATAGCACTAATTGAATACGTGTAAATGTACAGGATTTCTCATTTTAATTAAGAAAGTTAATACTTGCCACGAAAAACGACGTAGCCTGTATAAATGAAAATAAAATAAATTAAACACTCGAATTAATACAATTAACTTTTGTATTGAACTTTTCGCTCCAACTTGTATACTTTCTGTAATAACGTAACGTCATAAGATAAACGGCCCGCCCTGTACACTCTCCATAAAAAAAAATGGAAATAGCCTTAATTGGTCAATTAGTCTTTGATCCAAAAAGATACCGCGGAACTCTAGAGAGTTAGCTCATCCCAGGACAGATAGGTATTGACACGTGTTCAATCAGATCATGTGGATCGAATGATAAATTTCCAGAAAGACAGGTTAAATTACATTTTCATTTCAAAAATGAAAAAATGCGAAGGAGAAAGCAAACAGCTAGCCGGAGGGAGGACTTTGTAAAGAATATTTACAATGAGTATTAAAACTTTAAAAGTAAAAAAAAGAGCGCTTACCTTAGCTTCAGGAATTCAACAAATTCTCCGAAATACGGCCTTCGTTATACCACATTATACCAAAAAGGTAAGGGAAACAAAGAGGACTTAATACGTACAAATTAACTTAAAGTGCAAACACGCTGCACCAAATAAATGAAATGCTTAAGGCATTAACATGCCTGTAAATCTTCCGACTACAAGATCCCGTCGATAAGTGGCCTATCTAAAAATGGTCCTTGACTTTTTTTTTATTGGATGACCTGACTGAATTAGGGAAAAGCTATATCATATAGAAAAGTCTGCAAATTAAGGAAATTATCTGGCCGGCAAAAAAATTTTTTTTGTTGTTACACAAATCAGAATAGCATAATCTAAAAGAATGGACCTCTCCAAATACGAAAATGACAAATAGAAAGTTGTAGCATGTAGGGTTTTCTTGATAGAGTTGTAAAACCATATCGAATGTTACGATACTTAATATCTATAGAAAAAATGATTTCAGAAAATTCTTAACCCTGTTTATTGACTATGTTTACAGTTTTCGCCTATTAAACATACCACACATCTAAGAGAAAAGCAAACGAGAAAAATATTAACTTAAAACACTAATTAAACTTAATTTTTTCCGTTTATGAAGTGTCCTATCTTCTCTCTTCAAAAACCAACAGTTGTCACCCATCTTGGCTGGGTCCCATCGTCCTTGGTACCGAATTTCCATTGTTCTGATATCTTGGTGAAACCTTTCACCCTGCTCGTCACTAACAGCTCCCAAATTTTTAGGAAAAAATGACAGATCGGAATGGAGGAAGTGAATTTTTAATGACATTCTGGCACCAAGCGCTTTATAGGCATCTAAGAGTTCATTAACTAATTGTTCATAATTTTCATCCATAATGTTGCCTAAAAATCCTCTTACTACATTAACAAATGAATTCCATGCTCTGAGTTCCTGCCTGGTAAGCTGTTCCGTAAAATTGACATCGTCCAGGAATTTTCTGATTGGTGGCCCAATAAAAATGCCTTCTTTTAATTTGGTATCACTTAACTGGGGAAAGACTTGTCTTAGGTATTTAAATTCATCACCATCTTTATTCAAAGCCTTCACAAAGTTTTTCATCAGCCCAAGTTTAATGTGAAGAGGAGGGAAAAAGACATTTTTGGGATCAACAAGAGTTATTAATTTAACATTTTGAGATCCCGGTTGAAATTCGCTTCTTTCTTGCCAAATTTTTGCTACATAATGCTGATTTATTGCACGACTGTCCCATAAGAAAAGAAAACAGCAATATTTTGTAAATCCCCTCTAAAGTCCCACTAAAATCGCTATAACTTTTAAGTCCCCACATATCTGCCATTTATACCTATTGTAGTTTATTTTAACCAAAATCGTGCGCATATTTTCATAATTTTCATTCATTGCAACTGAATGGGCAATTGGTATAGAGGATTTTAAATTTCCATTATGAAATAACACAGCTTTTAAGCTATATTTAGATGAGTCTATGAATAAGCGCCACTCACGGGGAGAATGTTCAATATCAAGTTCCTACATTAACCTATCTATATCAGTACACGCCCACAACGAATTTTCCATACTGTAGAATTCGGAAAACATAGCATTTCTTTTTCTGAAATTCGTAATTTTTGTTTCTTTGGTCAATAGGTTCCATTTCTTAAGACGGGAAGCCAGAAGTTCTGACTGTTGCTTGGATAACTCCAGATTATGTACTAAATCATTTAATTCACTTTGAACAATCAAATGCGGCTCTCCGGAACTGGGACCTGTGGTAAAAGTGGGATCGGTGCACTGTTCTTTTGAGCTGCCTGATGATGACTTATCTCCATTATATTATATTGTAGATAAATGTCAAACGTATAGCTGATTTATCGATAGATAGATGTTTTCGTTGACCCTGCATATGGTAACATTCCTCCTCCAGGGTTGTGACTACAATCCTGCTACAGGGATTTGACTGTTATGTAATATCGTAAAAACCGTGCAAATTAAAATAAATTTTTTATTAAAGTCAAAATAACATATTGGTTTTTGAAGAAAAAAAATAGAACAATAAAACTTTAAAAACTATTGAAATTTAAGCCTTATGAAGCTGTGGCGGTGATGCTATTTCTTCTCGGATTTCGTTATTGTAGATGCTAATTGCCTTTGTATAGGTAGCTCGTACAACTCATACTCTAACAATTGCAGAAAATTACTTTTCCCACTGGTTAGTTAAATTAGTATTACAGCGACTACCTAATTAAAACACGAATTTATCTTCAAAAATTTAATGCAGGTGGCTCGTGCGGGAAAACGGATTCGAACGCCTGTTGCCTTGAGTGCACACAATGCACGACAATTTTTGCCACCAGTTTTCTTGAGTGCATGTTTTAGAAATTATCTCCACGCGATTTTGTATAAACCTCTTAAGTGTGACAATAGTTAATGTTATAGGCCTCTTACTGTGGATACACAGTAAGAAGTTTAATGTTAATCGGCGTCTTATTGTGGATACACCTGTTAATAGGCCTCTTACTGTAGATACACCTGTACCCAACCCTGGTGATATATAGGGCATTTAATTTTGTTCCTCATTTTAAGACTAAAAGTTTATTAGCTCCCTACATTTTCCGAGATAAATCATCCACATTTGACACACAGTATTCTGTGGGCAATATCTACGAAATTGCTATAATTTGTTTTAGAAAAATCTACAGGGTGTTATTTTTTATAGGTCACGACCTATTTATTTGAATAATATATCTCTAGAAATGTATGAGGTCGATAAAGAAAACTAAAAAATTTTACCATCCTTTATCTCAAAAAGCAAGGTCTTACGGACCCATGTCTATATAAACTCTTTTGGCTAATTCTAGCCAGAAAAATACATCCTGCATTTATATACATCAATTAAAAAACGCCCTGTATAGCAAAACATCAGTTTATTTAATTCAAAACTTTTTATAAATAACAGGTCTGGTAGTTTTTTGCACTGAAGGCTCGTTTGAACTACTCAAGATTTATATTGCTAGACTGTCTGATATATTTAAAACAGTAAGTCAGATTTTTCATCAAGTTCGTGAGAGACTGGAACTGCACCTAATTACATGCTTTTTTTTAAAGAGTTGTCTGGTTACCGAGCCATTTCAACAATATTTTTTGCATTGTTTTATAGTGTATTTGTTTTATCTTCAATGACATTTCTGGATGATATGGAGAATGCGCTCCATATTCTTATGATTCCACTGGAAACTCATCGCGCCATCTAAAGGAAAAGGAAATAAGATCTGCCGGGCCAGCTACTAAGTATTTATTGCTTGTACACAAAATTCTCATTTGAAATTATACCTAAGCAGTCATTAAGAATATGGGGGACTATTTATACAAATTTTAAATAATTTACCACAACCAAATAAAAATTTAAAAAAATAGGAAACATTGTTGTTTCTTAGTTGGTGTTCGATTGTTTTTGTCCTCTTGTGCCAGAATGGTGGTAGAATTGTTTGTAGAAATAACAACAAACCTATTAACGTGTACTTGATATTGACTGTGGAATTTTGTAGTGATAATTACGCTTTACATTTAATCCTGTGGCTAATCATCCCTTGAAAACTATAACTAAATATCTAGATTAGGATTCAGACTATTTATCTAATTTTTAATTTTATGAAAATGTAACAGTATTATTTAAAATTAAGAATAATGTATTCTTTATTTACTAAAATTTCTTTTACCTGGAACTTCTCTCGTTATAAATCTTTCCATTTATTAGAATGTTTGACTTAATTTAGTTCAGTGTATTGTCATTTAGTAACACATATATAATGTCTTTTTAAACATTTTCATTGGGCGCCATTTTGTTCCATCTTATCATCACATTTGATTTTTGGATATACTTTAAAATTCAGTAAGTAGTTTTTACATTGACACATACCGCCATTTTGTTACGTTATGATGAATTCGTTCCCATATATCACATTTAATATTTCTGCAAAATTTAAAGTCAGTTGACTAAGATTTTTACGTTGATTTTTTTAAAATTTCATTTGGCCGCCACTTTGTTTCGCCATCTGGAATTCATATAACAAGTTTACCAGTTTTTCGTTATATCTCACTTAATGCTTGCACTAATTTGGAAATTAATCTAATAAGTAGTTTTTTCAGGCTGATTTTTAAATTTTTTTTAGGCCGTTATTTTGTTTTGCTATCTTGGATGCATACTTACCTGTTTAGTATGAATATTAAATTAGATAATTAATTTTTTTACTAATAAATAATACTTTTTTAACGTTTCACTAGGCCGCCATCTTGTTCTGTCATATTGGATTTTTACTAAAATATTTTCAGGACATCTCCATATAACCCTTAATTTTTATTAAAATTTGAAGTCAATCTAGTACTTAAAGTTTTAAACTATGCTGTGAACTGAGACACAGACAATTAATTAATACATATCTATACAACAATTAGTTATGGCAGACAATTTGAAATCAATCCACTAAATAGTTTTTCAGGCTGAATTTTTAATAATGTTATTAAGCCGCCATTTTGTTTCACCATGTTGGATTTTATCAGTTGTTTCCTACATAGTACTTGATTTTTGTATATTTCAGATAAATTGGGTAAGTAGTTTCTTAGTAATAATTTTCCTAACATTTCTCTAAGCCGCCATTTTGGTTCACCATATTGGATTTAAACTTTTTTAAATTAAAATTTAAAACCAATCTTGTAAGTACTTTTTAAGCTATGCCACGAACTGATAGACAGACAGAACGACAGACAGACCGACGAAATTAATAAAATATATTTTTTGGCATCTAGGAATTCTAAAACATGAAGATATGTAAAATCTAAGAGGGTGATTTTTTTTAAGATTACAAACGTTTTATTTGGCCAGCATTTTGTTCCGCCATCCTGAATTAATACCTCAATTTTACTAGTTCATTTCTATATCAGTTATGTTCTAGTTTTGACATACGATTGGAAATCAATCCACTAAGTAGTTTTTCAGGCTGAATTTTTTATTTTATTAAGCCGCAATTTGGTTCCGCCATCTTTGATTCGTATCCAAATTTTATCAGTTGTTTGCTACATAATACTTGATTTTTGTGCAGAATTTAAGACAAATTGGGTAAGTAGTTTTTTAGTAATATTTTTTAACACTTCACGCCATATTGGATTTTTACCAAAATGTTACCAGGTCATCTCCACATAACCCTTAACTTTTGACCAAAATTGGAGTCAATCAGGTAAATAATTTTTTAGCTATGTCGCGAATCGGTAGATCGACCAACACATAGCCAGCCAGACAGACCGACTGAATTTAGAAAACATCGCAATCGTAAAAAGTGATATCTGCATGCCTAAAATTATATGATACTTTTTTGTACAGCCAGGTCCAGTGATATACCTGTAGATACTTGAGAGTACTAGACGTAACTCACGAAGAGAAATATGCACAATATACATAGGCAATAAACTGAAAGAACAACAAATTGAACATAAAAGCTTTGAAATCGAAGCTCGCTAAAAATGATCTACTTGAAGCGCCTTCTTACTATTTGATTTGAAAGGACTCTATCTGTCTGTACATTAAAATATGTGTTAAATTTTCAAATATTTTTAGCCGTAATTAATGGCCATAAAAATATTAAAATACACTTTCGAAAATTATGCAGAGTGTAACTTTGTTCGAATCACGACCTCTTTGACCACCCCAGAAAAAAATTATTGGTTGTATTATTGAATGTCCTGTTTTATTTTAATTTTTTTAATACTGTCCCCATTTTAAAGTAATTTACAAAAGTAAATTTGTGTAAAAAATTTTCTGTCTATTTTATAGACAATAACCATGGTTTATCGTGATCTAAATTTCAATCAAATATATCTAGAAACGTCCGAGTGACATAAAAAATTAAGTTTCCGGTTTTATGTTAGTAGGATTTTTTTTATTTGTATTATGTGTAGATAACTTCTTCACATACTTGAACGAAGTTTTGAGAATCAAGTGTCCAATGATGTTTAAATTAGAAATTTTAAAATAATATCTTTCTGAATACGTATTTAAAGTTATTATACCTTGAATTTTTTGATCTGCCGACGAAATATTTGTTTAAACATATGCTTTTATTTAACGCTTTCAAAATATACACTGGAATTTGAAAAACAATTTCTTCAAGATACATTCTTAAAACACAGTTTATAAATTAACTCACCAAAGTACAAATAGAGACTAAGTAAAGGTGTAGGAAGAATAGAAAAAAACTCGATTGAATTCACTGATCATAAATGTAGGGGATACTACTTTAAGATAAAAATTAATGTTTTTTTTTTCAAGACAGATCACACAGGAGCGACTATGTAGAATTCCGGTTAGGAATATAAATTCGTCTATTTATTAGACATGACGAAATACCGAATTATGCGACTGGAACGCTATGACCATAACCTTTATAGATACCAAGACTGCTAATGGAAGGTAATGGATTGAACGAGAACTTCTCGTCAAAATGCACTCCAAGGTTGATAACTTAACGAACTCTGCGCAAAGCAGGTTTAACAGATTGTTCTCCTAAACCAGTTGCTCAGTGTTAATAGATCATTCTGAAGACCCTGACAGTGTGGATTGTACGAAATATACTGATCATCAGTGTACATCTAACTAACTTAGGGCGGTATAACTTGTTGGTGAGGTCGATAAAAATAATAATATTTTACTATAATATAGCTAAAAATAAAAGCATTCGAGGTTCTTATATAAAAGTTTCTCCTAGACTGAAGCTTCTTGACTCAACATATAACAAATGCTTCACTTACTTATTTTCAGTAATGGTAAATTACGAATAATATTTAGAAGAAAATGTTTTATAATTTTTATAGTCCAGTGCCCAAAGACAGAAATACAATGACATTTTCGAAATTGGCCGTAATCGGCTGAAAATTAGTGAGCACCTTAAGTAATAGGACCTTTATAAAAAATTATGAAAAAGTGCCTACCCTATCCTTGTTCTGATTTAACCTACCCTGGAAGATAGCCCAGTCACCACAGACAGTTTTGGAAACTGTCACAAGAATAATATAATTGAGTCGTTTTTTTACTAATAGTACCTCTCGGGGCTGTTTAGGAATGTGCAGACTACTCACACGTAGATAAAACGAAAGCTTTCACGGCTGTGGTCAATTAAGAAATCGTGTTTCTTGGGAATAGACCGTGTCAAAATGGAATCACTTTCTGACGTTTCGCCTTCGATTGCACGAGGCATCTTCAGGGATCTTTACTTCACGAGATCGAAACAGCTCGGAGAGACCCATTTATAGTCGACCTGTGTTGACCGAAGCGTGACTCGGTGTAACGATCGGTTTCCACGTATGATGTAGACTGAAGCTCGTATCTCTATTAAAATTGTTAGGATGCCTATAAATTTTAATAGAGTCTCTAAGTTTCTGTTTATAGAATCCCGAAACCAATGCAAGAACTTTAGTTTCTTTTATATTTATGGCATGTCCAGTAGAATGTTGGTGTTCAGATACAGCAGATTGTACAATCTGTTTCTTTCTGATACACCGTTCGTGTTCCTTAAGATTAGTCGGTATGGATCGTCCAATTTCTCCAATATAGACATCACCACAGGAACAAGGAATTGCATATACTCCTTCGGTTTGGAAAGGAATAATGTCCTTTGGCGATCACAAACATTGGCCAATTTTCTTGTGTGTTGAAGATTGTACGAATGTTGAACCGGCGAATTAATCTTGCAATCTTGTCTGTGGTACCGTGTATAAATGAAAGAACTACACTTTCTATCGATAATTCCTTATTAGTATCATTTCGTGGAGTAGGATTATTATGTTTTCTAATTGATTGTCTAATATCCTCAGTGCAATATCCGTTCCCTCTTAAGGCTCGAGTCAGTTTCTCTGTTTCCAATTGTAAAGAATTTTGGTCATAAATAGGGGTGTGCTGAATGCTGATGGGACTTTGCATTTAAGTACCTGTTCGTATGCGTTGGTTTTCTATATACAGAGTGTCCCAAAGAACGGTCCCCTTTCCTTTGTACAAGAACATCTAGAAAGGGAATGTGCCTTCTGATTCAATTTCCATTATAAATTTCATATTAGCATGTTGTTGATTCAGATGATCAAGAAACCCAAGGAGGTTTTCTGGACCATGTGGCCATATTATAAAAGTGTCGTCTACATATCTGAGCCATGATTTTAGTTTTAATGGAGACGACTCTAAGGCTTCCTCCTCAAAAGCTTCCATGAAGATATTGGCTACCACTGGTGACAGCGGATATCCCATGACTGCTCCTGAGGTTTGCTGGATTTATTTTAATTTTTCTACAAAATGCGTTTCTAATATATGAATATGTTTTTCCTGTAAAATTATTAAGAATATTTCAAAGATATTTACCAATTTTGTAAGTCCGAGATCCTATTGCACTGACGATAGGTCGAAGTGGTACATTAACCTTGTGTATTTTAGGTAGTCCGTAAAACCGCGGAATTCGTAAATTGCTTGGCCTTAATATCTTCTCATCTGCTGGTAGGTTGGATGCATTTATAATCTATCGATAACTATCGATATATCGATAGAGGGTCCAACCCTACTTCTAAATAACCCGTATATCGAAAAAAAAACTATGTGAAATTTGAAACGGCTAACTTATTTATTGTTATAATTACATACATTTAGTATTGAATACCTGGCATAAAATAATACCTAGAACTTTCATAAATTTAGGCAAGATACGGGAAATTCATATTACTTTTCAATACATATCTATTTTAGTCGCCCCTTGAAGTTGAACCTGTCAAAAAGCTTATCCTGACGTCAGCCACAACCACATGACATGGCATGACCGATATTATATATTATTTGATTTTTTGCCTTCGAGCAAGTAATGTTAATTCGTGTCGTGTGACATAATAATAAAGGTTTTATCTGCCTAATAGCTCTTCCCTAGATGGCGACGATAATAATAATATTAAGCATATTATGCTCGCGCCAGGTACAAAAACACAAAGTCTCGTAAAAAAACTTTGTGGAAGTTAGATTTCAAGAATGTTTAAACACTGATCCTACACTTTGTACCATTGTCTAAAGAACTGACAGAACCTTCTTTGGCGTATTTACTTCCTTCGCTGATAAACATGATAAAAAAATAAAAATTTCAATTCTGAGTGGCTTGCCCTGGCTGTAGGACTGTAATTCTGGTTACAAGGACTTTTATCTCTTCGGGAGCTTCTGAGGCCCGTAATTTTTTTTGCTAAGATTTACCTTATCCGAAAAAATCAGTAAACTGTTCGGCGCCGCAAAATGCCTTTAAAGTTACGTAACTTTTTACCACTTTTTTTATTTTTTAAACAGCATACCGTTTTCCGATATTGCTTGTTAACGGTTTTTAAACAGGAAATTTAAAAACAAATACTCTATCGTGGAAAATTAAACTGTCTCCACCTGAATATTACCTCAAAGGCGTTTAGAAATTCTTGGGCACTGGAGTATTAGTGAACTTTTAGTTACTTCTATTTGTAACAGTGCTTACTACTAGATAACATGTCATTGTATAGCAAAATTAAGTATCGTTTGCTATAAACGTATTGTAATAGGTAGGTATACACCTACGTTAGTGCGTATTCATTATTTTTATTGCAGTTACGGGATTTAATAAAGCTAATTCATCTGATCGCTCAATTATTTGATTAAAAGAAAACTAGTACAGTTTTAATTGTCCGTTAACATTCCTTCCATTTTAACTAAATCTGATTTACATAATAGATACCTAAAGACGTGAAGCGTTCCAAAACGCATAGTAGGTCTGAGTGGTCCGTGAATGAAACAAACACGTACCGTGTGCGTTTAACCAAACCCAAGCCTCGCCTTTACATTGCTGCAAAAATTTCTCTTCTTCAGGTTTATACAAGAGATGATTTAATACTTGGGATAGGCATCGTCAGTAAAATTTGATTTTTAGAACTAGTCTGCAAGTGTTTTGTTTAACTGGCGGAACTCCTTCTTGTCCCAAATATGCGACTTGGTCGTTCAATAAAATTAATTAATAAATCTATTTTATTATGAAATTTGTTTACTTTGATACATTAATTAGGTCTATTTTGCATGGTCAGCGATGTTCCCTAAATTAAAAAAATAAATACTAGTGCTAGAATGGACACTTAAAATAATTTTAGATTAATAATAATTTTACAAAAGGGAATCACAGAAACAACTACTCCGCTGGTTAATACCACGACCTGCACTGTTGATTCCTCACTTTCGTTGGGGGAAATAATGTTAATGTATTTTTGTTTCACGTTACACCAACGTCATAACAAATATACCAAAATCCCCATCTGGAACATGTTCTGCAATGCCGCAAGCGCAATGATCGATTTCAGGCAAATAACCATCGCGAGTTCGCTGGTGAAACGTGAAATAAAAATACATTAACATTATTTCTTCCAATGAAAGTCAGGAATCAACGGCGTAATTCAGTGCCGGTCGTGGTATTAGCCAGCGGAGTAGTTTTTTCTGTGATTCCATGTTGTGTCTTTGCCCTACATCGGGCTCGCTAGTCTATGACGACCTGAAGACTGAAATAGGTCTGGGTATCTTTGTTATGATGTCGGTGTAACGTAAAACAAAAATACATTAACATAATTTTAGTTTATTAGTTGGTATCCTCATACAATAACTTTCATAAATATTAACAACATTTAGATTTAAATTGCAAGAGCTTCGTATCTAATATATGTATATTTTAAGACTAAATCACTATCTAATCTACCGAAATATTTGGTATTATGCCAGAAGCTGGTATGCCAATTTAAAGTTTGCTTAAATAATATTGTTTATAGAATGTATCCTAACATTTCATAGACAGACTAGTCTACATGTTGAGATATGTATTTTTATTAAATATTTGCTTCAATCAATTTAAACTGAGATATTTTTATTCAGTTGCGAAAAAGCCAAAAGAGATTAAAAAAGAATTTTGCCATTTATTAAAAAAAATCAAATAGTGGAAAATCTAAGCCATAGTTTAAGCTTTCTGTCTTTGTAAGGGCATTTTCTTAAAAAAAAAGTGACATAGCAAGTATGAATATGCTGTTATACTATAAAAAAATAAATACTTCTTCGTTATTTTCCCGTACCGATAAAAATCACGACATTCCTCGTCTCTTAAGTCAAGCACACTAGCTAGGTCTTTTATATATGGATTAATGGGATGTAAGTCATTTTAACTAATACCTAGGGGTTTCATACTTTCAAATTATATTGGTCTTCTCTTTCGGTTTTGCCTTATATCGAGAGTTCTAAAAGTTTAGAACACAGGATTTTTCGTCTCTTCGCCATCTAGTATTCAACCAGTTCACTTTTTCCATATTTACGTTAAAATATTTTTCATCGAGAAATTCGGTGAATATTGCGAAAAAGTAAAGAGATCTATCTGAGTAATTTGAATAATTTTCATTAAAATGGTTCTCAAACGCCCCCACAACTACAAATCATATCGGAATAATTAGGCTTTCACCACGAACATACTCCGATTATGTCTGTTTAAGCTAGGCTATGCTGACGATCATAGACCTGCACGGGCCAGGTTTTTGAGGTCCGGCCCGGCCCGAAAAAAGTAGTAACTTACGTCAGCCGGGTCCGGCCCGGACCCGCCCGAGAAAGGTAATACCTTATGTCAGCCCGACCCGGCCTGGGTCGGCCAGCATCTATTGGGCTTTTTTGGCAAGTAGATATTACTACTAATAAAAGTAATAATAATACTATGAGCAAACTGACAAAACTCCAAATATATATTGAAAACAAATAAATACTGTTAAATGCTATCCGGCTTTATGCGGCTCCTCCTTACTTCTAAAACTCGCCCAGCCGAACTAAAATTTCGCTCACTCGAAGCACTCGTAGCTGGTATACCTGAATTAAATATTTTATATTATATAATTATTAAACAAAGTTACATACCAAAAAGTTTTCTTGCCAATCTTTCTAAAGAAAGAAATTGGTTGCAATATTTTTTCCATCAGTCAAACGCACGCAAGATAATATCGACCCCTTCGTACCTTGTAGTACATTTCAATTTCTGATTTTTCATGTATAGCTACTGAGGTTGATATTTCATACTCACAGTCTTTCCATTCACTACTTGTATTTTTGCTTTCTATATTAGGCTGTAAATGCGAAACACCCTGCTGACTATCTTCAATTCGAGACTCATTTTTCAATTTAAAAAACTGGTATCAAAAATAGTAGTAAAGTCTAAGCACAGTGTTAAGAATGTGTATACAACATCCAAATCGCTTATATTTTTTTAGAGCCGCGACAATATTGGCTCCTTGATTTGTCACAAAAACTAATTTTGCAAACAGATCAATATCGAAGCCGAATTCTGCAAAACGACAGTGGAGTTCAGCCTTGATGTTCTCGGCTGTCTTTTTTTGGTCATAGAAAAAGTATGTTAATAAAACTCTAGATTTTAAAATCCAATTTTCGTCGATATAGTGCACCGTAAAAGTGGTGTAAGATTTTTTCTTAAAGTCATCGGTCTACTCGGTGGTAGCAGATCAGATAAAATTTCTAAACGTTTGTTTGCCGATTCTATTTTTAAATGTCTGGAAATCGTTGTAGGATGAGGCAATAAATCATTTACATCAAAAACTCCTTGTTCGGCTCCAACTTTAAGCAAAAACTGACAAAAAGACTTGATCTCAAGTCTTCAGCACAGATATACACACACAAAAAAGGCAAACGCGTGCCGGGCCGGGCCGGGCTTTGGACCCGTTCGGGCTATCCTGCCCGTGCAGGTCTCTACTGACGATAATATCTTTCCTCCTCATTTCTAGTTATTCTAAGTTAATTTTGTATACCGCTAAAATGACTTCCATCCATTCGTAAATACTGGTTTGGGTTTTACTTTTTTAAATTGAAATGGTCTATCTCGGGATCAATCTCAACTATGCAAAGTATGATAATTAAAAAAACAAACAGTATTTCAGTCAAGTCTTCAAAAAAAACTTGGATTTATTTCCTTTTTTTATAACAAACCAAAAACCATCATAATCCGCTCGTGAACAGATTTATGCTTGTTTAAACACAGTGGTCAAACGTTAATGTCATCACACTACGACACTACTTTGCTTTTTTTCGCAGAAAACAAGTAAATCTTAAGAAAGATTATGTTTGATATATTTATTATGTTCTCCTCTAGCATGATCAAAATTACATTCAATGTGAATTTTTATTGTTTCCTTTGCAAGCTTCATATTTTTTCTAGATCGAGCAATCATCTGAAATCTTGTTTTTTGTTTTGTGTAATGAAAAAAGGAACACAACTACTGGTAATATTTGTCATCGAGAACAGAAGGAATCTGGAACTGACACCTCGATTTTGATGGTTCTTGATTCAACTACGGCACGGCAAAAGATGATATTTTATTCCGTCATATTTTTACATTCCGAGATTGTCCGCATGTCCATAATTAACTTGCTTCTCTAATAGAGACCTGTATTTTTTATCTCGTTAACAGCATTGGGCAGCAGAGATGAAATGTGTTAGAAAGAGAAGGAAAACCAGACTCCCGCCGAATCCACAAAAAATAATTGTTAACCTATTAGTTTGGTAAGTCAAAAGTTTGTAAATAACAAAATAAAAATCCAGGTCCGTATTTAAAAAAAGTGTTGTAGCAGGGTTATCGAGCGGTTATTTATTATATTTATTTATTTGAAGCTTAGCGGGCAATCCTGTCACAATACTGAAATTAACTAATATATGATAAGTAAAATCAAAGGTACTCTGTAGGCTTCTTCGTAAATTATACTTTAACATGTTATGAAATATAATTATTAGTGCAAATCGAATTAAACATTTTATCTCACCAATTCTGCGTCCATATAAACTCGAACAACAGTAAACTGCAACAGCGATGGTATCTTCTTCTTGAATATATATTTATTTTAACTAGCAGGTGGTTTATTTAAATAAAAGATTTGGTTTTTAAAAACAACTTAAAAATCTATTAACAAAACTAAAGTAAGTGATATGCTGTACAAAAATAATACTTAAACCTAATAACAAAAAAAAATATTTAAATCTAGAAAATGAGGGAATTATCTTTAAATCGCCAACCTTAATACAAGAGAAAAGAAAACAAAAATCTTTAAATAACCCGTAAATTTAACTCTTGTAAAGAAGTTACTCCCCAAATAAATCATAGAATAAAAATAAAATATCTTTGAAAATCCCTCAACTAAAGTCCCATAAACCATCACAAAATAAGAATTTAAGACCAACTATAAGAATCAAAACTCTGACACAGACTGACTTTTAGACTTTCCGTAAAATACAAAGTTAGCTCAGCTATTACTAGATCCACCCCTTAGACCAATCCCCTCTTTGATTTTATTAGTCAGGACAAAACGAATAAAGCTGTGAATGGTGAAGCTTAAGTCTCTACTCTAAACTTTAAGTTCGGAACTTCGTCTTAGAAACACGAGGTGTCACCCATGATAATAAAAAGTGAATAAATTGATTAAAAGAATATTCCCTTCAATTTTTAGTCCCAAGATTATGTATATAATTTAATTTATATGCCTATACTAGCTTATCCACATTATGGATCCGAAAAGTCATGGAGAAAAAAAGGCACGAAAAACCCTTTCAGTTTGTCTTTTCTGAAGGGAAAATTATGCCCCAAAAACATAACTTTTCGGTAATGTTCCTATTACAAAGTACTCTATTGTATTTTCAACATAGTAAATTGACCATTTATTATCATTGCATCGAACCAAATAAAATGTTTTAATTAATATTTGCAACAAGTTAAATTAAACAGACCAAAGAAAGATTACCATGAAACAGGGAACATATGGGATCATAAACCCTCGAAAAGGAAGGCATAAATTGTAACCTTTTAAGAACGTTGATACATAAATCTGTCTATAGTCGAAAATATAGCCTTTTGGACATATGGTACTTTATTTATGGTTTAAAATTCTCGAAACTAATGTTAAACAAATCCACTTATAATTACTGTGAAATAATCAAGCCTGTTTAAGCGTTAACACGAGAACCAACAGTTTTAGTTAAATATTGCTTGAATTATATTTAGAATATATAAAAATATATACTCTATACCGTTGTTATAGTCCATTCTGTTACAGTGTATTAACAACATGTCAGTTTTAAAATCGGTCTATATCGAAAGTTTTTGCGGAAAAGTTGCTTTATAAATATTTTTACATTTTTAAGAAATAAAATAATTATAGAATATTTTCAGAAATGTAGTATTTTTTCTGTATATCTTATAAACCCGATTAGTCCATGAAGAAAAATATCTAAAACTCTTCTCCTTTAACTGTTTCTCTATTTATAATAAGCGAGGTCCCAGTATAGATTCTAATTTCGAAAACACTGTATTGACCAGCTTTCATCAAAATGATTTTAAAACTATTTTAACATAAAGTTGTTCGTCGTTAAACCTAAATTGACCACAGATAGTTTTCATATGTATATACAATTAATCATTAATAGCTGCATATTATTTTCTTACTCTTTAGAAACCAATAAATTAACAAACAAATAGAGTTTTATGCGCTTTGATATTTTTTTAATCTGAGGCTAGATACTTCCATATTAACCAAATATCACCCAGTAAATAATTATAAAATATCGAGCCATGTTCAAATATTGTTTTTTGATTCAGAGCTGGAAATAGTATATTAAAACACTAGTTTGATAACACATAATTTTATGGCGCAAACCCTAGTTTAGAAAACGAGCCGCAGACGAATTTGTAACTTTAAATGTGAGATCAGTGAGCGTACGCATTATAATAAGTTCTGTATCTTTTTACGTTGTCGTATAAAAACCAATTTTCTATTAACATATGGTAATATATTTTTTCTCTTTGTCTAATTAAAAATTAAAACATTTGGTTGTCCCTCTCCCTCTCCTCATCCTCATCCCCATCTTCATCCCCATCCTCATTAAATCCTTTCCTCATCCTTATCATCAACCTCATCCTAATCCTCATCCTCATAATCCTCACAATCCTCATTATCTTCATCATCATCATAATCATCATCCTCATACCCATCCTCATCCTCATCCTAATCCTTATTTTAATCCTCATCTTCATCTTCATCCTCACCTAACCCACCACTTTTTCGCCCTCTCCCCTCTTTTCACATTTGTAGTTTGATGTTTGTATTTTGTAATTTCTTCTAAACACCTTTCGAAGTAATTTATTTGAGCAGTAAATTTTATATCTCATTTAATTCATTTTTTTGTTGTTTTTTATTCTTTTACGGCTTAGTCGATTAACTAAAAACGACTATTTTCGAAATTGAGAAACCGTTTTTGAATAAAAAAATTGATATCGATTATTCGACTAAAAAATAATATCGGTTATTCAATTATTTCGTATATCGACTAGTTATTAATTTATTTATTAAAATATTTTGTTCCTAAAATTGAAATTTTTAGTAACTAAAATTCAATATTTATTTAAAGGCTTAGTTGAGATTCTGACTCATCAAGAGATTCTTAGAAAAACCTTTATTTATTAAGAACTGTTTTAACCTTTCTTATATATGAAACATTGCAAAATTATTTAAATATTATCTCATCATGATCTTCAAACTTAAGAAAATATAATGCAGTAAATCCAAATAAGATACTTTTTTTACTCAATTTTGACTGACAAACCAAATAGAGGTCCAACTAAGGAACGCTTGGTATTATTAAAAAATGTCTGCATCTCAAAATAATATTTACGAAGCAAATCGATAATACTTTTCCAGCAGGTTTTTCATTTCCATATTTTTTACAACTTATTGCATCATATCACAAATCACCAGCCCGTCATACATTCAAATCGTATGGACAAATTTCTGTTAAAAGAAAAGAAAAATCTGTTAGTAGACGAAATATTTATTCAAGAGAAATTGAATACCAATATATACCAAGAACATCATTTTATTATAGCAAAACCAAAATTCTGGCTGGCATGAAGAACATTTTTCTTCATGCCAGCATATTTTAATATTTATTTGTCAAGAGAACTCGCGGCCCCCAATAAAGATAATCATTTTTGTGTGAATATTATTAAGTTTTAACTAAATTCATCCAAAACCAAGAAAACAATCGCAAGGAATTGTTACTTACTGGAATTAATCAGGTCAATTTATATAGTACGGAAAATCTTGTAAATCAGAAATATTCCGTGAAAAAGATATTTCGTAGCTGTTTTAAGAAAAAAATATATTAAAAGAGCGTTTTGTCGTAATCATCTTAATACGTTTGATTGTTAAAATATTTACTGCAATTTTGTAATTTGTTTCTATGGTTTGTAAATAGTTAATCAAAGTTAGCGTTTCGTCCTGTGAAAACCAAATAAGGTAAAGATAGCTTTGTATGTTTTTTACGATGTATTTTGGTGAACCAAATAGATAATAAAAATTGGATCATCTTATCTTCCTAAGGAAAAATAATATCTGAATATAAAAGTTTTAGTTTTATCTAGAACAATTTTTGCTCCGAAGTATAAGAATAAAAACAAATAAAAATAAATTTCTTTTGACATATAAAAAAAGTCATCACTCTCTTTGTAAACCTTGCACCTTTTTTTTAGAAGACTTTCAGAATTGAGTTTAACCAGTTACTTCATTAACCAGTTACTTTATATTATTTAA
This sequence comes from Kuschelorhynchus macadamiae, assembly GCA_030620095.1. Lineage (NCBI taxonomy): Eukaryota > Metazoa > Arthropoda > Insecta > Coleoptera > Curculionidae > Kuschelorhynchus > Kuschelorhynchus macadamiae. The sequence goes on from JAUTXW010003061.1 coordinate 480,004, forward strand.
TATTGAAACAGAATAGCACTTTGTAAAAACTATTCTGATACAATTATTAGTGGCTACAAAAGTACGTCACTGGGTGGGCCTTACATCGATACAGCTACTCTTGGGCTGCTGCGCCATCAATCAATGAAAATATTCCATAAATCAATAATAAAAGAAAAAGGTAAAACATGAAATAGTGCCTTCTGAATATGAATATATTCATGAAAGATCAAATTACCAAAACGAACTTGCTAGACAAAGATATCAACATAGGCTGGCTTTTCACGTCAAAGCCTCAAACGTTTTTTTAAGGTTATTATTATTATTGTCCCTTTATATTGTATTTGTGATTTTATAAAGTCTTGTACCTTTTAATTCTCAAATCAGTCCTTTTCGAAAGCTGCTTTTGTTGTATTTTTTCTTGCTTGTATTATTTGATAGCAATTTAATTGATAATTATTATTTTTATTTTATTTAATTCATGAAATTTTGATTTGATTCGTATGAATATTAATTATGACGCATTGGTAAACATCCAACGGCTCAACTGTATTTTAATATGCTGCAGATATAGTGCAAAATGACTATGTTAATAGCCAATTTACGAAACAGACTGTCTGTTAAAACTACCTATCCAAAAATACAACACAAAAAGTATCAATACTGTGCTTCACTCAGTTTTATATTTAAACAAAATATTTAAGTACGCTAACAAAATTGCCCAAAAACATGTGTAAGCGAAAGTGAGAATGAACACATCATTTTTTTTCTGCAGCATCAATCCACCGGCTTCACCTGAGATTTGCTTTTTGCGATGAATGAACCAAACATCTTTGGTTAGATTAGTTTAAAAGAAAACCGTTAAATTAAGGTATCACACCATTTAACATAGTTTAGTTATTTAAGTGAAGGATAGAGATTGTATTGCTTAGTTTATTTCAAGCTTGCATTGTTATGTAATAGGAAGCTAAACTAGGAAATGCATCAGGAAATATAAACAGATATTTTTTAAACATTAAAAAGTGCTAACAAGGAAGATGTTAAATCCTACATTAATAGCAAACGAGAAACTTTCTTTATTTATTAGGCTCATCTTCGGTGGACCGCAGGCGATGCCGAATGTTTTTGGTGTGAAAGTTGGTACGTCGCACGACGCGAAGGTTCATGAGAATCTGCTGAACTTTTACCTCTTATTATCGAACTTTTGCGAAAAGTAAACGACTTATGTCTGTAGTTAAGCTTTATGAGGGTGTATCATCATTTATCGCATCTGTAACTTCGCTTTCGTGCGTTCATTATTTCTTCTGGTGTTTAGTAATAGTCACAGCACGAGTCATGTCTACTTTTATCTGCGTTTAGCGGTAATTTGATTCTATTTTTGTAGACTTGAATATTTTGTTATGAAACAATACATTTTCACTTTTCAGTTTTGATCAAGCACTTAGATGTTTGTTTATATAACAGAAAGTGTGTCCAAATAATACGGCATTGATTTACCTAAAAAATCAACTTAATATTAACAAAAATATAGTATTTACAAGTTGAAAAAGGAAAGTTTATAAGTTAATAGGTAACTACAAATATGCATTAACAATATTCAAAATGTTGTGGAATACATCCACTACTAGATATAGACCTACTTACCTATGCTGTTAATTTTAGTTGTAAATACAGGTACGTCGTATCAAAATTTAGATCCCCTGTATTACACCAGTTCCGAACAGCACTATTTGAGTAGTGATTTTAGGGAACTATAGACAGAGTATTTTGCCGCTTACACATCATGTAGCAATCGCCTAAATTTTATTCCAAACAAGTTTTTTGAGGCTAATTATAGACACGTCACACAGGCCCCCCATAGGATTCCAATAATGAAGCTATTAGCTTCGAAGAGCTAGATAAATATCATAGTAAGGAGACAGTTATCACTTATATGGTAACGTCAAAGACTAACCTGCGAATTATAATAGTAATTCTGACTGTTCACTATGAGCGACACAAAACCAATTTGGTAAGAATACTCTAGTTGATGTATTTAGAAAGCATATAGAAACATTAGGTAAAACTGTTACTATTTTATAAAAATTACCAAACTATTTTCCCATAATTTCTAAGGACGTGCTGTTGATTTCAAAGCACTATGTCCAGTATGGCTATGAACGTCGCCAAATCAATGGGTGGCGTTCGATGAAAAGTTGTTATTCTTTAGTTTTATGATATAATAACGGTTTGCAATTTTGCATTAATAAATAAATAACCTCTCCTATAAGGAAGTTGTTTTTAGTTACAAAAAAAATACAAAACCTAAATGTATACTTAAGGCACAAAACGCGTTAATTTATATGAAGCAAAATGGGCTACTTACCCCCAATATTTTATTATTAAAGCTTATTCTTGGTTTAAAATATTGTCAATTTTGAGGTTGATTTTAAAAATGTACTTGTTTTTTTTTGCTTGATTAAGATGACATTTACAAAAACAAGTCAATTTATTTAACGTGTTCTGGACAATATTGTCATCCTATTGTGATTTTTCCTCACTGTACAGAAGGCCCCTACAAATGTAGGTTTCGTGAAGCGAATAATTCCATTTTGCAAGCCAAAAGTGAATACTAGGTAAACTGCTAATTGGGGGTATTTAACTTAAGAAATGATTTGTTTTTGTCAACGGGCAAGTATATCAACATAAATAATCTTTCAATAAAGGTGTTTTTATCGAGGTTACTCTGTGTCAGTAGAACAACAATTTGGTCAGTTTTTAAAGCGTAACTAAAAGACTCCGTAAATAATGTTAAAGTCATATTGAAGACGCTGACACTCTGATTAAAATTTCAAAAACAAATAGACGAAAAACAGGAAATTTAATATGCAAAGAAATAGGACAATAACTGCAAGAAAAAAAAAGTTTTTTCTAAGCAGAAAAAATCAAACTAGCAAGCAAGACTATACACCAGTTTTATCAGTATTAGATGTGGATGATATGGCATGTCAAAATTATTACTGCACTGAATCTAGCAAATAATAGGTTCAGTGTTAAAAGCAAGAGGTGAGAAAAATATGAATATTTAAACCTCATAAAAAACGATATATTATCGTTAAAGACAGATACTCAAAATTAATTCACTCCTTAGATATCCACACATTAAACACTCCAATTTCATTACTTTTACTATATTTTACTGTTTATACCATTCCCCATTCGCCTTTTTATTCCACCTGTAGAAGAAAAAGTCTTGGCAGAACCATCGACGTTTAATTTCTTGTATAGTCCTGAAAGTGAAAAGGTACCTCAGCTGATTGAACAAAATTAACTAAACGACTTGATCAAAGACCTAAACCTAACCAAACAGAAAAGCTCGATTTTAAGCCTAGAATGCAAGAATGGAATATATTAACACCAGATACCAGATTTTTTTTGTATCGAAAATATCGTTACCAATTTTCAAAATACTTTATAGTGCATGAATCGCTTTGTGCGTGTACCGACATAGATGAAGTAATGAAAGAATTGGGTTTTCAACACGCATATTCGTACACAATGGGAACATTAGACCTTTAATACCATTAGCTCACACAGTCCATCTAAAATATAAAAAATATGGCTGGCAACTCGATGGTAATTTAAAAACTGTTGTTTTATTAACCAGATTTCAGGGATGATTTATCAAATGTTGCTGTTTTCTCTGTTTATGGCACATTAGGGCACTGATTTTCACTATATTGTGAAAAAAAATAGCTTTTAGAGGTATATTACAGAAACCTATACTAGATATATGGCAGCTTTATATCCACTATACACCTTTAGTACTACCGAACAAAGCTCTCCTGTCCCCAGTACATATTAAAGGAGGTCTTATGAAAATTTTCCTTAAACGGGAGATGGATTTATGTACCTACCTTAGAAGCTAGTTCCCAAAATTGAGCGATGCAAAAATAAAATAAGGAATATTTATTGGACCTCAGATCACTTGTAAACTCATGCCTGTTTTTGAAACAAAGTTAAATGAACTGGAATTGGCAGACTCAAAGCCTTCAAATCTGTTGTCATGGGTTTCTTAGGTAATCATACCAAAAGTTACAATGTCGTATGTCCCTAAAAATTCACTTCCCACCTTCACATCTAAGTTTTTCTCGGTCTAACTTGGGAGCCGTTAGTGACGAACAGGGAAAAAGATTCCACCAGGATATACAGTGCAACGAAAAAAAGTTACCAAGGGAAATGGTATTGTATTATGATGGGCGACTATTGTTGGTTTTTGTGTAGGGAAGATGACACTTCTCACAAGATTAAAAATAACTCTGCAATTAAAACATTACCATGTAATCTTTTAAATATGTTTTTTGACTTGTTTTATAAGAATATATTTTTTCTAGTTAAGATTGGAAATGCTCAACTCTTTTGCTATTAAACCACGTATTTAATAAATTCCAGCTTACTTCATTTTATTGTGTTTTAGATGTATTTCTTTCTAGTTATATTTTTTGATCTGCTTCTGTCTTAGTTTTTAACCCAAAGAAGTGGTAGCAGGTGAAGAACTTGTAAGACAACTTTTCTGTTTTTAATATGCCGACGTTTCGAAGTTTAATTTTATGCCTTTTTCAAGGCTACAATAAAATAAACCATTCCAGCGAATACAACAAGTTGTTTTTGTTTAACTAAAGGATAAAAAAGATTAGGTATTTTACAACTTTAGGATATTATAGACACACTAAACAAGTACACAACATATACAAAATGTTTAAATACAAAATATCACAATCAAATTTTAAAAAATCGGTTAGTTTCCTTTACCAGGAACGGAAGTGTGAAACAATTTAGTTAAGTACATAGTTATTTAGGAACACATATAAACTGTCTTATCAAACATTTTTATCGTACGCCATTTTGTTTCAATATATTGGATACCGACGGAATTGATAAAACATATTTTTTGACATCTGGGGACGCTAAAACGCGAAGATATGTAAAACCTGCCAGGGGGCAGTACCACAGTTTTACTAGTTCATTTCTATACTACAATTAGTTGTGGCCCACAATTTGAAATCAGTTCATTAATTAGTTTTTTTCAGGCTAAATTTCTAAATATTTTATTAAGCCGCCATTTTGTTCCGCCATCTTGTATTCGTACCAAGATTATACCAGTTGATTCCTACATAATACTTGATTCTTCTACAAATTGAATATTTAGTTTTTAAGTAATTTTTTTAACGTTTCATTAGGCCGCCACCTTGTTCCGGCATATTGGATATTTTTACCGAAGTATTACCAGGTCATCCCTATGAGCCTTAATTTTTGATTAAAACGTGAAGTCAATCTCATGAGTAGTTTTTAAACTATGCCGCGAACTGACAGACAGAAAGACAAACCGACCGGCGGACCTACAGAATTTATAACATATTTTTTGGCATATAGGCTCGCTAAAACGCGAAAGTATGTAAAATCTGATGTGAGGGTAATTTTTTTAGATTACAAAAATTTCGCTTGGCCGCCTTTTTGTTCCGCCATCTTGAATTAGGACAACAGTTTTTCTAGATTACCTTTATACTACAATTAGTTATGGCACACAATTTGAAATAAGTTCATTAAGTAGTGTTTTAATTATTATTAAATATATTCTTACAAAACATGTCAAAAAAACATTTTTAATAGATTACATGGTAATGTTTTAATTGCAGAGTTATTTTTATTTTAATTCGTTAGAGTGATGAACTAGTGATCCAGAGGTGCGGGTTCGATCCCCGCTCGTATCATAACTTTTGCTGTTGATTATAAATATTTCAAAAAAATTATATTTCACAGTTTAAAAATAAACCGAAAAAAATACTTCTATTCAAAATAGTATTTTAAGGCTGAATGTTTAAATATTTTATTAAACCGCCATTTTGAATTCGTACCAAAGTTTATCAGTTGATTCCTACATAATTTTGGATTTTTGTGCAAAATTTGGGACACATTGGATAATTAGTTTTTTTAGTAATAATTTTTTTAACGTTTCAGTAGGCCGCCCTCTTGTTTCGGCGTATTGAATTTTAACCAAAATATAACCAGGACATCCCCATATGAGCAATAATTTTTCACTAAAATTTGAAGTCAATCTGATGAGTAGTTTTTAAGCTATGCCAGACAGACAGACAAACCGACAGACGGACCGACGGACTTGATAAAACATATTTTTTGGCATCTAGGGGCGACATTTTGCTCCGCCATCTTAAGTTAGTACCACACCTTTACTAGTTCATCTCTATACTACAATAATTAGTTGTGGCAGAAAATTTGAAATCATTTCATTAAGTAGTTTTTTCAGGCTGAATTTATAAACATTTTATTAAGTCGCCATCTTGGATTCGTAGCAAAATTTTACCGGTAGATTCTTACATAATATTTAATTTGTGTGCACAATTTGAGATACATTGGATAAGCACTTTCTCAGTAATAAGTTTTAACATTTCACTAGGCCGCCATTTTGTTTTCCCATATTGGATTTTTATCAAAAGTTGCCAGGTCATCCCATGTGACCCTTAATTTTTGACAAAAATTTTAAATCAATCGGGTAAGTAGTTTTTAGCTATGCCGCGAACAGACTGGCCGACAGATTGACAGACAGACCGACGCCGACGGAATCGAGAAAACATGTCTTTCGTCATCTAGGGACCCTGGAACGTAAAGATCTGAAAAAATATCGAAGGGTGATTTTTTCACGATTACAATACTTCCCTTTTATGAGGAAAGTAAAAAACACATAAAACAACCAACAGAACGTAGTCCGGTTTTAAAAACACAATTTGTTAATTGAACTGGATCATTTTTATTTTTTTTTTCTGTATTTATCTATTAATATAATATTAAAATGATTTACCTAATTAAGCTAGAAAGTTGTTTTCAATTTAAGATAACTTCTCCATCAATTGTACAAAAGCAAGACACAAAACACATTATAGGACCACTTTACGACAAAATTTTGTTAAAATTAATCTTACATATATACATATCACAGGAACTAAACGGAGACTAGAATAGTATTAATTTATATCATTTGATATGAACTTAAACATTCAAATAAAGAAAAAACCTATACAAACGACGATGTACAGCACCTATATCGATCGATATTTGTGCATGCGTTGCTTTGCATTGTAATAAGTACATTTTGATGTTTCTAGGTTAAAAAATTGCAAAAATTACATATATAAGTCAAAATGTCAAGCTCCATCTGTCACACTAAAACTTTACATGTTAACTTAAATCAGCAACTTTTACTCATTTGACAAAAATCGGTTAAAATTTGTGTAGTACTGAAATTTAGGCAGAGTGCATGAAAAGATAGCGAGAGTAGCGCAGCGGTATGTGCGTCTGCCATGGCGTAAATTCGCTAAAGGTTTGATTCCGGAAGAAGCCAAACTTTGTTTAAAATAAATTAATTGCTGATGAGTAGGCAGTCGCTAAGATCATATTTTAAATAGTGCCGTTAGGATTAGACGATATACCGTCCACTCTACCTGTTTAGAAATATCAAACACACATAGCATTGTGTAGGAGGTAGGTCGAAATCTAGTAGAGGATGAGAAAGGCTCATGATTATTATTATGTATAAAAAGGTTATAGGACTGATAATAATTTGCAGACAAGAATAATTGATAATTTTTTTTAAACGTTCGAACTTCTAAATTAGTAGCAAGAATTTACTAAGGGTCATTCAACCATAATCAACTTGCTTGTTACATTTTGCAGAATCTGTTGACAAAATACACCAAACTAAGTAATATATTTAAATATTTTAAGAGCTCTCCAACAAATATGTCTTTTAATTACTTACCAAACTAAATTTTTTTTCTCATGCAGACAAAAACTATTTCGGTCTTATTTTTCAGACTACCAACACCATTTTATGAAGTTAATTCTGACATAAATAATGTTTTCATTGGACTGTATATACTATGTTTTCTTTTATATATATATATATATATATATATATATATATATATATATATATATATATATATATACTTATATACTGGGTGTCTCAAAACATTAACCATGAAGAATGATGTATATTTTACAAATAACGAGAAACGTTTTATGGGTCCAATTAAGTTTTGCCACTGAGTTTAACTAATGTTTTACTTTTTTTGAAATTAATAATTTAAAAAATATTTACACTGAATATTTTGAAATTGTTATAGTGTAATCACCATTAAAATGTTTTTTTTTTGAGCTATACTTACTCAGTGAGATTTTGACTAAGGACGTACAAATCATATATATAAAATAAATGCACTCAAAATCTTTAAAAAATTGAAATAAGCTATTCACGTGAATCTAAAATAAAATAGTCTAGTAAGTGTTTATTCTAAATTTTGTATTGTTTTTAGATGCAGGAACTTTATGAAAATAAAAAAAAATAATTTTAAATATTGGGGAACACTCACAAAAAAAATTATAATTCTGGCTGCATACTTATAAAAAAATCGATATCAATTTATACCTGAAAATAATCTTATTACCCTACAGCATTTAGTGTAGTTATTTTTTAAATATTTAAAAGATAATTAAACATTAGTATCTTATATTCTGGCTGCATACTTATAAAAAATCGATGTCAACTTATACCTGAAAATGATCTTATTACCCTACAGCATTTAGTGTAGTTATTTTTTAAATATTTAAAAGATAATTAAACATTAGTAATTTAACCTTACTTCACCTCAGTAACGAAGCAAACAAAACAAAACTTTGCTCTTTATTTTCAGCAGATATGCGACCTCCATAGTTTGGCTTATATTTTCTGAGAAACTCTGTAGAATTGAAACTTCTAAACATTTGCTTAAAATGAGGTTAGATAGAAACGGAATAGGAATAATATGTTCGTGTATTATTAAATTAAGCCGGACGTCTCCAACATCTTTACTCGCTAAAACTCTTCAAATATCTCTTTGATAATTTTATTGGCCGGGAAGTCAAGTAAATGCACAATCGGCATCTTCTTTGCTGTCGTACCTGAAGAATATTTATATTGCAAAGGAGAAAAGACTGAAATTAATGAGCGAATAAAAAGTTGCAACTTTGCAGTTGACCAGTTTTTTTTTCGATTCCTCATTGCAGAGAAGAAAGTTCTATCTAGTGAATGTTGCTACCGGTATGTATACATACATATATCGGTCAGATGAGGTTTCTTTTGGTAATTTTGGTATAATAAGGAAAAAATGTTTTGGAAAATATTGCGATAGGTATTTTGTCTAAGGAAATAAAAAGTATTTTTTATTTTATCTGGATTATATTAATTTATTACCTCCAATATTATATGGTATAGTCGAGTATAATTAAAACAAATTATTAAGCCAATATAAAGTGATGCTTACCCTTGAGGTAGCTTTTTAACAGGTACTCGTTAAAAATAGAAATAATACATTTTAAAATTTCATAATGGTTTACATATTATTTTATTACTTGTCGATAGAGTAGCCAATATATTGTATTATTAATACCCTAAATATATAAGCTATATAGAGGAAGTATTGCAATCGAACACGATTTCGAAAAACACAAGTTTCGACGTTTTTGTGTCTTTGGTTACGAAATACACAATAATAATAATAATAATAATCCTTTATTATTCACCAAAAAGCAAATTGTACATTATTATTTACAATAAAAAACAAAAATATTAGTGAATAAAGGGCAGCATTTCAGACTTCTGCACAGAAGGCAGATTCTGTTCTTACAATGCGGCCAAATATCTTAATAAAAGAAACTATATAGGCGCGAAGTAAACGTACCATTTTATACTGCCAAAAATATTCCCAGTGTCGTTACTCAGAAGCAATAAGTACATGTCAAATTAAAGACAGTAACATAACATATTTGAAATAATGATAGGTGTGACGTCATCAAAAATACCATTAGCAATCAATACCTTAAGTAATAAATATTAATCAAAATATGCTTAGGATAAAAAACACAAGAAGAGAACTGAATATATAGAAAAAAAGAGAAGGTTGTTGAAACCTCTACTAACATGTACTTTTTATTTTCAATTCATTGGCTAGAAAGCAAATATTTCGTTAATGTATGTGATAACTCAAGAGGTAAAGCATTGATGCATAATGCTATATCATAAAAAAATCGACGTTTAAAAAATTCATGTATATGCTTATATAGGGTTAGTTAAGGTATTTCTATGAAGATTTAAATAGTAAACATCTTTTCAAAATTTTATTTTATTATATAAATATACTGCTACACGATTTTTTAAAATTTGTAATATATATATATATATATATATATATATATATATATATATATATATATATATTGCGTGTAGTTTCCTTCTATTACTCATATTAAGCCATGAAAGTGCTTTAAGCTTGTGGGATACTCAGCTTCCTCTCCTGATACCAAAAATTAGTCAGATACAACAGTTCTGACTGTTCTGCACTCTGCGCAAGTCATGACTATCCAGACACGGATATCGCAGTGATTAAAGTGTGACAGAATAAATGAGTTACATAATTCTTTTTTAATATTTTGATCTAGCTAGTGTCTATGAATACCTATATAATGATTTTAATTCCCAATATGCTTTTCTAAGTGTAGAAGATATGTGATTATTAAAACGAAGCTGGGAATCAAGAGTTAGCTGACAAATCCATTAAATTATTTATATCTTACTTTGTATTTAATTTTAGCATATCATAAGCACATTTTTTAAAAAGTGAATGTAAGTTGGAGCTTATCTTGTTTTTGGCATCAATATACTCAGATGGAAAAAATGAATAATACATCTGTGTATAATCAGCGTATATGTGATATTTACAGAATTTAAAATTTATAGGAAAATTGTTGGTATAAATACTAAACAATAATGGGCCTAATATACTAACTTGAGGCACCCCAGTCTTTAAATTAAGTGAATCTGAAACATGATTTCTTGACTTGACTCGCTGCGAACGATTAGTAAGAAATAGTCATATCAAAGTTGATGCATTATTAGAAAAATCAATATAATATATAATATATTACCTTTATAGGTAATATATTATAACTGAGTGTGAATAAGTGAGGTCTAATTTGCATTTCTATTACTCTTTCTTGGCCCTATCTTTAGGATCAGTACATTTTGACAAACGGTGTGACGTGACATTTTTATGTCACTCGAATGTTTTATGCACTTGTTAGACATCACTAGACTGGAAATTTTACGCTCTTTCTAAAAATCAAAAAATCCAATATGAGGGCCATAAGAAAAATTAAAGTTGAAGCGAGTTGCGGGATAACAAAAGACTATGGAGACATGTCCTACACGCCATCTTATTCGTCTTAAAAAAAGTGTCCGAATAATGTCACATTTTTTATTGTCGTAAAACGAAATCGTAAATCTTTCCTCTAAACTTTTTCCATTTAATTTTTGCTGTAGGTATAATAGGAACCGAGATCCCTCTATAGAGGAGCGAATCTGGCACACATTGTATATAATATCGAAAGAAATTAATTCAAGGTCTCCTTCAAATAAAGGCAAATTGATATTTTTTAGAGCTCTATAATTTATTGTTGAAGGAGCTTTAGGGTCCAAAACATATTCTACTTCGCAGAAAGTAGAACAGTGATCAGAAAAGTTAGAAAAAGCAACACCCTTGTTAATAACTATCGGAATTCGTAAAAATGAAATATATTAGAGAAAAACCTGAACCTGATATTCTGGTAGGATCAGTGATTATTTGTTCTAAATTAAAAGGTTCTACCACTGAAAGAAGCTGGGTTGTTAAAACATTGTCATTACTTTAAAATGTCAATGATAAAATCTCCAAGACAAAATATATTAGACAGTGTATCTTCAAATGTAATTATAAACAAGGAACCCTTCGAGTCTATATAGCACACCTACTATAAGTTTATGTTTTTTAATGTGTAATTTAATCCACATGCTTTATAAAAAAATCATATTTTTCAGAGAGAATCACTTCATATTTCAAACCCTTTTTAATATACATTACAACCCCACCACCTCATCGGTCCGTACGGTCATTTCTTATCAACGAGTATCTTTGTAAACTAATCATATCTGACAAAATGTCTGAATTCACCCAGCTTTCTGATACAACTACAATATCGAAGTTTTTATCGCCGAATTCACTGCTAAAATGATTAAAATGAGCAACCAATGAACGAGCGTTAATATTAAAAAAAAAATGTTTTCTGACGGATGGGTGTGTAAACAATATTTGGTCCAACGATAACCTGAGAACGTTTAAACCGATTCGTTTCAAAAATTGAACCAAAAATAATTTAAGTTAGTGTCTTGCCGGGATTAGATTTTGGGTGTCACTAGCGAGAGCTTATTTTTAACTGTATAAAGGCGTAAAAAAATAATATTTTGAGAAAACAAATCGATTCAATTGATAAGAAATATAGATGAGGTAAATGATCTGACATTGAAAAATTGTCGAAGACATTGAAGTAGACACTTGATATTTTTTTCGATTATATATGATATATCTAAAATAGAATTTACGTAGAATTTTGAGTTTCGGCAAAACACGTCAAATTTATTTTATTTTTTCTATAGAGGAGATAATTTTTGTCCACAATACAAGGCAGGCAAAAAAAGAAGAGGCAGCTCCCTGGAAACTAAAAAAAAATATTTAAAAAACGGTGAAGCATACTAAATTAGTTTTTCCTTGATCATTTAGAATTGCTTCCACTTGAATTTCGAAACAAAATATTTTCCCAACAAGATAGGTGTTCCATTCATTTCACTCCAACAGTTTCTGATTCCCTACATAAACAATTTGGAGTCACTATGTGGCCATTGTTGATACTTATTTTTGGGGTGTCACCTTTAACGAATAAGGTACATTAGACCAATTATTGAAAACGGTATAAACGGGAAAATAACTAAAGCTATTGAAGAAATTATTAAGAGATTGGATCTATCTAATGTAGTCCCTAATTAAAATGAGAAACGGATCAAAATCAAAATTTATAAAAAGGACTGATCAGTTGTTATCTTTTAAAAAACCAAACAAAACTCTCTGAATGCAAGAAAGAATGTAAGGCATTAAAAGGTCCGGAGCGTGGAACTTTAGTCCTCACTGTTCCACCATCTTTAATCCTGCAATTGCATTGAGCTGTAAAATAAGTAATTAATGATATGATTAATATTCTCGCACGAGAGAAATTGCAAAGGTCACTTTTATCATAAAATCTTTACGCATATTAAGACAAATTTACTAAATTAAAAAAAGAATATTATTTTTAAAACATTTTCGTAATTTATTTCATTTTCCTTTTTTCGGATTAAATATAAAATAAGTCACAAAATTGGGACTTTTAAATTAATAGAATAATGAATGGAACACCTTTTTTAAGATAATATCACATTATACACACTAACTGTGATTATATATAATATTTTGTTTGTCTTAGGAAAACCAGTATTATATTGCAAAGCTTTTGAAATCTTTCTGTTTTTTTTTAAAACGTAAATTTTTGGCTAGGAAATTTCTCCTTCGATTGCCGAGGCATCTTCAGGAATCTTTGTGCCACGAGATCTGAACACTGAATGAGCTCTGAGAGATTCAGGTGGGCTTTTACACCCGAGTTGTGCTCGCCGAAACGTGACCCTGTTTTAAGATCGGTTTCCACGTATGATGTAGACTGTAACCCGTATTTCTATTGAAGTTTTTTGCAGGTTTAAAAACTTCAATAGATTCTCTAATTATTTGTTTATAAAATCCTGGAGCCGATGCTAGAACCTTGGTTTCTTCCACATTCATAATGTGGCCAGTATATGCTGGTGTTCAGCTACAGCAGATTGAACAACTTGTTTGTTTTTAATACATCCTTTATGTTCCTCAAGTCTAATGGATATTGCAAGTTCTGTTTCTTACATTTCCACTTCTCCACAGCAGCTAGGAATTTTATATACTACTTCTCTTTGAATCGCAAGTATTCTGCAATCTTCTTATCTGTACTGCATATTGTACGTATGTTGGTCCCCCGAAGTAATCATCCTATTTTGTCTGTAGTGCCACGTATGTATGTAGGGAAGAATAACACTACCTAACGGTAGCCCCTATCATTCTTTTTTCAGGTAGTTGGATTACTATATATTTTAACCCAACGCGTAATATCTTCAGTGCAATAGCCATCCCCTCTCAGAGCTTCCGTCAGTTTCGATGTTTCCGATGTTAAAAACTCTTGATCAGAAATCGAAATGGCTGTAAATACTAGTGAATTAACCGTTTTTTTTTGTGCTAGATGGTGGTGGGAATTTGCATTTAAGTATCTATTTGTATGCGTCTGTTTTCTATACACAGAATGCCCTAATGTACCATGCTCCTTCCTTTAAACAAATACATCTAGAAAGAGAATCGTTCCATTAGATTCAATTTCCATTGTGATTTTCATATTATGATGTTGTTGATTAAGGTAGTACAGAAATATGAGGAGATTATCCTGTCCATGGGGCCAAACAATAGAAGTATTATTTATAAATCTAAACCATTGTTTTGGTTTTAGTGGAGCGCATGGTAAAGCAATATCCTCAAAAGCCTTCATAAAGATATCCGCTACCACAGGTGATACAGGAGATCTCATAACTGCTCCTGAAACTTGTTCATAAAAAGTTTCTTGAAAAATGAAGTAAGATCGAAGACAAGCTTCCACTAGATCTATTAGGTTATTATCAAGATTATTATGGTCCCATATGTCTGATATGATAGAAATTGAGTCGTTAACGGGACATTTATGTATAGTGACCGTTAATCGAAACTGCCCAAAAGATTCGTCGGGATATAACTGGATTGGCTTAAGTTTTTGCACGAAATATGCAGAGTCCTTTATAAAAGAATCTAATTTTGCATTAAGTAAATTAAGAAAATTTTAAAGATATTTACCTAGTTTGTATGTGGGCGAGTCTACTGCACTGACGATCGGTGAAGTGATACATTGTTCTTGTGAATTTTGGGAAGACTGTAGAACCTGGGGATCTTGGAGCTACTCGGCTTTAATAATTTCTTCTCTGCTGGTGGTAGACTAGATGCTTGATGCTAGATTGGTGATGCGTCTGTCTATTCAACTTGTAGGGTCCATCCAAAGGCCAGAATGTCTGTGTTTTAATTTGAGGTCATCATCGCTATTTTTTCGGATGCAGAGAGATTCGACTTCGGTGATTTTGAATTCTTAATTGTTTTCACTGTCTCATATATGACTTAACCGGCTTGCTCCCCTGGCAATTTTCTGATTGCGCCCTCGACGGAGGATACTATGTCTTCTACGGGAATGTTACTTGGTGCTATTGCGGTTAGCGGCTTCGACGACAAGTTGATGAATAAATTTTACGGAGGTTCCGCTGGATTTTTTTTGTTCAGGAATGCTTGAAACTTCTTTTGTTCCTTAAATGTAACTTCTTGATGGATTTTTTCGGCCTGTGCATTGGTGATGTTGTCCAAAGTTGTATATATTTGTTCTTTTCAAAAAATGTTTTTGTCCTTGAAACTTTTGAAAATTTCACTATTTTTTTTGCGAAAAGGGTAATGAGAGGCAGAAATAGTTTATGTGACCCCAAAATTCCTTCGAGGGATTGAAGAACCAAGTCTTCAAAATTGCTCTTTGGTTTATACAGGACAAAAAATTAAAACTGCTTTTTTTTCTGTATGTTTCATTAGGATTTTGCGAAAGCACTGTAGCATTTGAACGGTTGACCTGTGTACGTAAGCAGAGTGTTTCAGAAAAGGCACTGAATTAAAAAGGCTGTTTTCGTGTAAGCTTTTACGTATTAATATTTATCAAGGACGGTATAAATATACTGCTGGCATTTTGAGATATTGCTCAAATTTGGACGTTACTATGAGTTATAAAAATATATACATATATACTTCTCAAGTTTATAGGTTCGTTCATTTTAATCGATGCTTACTCTTAAAAAACACAAAACATATTTTTAGAAAAAAATTACAATGTGTGTGCGTGTGTGTGTCTGTATTTGTATCTAAACAAAATTTGCGTCACGACATCTTCAGAACCGCCAAATCGATTTGTTTGTATACAAAATATTGTTTGTCCAGAATCCAGATAGACCTAAAAGGCTAGCTCCCGTGAAACGGAAAAATCAAAAAATGTAGAAACACCACAAACTTCTTTAATAAAATCATGTTTTCTCATTATACAGGGTAGTATAACCCCTTATTATACATCCCTCTGAAATCAAAAAAAAAAAATCAAGAACGTTTAAATTTTTTAATAAACGGTGAAGCACGCCAAGTGTTCTTTTTTTAACTACATTTTCTTCTATTATACAGGGTAGCCCTAGAAATATGAAGCAGCACCCAAGATCGTTTTTTATTTGTTTTAAAGCGGTTAATTAAAAAAAAACAAACTGCGAAATATCTCAAATCTATATAATTTAGATTTTACAGACTCTTGGTTCTATCCTGCCAGATAGGGGCGAGATATCTATATTACTTGTTAATACTGCACGGTTGTTATTATATACCTACACGTACTGTATACAGTCTTTCTAGAGAGTTAGCCATCCATCTACTATTCTCTCACAAAGTTTTTTAACTGTGATCGTCTATCACTATCACACAAAAAATACTTTTTATAGTTATTGGTTATGTTAATTTTTATGCACAGTAATTAAAATGCACATTTCACAAACGAATAGTAAAAACCGAGGTAAAAGACTTTACTTCACTCTCTGTAATACAAAAGATGCATTTATTAAATGTGTTTTCATTACAAAAAGTATATTATAACGTCAGCTATAACCTAAGTTTATTACGGTTCATTAAAAATGTATATACACGTTTTAAATAATGACATTACTCGAAGAAAGTGAAGTTTCTACATAACAAAAAAGCATAAAACGGCTGCACTAATAAGTTAAGAAAATGCTCTACAACACCGTCAAGTTTTGTTTTTACATTAGAAATCATAATTATGTACGTACGACTGGACATAACATACCAAATTATTCATAGTTTTTACTTTTCAGACATCGGTAACAAATTTAAAATGATCTACTAAAGGAGAAAGTATTATAATTTCATACGACCAGTTTTACTCTGTTTTTATTTGCTCAAATAATAGTTTATAGTTCATAAAATCTATAAAGATAAATTTCATTTAAATTATTTAATTTGATTTAAGTTACAGCACGTATTTATGCTTTTTTATATTAGTGACTTAAATAGCAGCGGCAGAATGATGATTAAAAGAATTTGTTTCTGGATTATTTGGTAATACTTTTCTAAGTATTTAAAGATATCCGAGAAATTTGGGAAAAGCTCTGTCATAAGACACGACGTATTTCCATTGACTCCACATGTAATACGAAAAAACAATATCAACCGGATTGTAAATAATGTTATGAATCTTTTTTTTTATTAGGAATAGTGAAGTGTGTCCCAATTTAGTTCAGTACATAGTCATTTAGTAACACATATACAAGGCATTTTTTAGTTGGTGGCTAAAAATGAAGGACCATATTCTTTGACTAAAAGTTTATATAAACATATATCTGCAAGTTCCTGAGGTACAGGGTGTAAAATTTCAATTCTTTTTTAGTTTTTTTTAAATGCAGAATGTAATTTGTTGGTTCAATTTAGGACTAAAAATTCATATAAACATGTGTTCGAAAGGTCTTAGTTTTTTAGATAGAGGGAGTTAAATTTAAAAAAATCGAAACTTTAACACCATTTATGTCAAAAACTATTCATTCGAACACATGTTTATATGAACTTTTAGTCCTAAAATGACATACTGCATTTTTAGCAATCAAAATAAAAGTAGAAAAAAATAACATGAAATTTTAAATGGGTTGAGCCTTAATATTTTTAACGTCTAAACGGTTCAAAATCGGATTAAAGTAAGAAACCAAGAAGTTAAAAACAAAATGAGTTTTTAAATAAAAACGGCCAGTGAGGTCGCAGTAAAAATTTCGGAAGGAAAGGAATTACAATCTATACAAAAAGTAACACCAACAGATTTTAGTACAAAGTATTATAGCCATTTCGTAGACATTACTTACAGTATAGTGTGTGACAAATTTGAATGATTAATCTCTAGAAATGTAAAAATTAAATTGTGATACTCTTTATCCCAAAAACGAAGGTCTTGCGAATACATGTTTATATGAACTTTTAGTACTAGAATAAGACAAAAAAATACGTCCTTTTAGCCGTCTAGTAAAAAAGACCCTGTATACTGTCTTTTCAAACATTTTAATTGGGCCCCCTTTTATTCCATCATATTGGATTCCTGCCAATATTTGACCAGTTTCGACCTAAGCCATACTTGATTTCTGGGCATGATTTAAAATAAAATCAATAAGTGGTTTTTACATTGACACACCGCATTTTGTTAGCACGTGTTGAATTCGTACCAGTTTATCCATATATTACATTTAATTTTTCTGCAAAATTTAAAGTCAATTGAATAAGATTTTTTACGTTGATTTAAAAAAAATGTTATTTGGCCGCCATTTTGCTATCTTAAATTCGTACCACAACTTTACCAGTTTATCTCTATATCACACTTAATGCATGCAGAAAATTTAAAATTAATCTAATATGTAGTTTTTTCAATATTTTATTTGGTCACCATATTTTTTGTTCATACCAAAATATTACCAGTTCCTTGATTTTTGAGCAAAATTTGAGGTAAATTGGATAATTGGTTTTTTAGCAAAATATGACCCTTAATTTTTGATGAAAATTTTAAGTCAATGTGGTAAGAAGTTTTAAGCTATGCCGGGAACTGACAGATGCAGAGACAAGCCACTAGACAGACCGACGGAATTAATTTAATTAATAAATTATCAGGCCATCCCCATATCATCCTTAGTTTTTGGTCAAAATTTGAAGTCAATCGGGAACTGACAGACAGACCGACAGACACACCGACGGAATTGATAAAACATGTCTTTTTGGCATCGGGATACTAAAACGAGAAAATATGGACCTGTAAAGGTGATTTTTTCACGATTTCAAATATTTTATTTCGCCGCCATTTTGTTCCGTCATCTTGAATTATGACCTATTACAATTTTGCTAGTTCATCTCTTTACCACAATTAGTTATGGCACACAATTTGAAATAAATTCATTAAGTAGTTTTTTAGGGCTGAATTTTTAAATATTTTATTAAGCCGCCATCTTGGATCCATACCAAAATTTTATCAGTTAATTCCCACATAATTCTTAATTTTTGTGCAAAATTTGAGATTAATTGGTTAAGTAGTTTTTTAATAATAATTTTTTTACCACAATGTTATTAGCTTATTCCCATACTCTTAATTTTTGACTAATATCTCGGGTAAGTAGATAGACAGATCGATGGAATTGAGAAAACATGTTTTTCGATATCTAGGGACCCTTGCAAGGGAAGTAAAAACAAATATAGCCTGACCAATTGTAACTAAGATCACTGAACATAAACTAAAAGCAACTGTGCTGTGATGTCTAAAATTTTAACATAGACAACACTTTTTTAAGTCAATATAAGGTATTATGTACCAAGTCAAGAAAATGAATCTCTTCCTTCTAACATATTAATGACTACATCGTTATAAAAGTAAACATAGATAATTCATAAAACGTAGGTACTATTTAGGTAATTCTACGTTCTGTCTAATGAGTCGTTAGGAAAGTAACGGTTCTGACATTTTCTTGAATAAATTTTATTATTTTCATAAGCAGTTAAAATACTTACGGGATCTTTCAGTAATTAAGCAATAACGTAAAAAAAATACACTTATAATGGACTTGCGGCGCAAGGTGTCGGTTAGGTTACAGTTAAACTATTAACAATTCTGCGTTTGATATTCATTTAGAGTTCATAATTATTGCTGTAAATAGTATATCGTTTGTCTAATTTGCAACGCAATTATGTCCTCATAAACCTTCCGTGATTAGCGATCTTTTCACCGGCTTCACCAGATGAGTTTTTTAAGTTATATATTATGTGTTTCTGTCATCGTGCTACGGGTTCTGGGTTCATTCCCGAGCGAAGCTAAACTATGTCTGAAGTAAGTTTAATGCGCTAGGCAGCGGCCTGCTACGTCAGTATTAAAACGTTAAGCCCAAATGGGGCTGTTCGGATTTAGGGAAAAACTGTAGGATCCAGATACCTGTGTGAATACAGTATGAACGTGTGGAAGGTAGGCCGATATCCAGCAGTGCACCCAAAAAGTTGATCATGATGACGATTGATAATGATTATATACATAAATTAAAATAAGAAAATTTTAATTTTTTTTAATATGAGTTACTGTCAATACTTTCATATACATTATTTTATAGAGAATTAGTAATAGCCTGATTCAGGAAAATATATTTAAAATTACGCTGTTGCCAGATATATCAAAATATACCAGAAAAATTAAAATTCCTTTTAAGATTAGTTATATATTAGATAGTTTTACGAAGCTAATCTCTTACCTCACTTTAACTGTTTTAAAAATACTGACAGTTCAAAATTAACAATTTGACAGTTTTATAAATTGTAATCTTAACGTGTCAAGTTGGGGCAAAACGGATTTTACAAATATATCAAGATATATCTATTAGTTTTTAGGAATTTTCTTAGCAATTTCTTTAGTCCTAACTCAGAATATTTAAATATATTTAGAACCTTAAGATGAATAAAAAAAACAATATGCAGGTTAATTTATTTTGAAATTAGAAATACATTTTGATAGATCTGGCAACAGCGCAGCTTTAAAAATATTTTTCTAAAATAGATTACCATTCATCATGGCATGTTACAGGTGTTGTTTCCTTTAAATAAGTTTAATCTAAGAAGTTGTAATGGTTTGCTTAAGTAGATGTTTATATGTAAAAATATAATAAAGTTGACGTATTTTGCTGTTTTTTTTTTAAATAAGATTAGTTTATATATTCAAATTTAGCATATCACACCCTTTAAAAATATAGAATTTAAATTTTGTTTTGAGGGAGCTATTTCACCTTCTTAGATTAAACTTATTTAAAGGAAAAAATTGCTTATACATGCAGAAAAAGAATATAAATTTGCCCTGTTTTACCGGTTTTTGAAAAGTTGAGTGTTATGGAAATAAAATATTTGCAATTTTAAGGAGCTTGTGTATCTCCTAGAGCTACTTTGAATAGTGGAAAAATTTAACTAACCCCTTTAAAAAATATATATTTTCTTTTTTATGGGTTGCATCATATCGCTGTGAAATGGAAAAAGTATACAAAAAAAGTAGAAAAAAATGACGTGTTTCACCCTTTATTAAAAAAGTCACACTCTTGGATTATTTTGTTTTTGCATTTTCAGGATAATGTTTCAACCTCCTAGAGCTCCCTGTATAGCAAAAAAAAAATGTTTTTCTATATAAAATTATTAAGAAATTTGATTTGTTCCATTGTTCTCTAAGTAAGCTAAATGCTTTTGAAATACATTTTTTTATTTTCAGGTAGCCGTTTCATCTTTCTAAGGTTTACCTATATCGTAGAAAAAAATATTTTTATATATACAAAAAAGTAAAAAAACATTTTTTACCTGTTTTGGTTTTCAGGAATCTTATGTTCTCAATTTGACTGTTATCGATTTATGCATTCTCAAAATAAACATTTTATACATTTTAATACCTTTTAAAAACAAGGACGATCTACGCCCTGAACAGCTAAAATGTAATTCTCGCGGAACACTAACTTTGGTAATTTTGGTTCAAATTTGAAACGAATCGGTTTGACCGTTCACAAGTTATCATTCGGTAAAATTTTCTTTACACACATTCGTACAGACTTCATATTTTTTTTTTCTAAAAATATGTTTTTGCTATTATTCTATGATTCCAGTATTTCTATGTAGTGTATATAGTATATTATTAATACAATATAAGGGGAAGTAAAAAAAAAGGAATTTATACTACTTATCTAATGCACCTTCTATAAGCGAACCTGATCCAAATTAGTGAAGAATTTTTTGTAAAACATAACAATAATCTTTGAACTTGAGGCGAATACTTAATTGTATTTCATCTTGAAAATTTGACTTTTTGAAGTCGGAGAGAAACTAATAGTATCACAAAATATACATTTTTGTACTATGTATTCTAATGTTTAAAATTTTAAGTGCCCATTTCTAGTGTTATTTGTTTAACAACCACTATCAGAATAGGTTATTTAGGTTATTGAATAGGCCTTTTAGTAAGGAACAATTGCATTAAAGGGTTTCTATTATTTTCCCTCGTATTCACTAAAAAGGTTTAAGAGTTAGACCAGGTTTAGTTGCCATGGTACTTAAAATTCTTAATTCGCCAGTTGTGTTTCGCTTATATCGCTGTCATTTAGTAATTGTGACATTTAGAAAAATTATTTGTTCAATTGTTAAAAATGTCATCTTAAACCTATAACTGTCAAGTTGGACCTGGTCTAAATTTAAACCTCTTTAGTGAATATGGGTGTTAATGTCCAACTAGTTTATTATTGACAAATAATGACATTATGTCAAAGTCTGTTAAATAAGAAATAACGCCCTAAAGCATTATTATAGAAAAATAACGCCCTAAGACATTAAAAATAATAATTCGGTTTATGATTAATGAAAATATATTTTTCCCTAAAAATATTTTACTTACTCGGGCATTAAACGTTGAAGGCACCAAGGGTATTATAAGGGATAAGGTTTTCGGTTCACGTATATCACACTGTGTCGACCTGAAACTACTAAATTTCGTGGTGCGTTTTTGAGAGCCAACCAAAAGACCAATTTTTTAGTTTTTTATGAGACCTTTCTATAGAAAATTAAATTTCCCTAAATTTCCTATCCAAATAAGTTTAAAAAATTTTCCTAGTTTTATTATTAAATATGATTTAAAATGTAGGGAAAATCGCTTTTCTTCAGGAATTCGTCTATAACTGTTTTGTTTTGCATCATAGGTATATATAAATGTTCAGAGAAAAAATTTCTTGAAAAAACAGCGAAATTTCTTTTCTGTCTGCTCCGTACGACCAACCAAAATTAACCATTTTTTGCTATATTTTATCGACCATACATTTTCTCTTTTAATTTTTAGTAAATCATTTTCTTTATGTGCAATAAAACAACAATTTTAGGATAAGTTAATAATAATAATACAAATGTTTCTTCTAAAATAAATAATATGTTCTCACAAAAAAGTAATATAACAAACAATTATTGTTTGAAGTTGAGTTGTATATTATTAAAATTAAATTTTATCCATTGTTGAAAATAATTTGAATTTTCAATAAGTAACTATTTTGGAACCGATATGAACAATAAAGGCATTTAAAAAAATAACATATTTACAGGTCCAATTATGGAAGGGAAATATGTTAAATGCTCTCCATTGGGACTTATTTAAAATAAACTGATTTTTAAATTAATAAATATTGTATGTTGTTAATTTATAATATAAGTCACTTCTTCAATATTAATACTTTTGATTGCAATATCAACTTCATCGACATCTTCTTGTGATATTTCTGGCATATTTGAATTTTGGCGATTAATTCCTGCACGCTCCTTGCAAAATATGAGAAATTTGATGCCAAACTTTTTGCAATGACAGTTTGCATGACATCCTTTTAAATAGCCACATGATATTGTTTCAAGTAAACATTTTGGTACAGAGGCGAGAAACTAATAGTATCACAAAATATAGATTTTTGTACTATGTATTCTAATGTTTAATATTTTAAGTGCCCATTTCTAGTGTTATTTGTTTAACAACCACTATCAGAATAGGTTATTGAATAGGTCTTTTAGTGTGTCGACCTGAAGCGTTATTAACTTTATAATAACCCTTGATACCTTAATAACTATAATATGTTAGTTTGACACCTAAACACAATAAAATCACAAAGTGCTACTAAATTTCGTGATGCGTTTTTGAGAGCCAACCAATAGACCCATTTTTTAGTTTTTTATGATACCTTTTTATAGAAAATTAAATTTCCCTAAATTTCCTATCCAAATAAGTTTAAA
Source organism: Kuschelorhynchus macadamiae (assembly GCA_030620095.1). Lineage (NCBI taxonomy): Eukaryota > Metazoa > Arthropoda > Insecta > Coleoptera > Curculionidae > Kuschelorhynchus > Kuschelorhynchus macadamiae. Next base: position 503,955 of record JAUTXW010003061.1, read on the forward strand.
AAAATTTCCTAGTTTTATTATTAAATATGATCTAAAATGTAGGGAAAATCGCTTTTCTTCAGGAATTCGTCTATAACTGTTTTGTATTGCATCCTAGGTATATATAAATGTTCAGAGAAAAAATTTCTTGAAAAAACAGCGAAATTTTTTTTCTGTTTGCTCCGTACGACCAACCAAAATTAACCATTTTTTGCTATGTTTTATCGACTATACATTTTCTCTTTTAATTTTTAGTAAATCATTTTCTTTATGTGCAATAAAACAACAATTTTAGGATAATTTAATAATAATAATAATACAAATGTTTCTTCTAAAATAAATAATATGTTCTCACAAAAAAGTAATATAACAAACAATTATTGTTTGGAGTTGAGTTGTATAATATTAAAATTAAATTTTATCCATTGTTGAAAATAATTTGAATTTTCAATAAATAACTATTTTGGAACCGATATGAACAATAAAGGCATTTAAAAAAATAACATATTTACAGGCCCAACTATGGAAGGGAAATATGTTAAATGCTCTCCATTGGGGTTTATTTAAAATAAACTGATTTTTAAATTAATAAATATTGTATGTTGTTAATTTATAATATAAGTCACTTCTTCAGTATTAATACTTTTAATTGCAATATCAACTTCATCGACATCTTCTTGTGATATTTCTGGCATATTTGAGTTTTGGCGATTAATTCCTGCACACTCCTTGAAGAATATGATACATTTGATGCCAAACTTTGTGCACCGACAGTTTGCATGACAACCTTTTAAATAGCCACATGATATTGTTTCAAGTAAATATTGCGGTACAGGAGCCAAAGTCATGGTAATTGGCAACAATCCAATGGTTGTTTTCTTCCAACCCCAATGGAGGGGATTTAACATACTTCCCTTCCATTGTTGGACCTGTAAATATTTTATTTTTTGAAATGCCTTCATATCCGTTCCAAAATGTAATTTTCTACAAGAAAAGTATTCTTGTAAATTGTTTTTAATTTTTCGGTTGGCTCTCAAAAAGGCACCACAATCTTTCAAAATGGGATACATTTTTTTACTTTTTATTGTTTTATAATATCCGCTTTACGTTTATTTTAGAGCAGCTTTAGAGGTATTTAATATTATCAACATCCAACAAGATTTATAACTTGATTTATAATATGTATATAAATAATTAATCTGAAGAGAAAAAAGATTCCTTCCCCTAGCTGGGAGGATATGCCTCAAGGTATGCCCAATTATTTTGTGGCTCATTACAATTCATACATTAAATATCAAGGCAATACAGGGATGTTCCATAATGATATCCAAATATTTAATAGTATGATTCTACATGGGAAATTATTGATAGTTTGCTTTATAAACTATGGTTCAGAAATTTTCCTTTACGAAAATACGGGATGTTCTAATTAAAAAAATGCACATTTGTTGAAATATTTCCGAAATATTTTCTATTCTTTCATATACTCTTACTGTTCTTTCTCTTAATTCCTCTACAGTGTTAAGGAGACTTGTGTATACTAGCGTTCTAATATGACCCTACAAAAACAATCTAAGTTATTGGGGTCGTTATTGGTGGCCATTCTTGGGGCCCACCGCGGCCAATCAAACTATTTGGATAAACAGTTTGTAATTGCGAAACATTATACTGAAATATGCTAGTGCACCATCGTGCGTGTACTACATTTAGTTTCTTATTGCTGTCGGAACATCATCAAGCAGCAAAAGCCATTGTTCTTGAAAGGAATTGCGGTAAGTAAAGTAGTTACCAATGATTTCAGCCCATACGTTAACGGGAAATTGGTGTTGAAAATGGGTTTCTGTTATGGATACGGATTTTGCGCAACATTTTGAAAATACCACTGACAAAAGGTCACACGTATTGAAACATCTCTGAGAAGTAATGCCTTTACCTTTAAAATATGGCCAGATATAACCAAAAATTCACTAAAATTCTCCAAACAATTTGATGGCAAATATTCAATTTCAGGATGTACTTCGATTTAGTGCAACACCGCTTCCTCAATTTCTAATGTTCTTCGATTTCCGGATCTACCTTCACATATACCTGTTCGGACACTACGAGTTTTAACAAGACGACGATGAATATTAGAAAAGGTTCAACTACGCTTACTACAAAGTGCGATTGGGATATATCTGGTGATACTGTTCTGCGTTCCCGTCGGCGTCGGCGAGGCTATATACATAATATGAAATAATAATTTTTGTATTTGAAAACATGCGTTTTGTTAAATGTTACTACTTACTAAATATCAATGAAATATCTCAAGCAGTTTTGAAAATATTAATTAATTTCCTTTTTTTTCCAAGCCACTAGAATCGCACTTTTAAATAATCGCTTACCATTAAGGAACAGCCTGTATATTAGAGTATTTCTAAGTTATCGCAGAAATCTTCTAGCATTTGCATGCATATCCAAGTTAATCAAAAAATGTTTTATTAGGTTGTTATTTGAATTAAATTAATGCGAAAATGTATGGGAGAATGTATTTTCTGTTTACATATACTTTGACTGCATTATCTACTTTCCACAAAGTTTTCGCAATGGGATCGTCCAAATTTTAATGAGCAAATAAGAACACGATTTTTAAATTAATTTATTTTGAAAGTTCTACCATTAAACTATTATGTCTGGATTATTTCAAAAAAAGAGGTGTCTGTGTGCATCTAGTTAATGGAAATTGGTTAAATCCTGTCGGAGTAATCATGGTAAAAACACAAAAAATGCATAGGGTGGAAATAAGAATAACCTTGTTTACTAAGTTAGTTAAAAAATGGAGAGTGAATTGAGTCTATATCTGTAATGCATTCGTAGAAAAATTCACAAAAAATCACATTTATAACAAGTTTGAAAAATCACTTTCACACTGTGATAATTTTTTTTTAATATACTAATTATGCTTATGGTATTTTAACGCGAATATATAAAAATTCAGAGGCAAGATTTAAGTAATGCTAACAATAAAAACATGGTACTTCCCCATATATATGCACGTCAATGAATTTTTCAAGTTTATCTGCAAAAAATATAACAAATTTGTCGTGTTTTGCGTTTTTCTTTTAAATATTAATAATTTTTTAAACAAAAAATATGTTTGCTTTAAAAGAACTGCATTATCTCCCTAAAAATCTAATGTTTTTAGGGAGCTAGTTCCGAAAGAATAAAGGAAAAACGTTATTTTGTATGTAAAAAAAGAAAACAAATATGCTCTATTGTATCGTTTTTTAAAAAGCTAGGACTTATGGAAATATAAAAAATATTTGTTTTTTAAAGATCTCTTGTATCCTCTAGGACACCCTGTATAGTAAAAAAAGGTACTTTTACAAACAAAATAATTTCACGTGTTTCACAGTTTGTTAAAAAAGAAACTAAAAGATTAATTTTTTTTCGTTTTCCGAGGTGTTTTATTCTACAAAAATATTTTTCAACTATATAAAATAGTCCTATTCTATATAGTTGAAAAATATTTTTGTAAACGAAAAAGCAAATGAAATATCATCGTTTTTTAAGCAAGATAAATGCTTCTGAAGTTCTTTTTTTTTCATTTTCAGGTAGTTGTTTCATTCTCCTAGACCTCTTTGTGTAGTTAAAAAAAATGATTTTACATACAAAAATATATATCTATTTCACGTGTTTCGTAATTTATCGAAATATGATGACATTTTTTAAATATATTTAATCGAAAAAAATGTATCTACGCCAGTAACTTGTCAAAACATTTTCCTTAACCGTTTTTATTTTCAGTTTGACACGGTTGATCGGTGTATGCTTTATTAAAATATGAATTTTTTACGTCTTATACTCCTGAAAAAAATCGGAGATGGTTTCGACAGGAACCTAATTCAGTCGCTCCGCAAAAAAATGGGGCATTTAAACTTTGCTTTTCCTGACTGATAAAAGCTATATATGTTTTGTCAATTTAAGTTGATTTCTAAGTTTTTTTCCATTAAAAGGATATCAAAGTATCAAAAATGTCCCGAGTGGAAGTATATTTTTTTGGCTATAATTATTGGAAAGTCAGTATTTTCTCAAATTTGGTTTTTTTTCTATTTCAAAAAAGTTAATATTTTTGTTTATTGAAACTGGCTTTCTGATATTCTATTATAAAAATTTAGATAGATTTTATTTTAACTTCTTTCAAAAAACACAATGGTTTTCTAATCGGCGCAATTTTCAATGTCGACTACGATATTTAGTATTTGGCTGAACATCCTGCTCGTTTGCTAAACTAATGGGGATTCTGTCGGCAGAATTAAAAATTTAAACTCCGATACTCTCTTGACGTTTCTTGGTTATATTTAACTGCTATAATATAATATATAAAATTTATTAAAATTGATACTTTTACTTGTTGAGCAATTTAAAAAAGTAATTTTTCAAATGGTTGTTCTTTATACACTAATTATATTTATATTATATTACCTCCCAGTATTACGTGGCAGGAAAGTCTTATAATTATGCCAACCGAAGATATAGCTAATTGACTGCATCATTAATATCATTATCAAACTAGTATTTTCAGTGTCTAACCGCATGAGGTAGACGCAAAAAATATACAGAATTTGTAGAATCTTCGTCAAATAAAAAATAGATACATGTTATTTGAACCAATTAATAGATCAATATTTTATATATAGAATATCTTGAAGGCCCATTACTAACAATTTACGATCAGCTTAATATAAATATGTATCCTGTGTAAAGTAATTAAATTAAAAACAGACCGAGCGTGCCCAATTTTTCTGGTTATAGAGGAAAGAAAGCAGTCTGATTATTCAAATAATTATAGATAGGAACTCTTTGATCGTAACAGTGCATTTGAAAAGCTGTAATTTCTGTTATAATGATTTTATAAGAGCACAGTTGCTTTCCAACGTCCCAAAGGCATTTATTTATACGTATGCGTTTAAGTATGTATGGTTTCTATAATTATTTTTTCAGGCGTTTGAGTTATTCGCCAACATACAAGAAAAACCTGAAATTTAATTTACAACTTATTTAGCTTGTATCTGCATCAATCAAAATACGTAGATTGAATGAAAAGTAATATTGGTATTTAAAATAGTTAGATTATTGTTGATTTGTGACTGTTTATTTCAGTTACTAGTAGTTCCTATACTGGCTAGAAGCTATTGTATTCCAACTACTGATCTGATATTAAAGCCATCCATTAAAGATGTAGGAAATACATAGCAATCTAGGTATTCCATCAAAACAATTTTTTTAACGTTTCATGAACCTCAAACGTATAAAAATATAATAATAAATATATTATATTTTTCTTAAATGAAAAGTAAATAAAATATAAATATCATTATGGTTTATCAATTTTGTATAAGCAACATTTTGTAAGGAAACTTTTTGAATTTTTCGCAACATAAGATAAAAGACATATGATTAATCTAATGTCCGAGAAGTTAGCCACGGTTTTCGGCGACGAATTGTGATAAGCGGCAATCCGCACCAAAGCAAATTGGCAATATTTCCGATGTGTTTTATGCAAAATTAAGACATTAATTAACATCTAGAGCAATGTATACCTACTAGATGGTTAAATTGGATACCCTTGTAAAAAATTACCACAATATTTATATAGTAAAAGGATAAAAACGACCACACAGAACGTGCCGGCACATATTTTCTTTATTTTCTAGAAATTTTGGGTGGGTTACCACAATCATCTGGTAATTAGAAAGATCCTAATTGGTATACCTATGATATGTTTTCCATATCCTTAGAGGAAAAGAAGGTGAAAATAGCTAATAATCCTGCATAATTAGAATTCTCCACAACAGATTTGATTTATTTTCTCAAAATTTTGGATAGGGTACCACATTCATCTTTCGAAAGTAATAAGTTGATCCTGAAGTGTATATATGTAAATTATTTTTTTTTTAATTATTAGGGGTACCACATTCAGTTGATGCTAAAGATTATCCGTTTAAAATATTTTGGCAATTGGTAGGGGATAAAGAGGCGAAAACCGCCAATAACCCTTAGGAATGAGAACATACCTTAATACATTTTATTTATTTTCTCAAAATTTTTTAGAAGGTGATTTAATTGATGCTAGAAGATATACATGTAAAATATTTTTTCAGTTGGTAGGGTGAAAAGGGGGTGAAAACAAACAATAACCCTTAGGAATCAGAACGTGCCCCAATTAATGTTATTAATATCTTCCAGAAGAAGATTATGTTTGACCCTGAAGAGTATATGTGTATGAGTAATATGTTTCCAATTGTTAGGAGATAAGGTGGTATATTTATTTATTTACAAACTCAACATATATTTAATACATTTACGGAGTAGAAAGGAAAACTTAGATATAATTTTATTATTAAATAGATTGATACAAAGGCTTTTTAAAGGCATTCAAAGTTATCTTAAAAATATCATACAGATCTCTATACTGATTGTAAAGTTTACACCTTAATATTATAGATGAATTACAATAATAATTTGTAAGGGCCGTATCAACATAAAAAGTTAAAGGTCTCCTAGTTCTATATGATGTAACATTGAACTTTATAAAATTTATTAAGTTTGGACCATCAATTTGGTTAGGTTAGGTTTTCAGCAGTTTTGCTACGAAAATCTAGATTATATTTTTTCATTAAATTCTCTTTGTGTATATGTAAATCATAAATTCCAGTTTCTTTATAATTTAGATATCTGAGAAATTTATGTTGTATTTTCTCTATCATAGATTTCTGATTTTCATGATAGGGAAAACAGGTATTATCAAAGAAAGTTAATCCTATTCGCAAGAGACGTCCCCCAACATATTTAAAATATTATGTTAAATAAATGAAATGGCTGAGTTGCTGATTGCAGTTAAATTATTAGAGGAGAAATTTAGTAATCTTTCAAAAACCTATTTCTCATATTGTATGGCAAGTGGTCCGGAGTGGATAGACTTTTATTGTAATCAATCTGAGGAATTCGTACAGGCTGCCCTCTGTTGCAACAAATACATTGAAACATTAAATTTTTTTCAACTTATTCAAGATCTAAAAGATATTGGCTTTGGTTACTATTTAAAAGACTTGAAGCAATTTATTGACGAGGATACTATTCTTCAAGAAATTGAAAAGGAAGAATAAATTTAATAATATTTACAATGGAGCAAATGGTTACTGAAATGTATGAAGAGTTTATTATATCTGCTGCATACTTCCAATATTTATCAATTGTAGGCGAAGAAGACGCAGAAGCACAAGATTTGTCAGCATATGTTAATAATATAGATCGAATGAAACAATGTAAATTAGCCGCTAAATTTTGTAATGATTATTTAAAATATAAAAATGAGTATGAACTTTTAAATGAATTTAGAAAATTAGATTTAAGGTATCATATTAATTGTATTCAATCATGGTTGGTTAATGCAAAATAAAAAGGTAATTAATTTTTTTTTTATATTTTTATTCATTCATAAAACAATTGTCATATAAAAATAACACATTTGTCAAAGCACACATACAAGGTGATTTTGAATGATAGAAGCATTTTGGTTCCATTAGCTTTAGCGCTGGTTGTTCATCTATTTCAATCACATGCTTTTTAGAATATTTCTGTATAAAATCCTTTTTTTCGCTTCCTTTTACAAAAACAAAATCTGCTTTCTTCGTAAGTGTTTCAATTATTTTTGGGAAATGATGTAATGGAGTAAATCCATTATTTCAATGTATACAATGATAATTTTTCGTTAACCATACCGCCTGCTTGTGACAATCAGGTGAAAGAAACTCCATTGGAAAAGGCTTTTTAAAAATGTAATGAGTCATTTCATAACCATCAAAAGCTGCAAGCTCTTTCGGTATAAATTTATTTTTTTCATCTTTGAATCCTTGAATATCTATAACCAATCTCATATTTTCAAAGCAGCAAATTTTTTAATGAGACTTTTTTTACTTGAATAATTTGCAATTACTTCTTTCAGTTGATTAATTTTAAAAATAAATTTTTCAATTTGTAGTTGTAGTTTTGATGTCATGATTAAAACTAAAAGATTTTGAAAATTTCTTTAAATTAAATCGAAATATGAACATAGTGGGGATAAAGTTTATAATTGTTTCACAATTTTAGTAAGAGGGTTGTAGCTAAATAATTTGTCATGTAAAATAAGACAATAAGCAGAAGTATCTTTTTTAATTGCATTGTGTGTCTCAAATTCAATTCTCATTACTACGGATCCCGTTTGAATTGTTTCTTTTTGATGGGAGCAATCAATATGTGTAATAGGACTAATGTTTTTGAATTGTTCAGGATTAAAAATGGGTTCATTTGGAACACCATAATAAGACTGTCTAAAGTTGGCAAACATTTCGTATAAAGCAGAAAATTTGTTTTCTTCGAAATTTAAGTACAAATCGTGATAAGGATATCTTTCAGAATTTAAATATACTCTAATATTTGACAAGGTAATATTGTCAAATTTACTCATATCTTTAACAATTTTCCCTTTTCTGTTTTCTTGAAAGCCAATCACAACATGACGAGGAGCTTCTAGTTTACTAGTTGTTTTTACCGGCCATGTGTGACGGGTTGTTTCGGTTAGAGAAGAATATTCAACAAGTTCCCAACTCCTGAATCCTATCAATATATCTTTATTTGATTCTAATATTTTTGATAGAGCAAGTTGTTGTGGCATATCAACTAGAATGTGAGGAACTTTCCAATAAATTTTATCGAAAGTAACCAATGGAGTGTCAGGAGCAGTAACAAGGTGTGCCGGATCTTCTTTGAAAATAACACCATCTAAATCATCAGTTGATCTAATAAGAACCAATTCCTGTTTCATATTCATAATAATTTTTCTGTAATCTTCAAAAAATCCTAAAAGCATTTTTAGTGGTATGGATACGGAGAATTTTCCATCATTATCAACTAAAATTGTATCACCTTCTTTCCGATGTGGAAACCAACCTGCATTTTCCAGTTTTAAACTTTCGTTGGTATTGTGAGAAAGGTAGCTTTTTAAGGTTGATGCTAATCCAACATTTCTTATTGAATCTATAGTAATTCCGTTTAGTTCATAGCGGATTTCTCTGAACAAAAAGGCTATACCATTGTTAATAAATAGCAATTCTTTCTTATATTTACCTTCTGTATTAGTTAATTTTCCTTCGATATAAAGTAAACTATCTGATGGTAGAGTGTAAGCATCGAGTTCTTGAATTGGGATCCTTATTTCATCATTGTAATCGAATTTTGAAGAAATATATGGTTGATATGTGTGAAGCTCAGAACTGACGATGGAATTGTCTACATAAAGCTTTTCGTTTACGTTTAATATGTTCATTATTTTAAAACAGTGAAACCCAAGGATGTGAGAAATTTACGATTATCTCGTCTTAACTTGTTGGTGTTGGATTTGATACTGAACTGTTGTTTAGGCTTTTTCTTTTTATAAGTTTTTACTTTGTTGATAGTAGTAGGGGCAAGTCTCATCCCAAGGGCTCTATTATATCTAACAACCATTTTATATTTCACTTGTTTGTAAATGTAACCTTACTGTTATAGTTTCTCCTCTAAAACTGATAAGTTCTCCGTCTTGATCAACTATTTTAACTGTTATATTGTTAATTGCTTTGACGCTAACTGGAAAATACAAAATGGGCAAAGGAGATTCAACTATTTTATACCCTGGAGCTACAGTTGGATAAAACTGGTGAATAATATGAACAGGTTTACCATTATTGTAAGAACCGACACAAATATTACAGTCAATACAAATAGCATTCACCTTAGTTATTTTTGCAACATTATCTGATTCTTCCTCTTTCATAGCTTCTATTATCCTGCTATTAAAACCCAACATTTTTCCTATCGAATCTTCCTTGGTAAAATCAATTATTCTACTACACATTAAAAAAGTTTTTAGAGTATTAACATTTGCTTTTAAAAGAAAAAAATTTTTTCATTCGGAAATAAATCTTCTATACTTTCTCTTATGTATGTTTCTATATCTGTAATGTCATAAGTTCCGTCGGGAATAACAATTACTTTATTATCTATATAAAATTTATTATATCCTTCTTTTATATTGGGGATAGTCATAAACGTTTCAAAATCAGCTAAACCCAGGTAATATTGTTTTTCATCCTCTAAATATATGGGCGGATTAAAATCAGCAGACAAAACAGAACTGTTTCCTGATATGGCAATTGTGGTAGACATTGCAGTTTATTTATGAATGAGATATTACAATAAATAATGAGTTTATATATTTTTTTGCAAAAATTTTAGGGATAGTTGACCACAGTTATATGAATTAAATTTTTGTTTATTTTCATAAGTATAAAATACATCCACTTTGCCATTCGAATTAAAATATTTGAGAAGTTCTAAAGGTGGTTTTAAATTTCCATAACTATCAAAATATATTACATTTTTGTTATTTTTAATATAAGCAGTCCAATGAGATCCTTTATTTTGTTTTTTATCCAAATTTACAATACCACATTCTTTCAGATTAATTTTTTTTGGAAGTTCATCGAGCATAAAAACACCTCTAAAGCCAGTTATTTTTAACAGCTTTACATATTTAATAATATCATTGTTCGTAAGTGCTCTTTTTGGAAAACTTATTTTGAGTTTTTTTTTTGTCTGATTGCTTTCATTTTGACGGATCCTCCTTTATAAGGTCTAATAAATAGTCCCTTTCCTTTATATGGTCTAATATATAATCCTTTACCTTCTTTAGAAGCATTTTCCATTGCAATATTATGTCTATGTATTTCTTCTAGTTGCTGTTTAGCTGCTTTAGCATCATTTACTGCCTTAGCAATTCCTGCCGCGCCTCCACCTAGTGCACCCAGGGCGCCAAGAATGGGAAACAAAAGAGGTAGAAATCCTCCAATTTTTTTGGGTGTTCGAATGATACGTTTTTTTCTCAATTTAAGTTTACCCCCTTTTGTATTTTTTAATCCCAAACCGAACTTTCTTTTACCCTTCATTATTCCTGCAACACTTAAAGCTGCAATTTTTTCACCAATAGAAGAATCTTTAGCTTTTACCCTATCCCAGGCTTTTTTTTCTAATATTTGGTCAGATATGTGTCTTTTTGATAAATCTTCAGTCTGAGAGTAAGATATATCATGTTCTTTGCAAGCGGAATCCAATGGATTTACACCAACGTCACCTCTAGTTAATCTTTTTTCCAAGTTGGTGCCGGGACCACAATAATTATATCCTGGTATATGAACTTCGAAAGGTAATTTACTAATTAATTTATTTACTAAACCAGAGCCTTTTCTATTACGTCTTTTAATAGTTTTTTTCAACTTATGACGACCCACAGTCATTGAAGTTCTTTTTATACTAAAAACACATTGACATTTTTCTGGTATAAATACTTTTACAGCTAAAAATATTTACTAGTGTGATTAAGAATGAGGATTGAAAAACAAAAATTCTCATTACCAGTAAATAATCATGACGAAAAAATTTTAAGTAAACAGTTGAGAAAACATGGTGACTTATTTTGCGGTGGTTCAAAAAGAGGGCTTATAGTTGGTTGCAGTGGTAGCGGTAAAACCAACGTTATGCTTACACTGCTCGAGCATCCTAATGGAATTAGGTTTGAAAATGTCTATGTTTATTCAAAGTCATTAGATCAACCAAAATATGAATATTTAAGGAAGTTGTTAAAGCCTATGAAAGAAATTGGATACTTTGAATATGATAGCGATGAGAACATTATTTCACCTCATGAGATAAAGCCAAATTCCGTTATCATTTTTGATGATATTCCTTGTCATAATCAATCTATTATTAGGGACTATTTCACGCATGGAAGGCATAGAAACACCGATTGTTTTTTTATTTTTCAAGGATATTCCTCAATCCTTAAACGTCTAATTCGAGAAAATGCAAACTTATTAATTTTATTTAAACAGGACTGTTTGAGTTTAAAACATATATATAATGACCACTGTATATTGGATATGACATTTGATCAGTTTAAAAATATTTGTGCTAACTGTTGGATGGATCCATATGGCTTTCTTGTAATTGACAAAGATTGTGAAGTAAATCACGGCAGATATAGGAGTAAATTCGATTCCTTTATATATTTATAAAAGTAAAAAATTTGCAGTTTTATTTCATTTAAAACTTGTACCGCATGGATAAACGTTTAGCTCGAGAATTAATAAAATCGAGACAAGCCGTGAAGCAGAAATATCAAAGCTTGAAATTAGCTACTTCTACTGCTCAGTCCGAATTAGAACAAACTTATAGACCAATAACACAACCACTTAAACAGCTAATTTCAAGTATTGGTAAATCCGAACCATTCGATTTAAAAGAAGAAAGAGTTTCAAAGTATGAAGAATTCAAAACACCTACAAAGCTTTATAAAACATCAACTCCGACGAAAAATATTCAGAAAACAGGAAAAACTCCGTTACTCCCTACAGAACTACCAACATTTTTAAATGACAGTAGTATCACTTCTTCCTCTCCTGTAGTACAACCATTGTCATCAACTGTTATAGCAGAAACTTCAGATCCTTCTAGTGACACAACAACAAATTTAAACTTGTCAGACATATTGGAACAAACTAGAAAAACAATTCAAACCTATGTTGGTACACCATCATATAAAGATTACTTAGCAGATTTTCATGAATTACCCAGATCATATATTGATGAGGGTGTGAAAGATACACAACATAAATTTGACCATTATTACGGAATAGTTCATGACCTCGAAACGGATAAGTTTTCTTTTGGTTTAACACAGATACCGGTAGAAATTATTGGAAAGGACATTAAAGTGGGAGGAATAACGTACACAGGCACGCCAGGTTTATACGAATTGCTTTTCAAAAAAGAACCGATAGGTTATAAGAAGGAAGATTTAGATAATTACATGAACATTCTAGCTAAAACAAATGTATATCGTAGGAATTTTGATTCAAATGAACAAGTTCAAGGAAATACATCACACAAATATGTTACAATAATAGGACCATATTTACAAAGAAAGGGGATTACAAAGACAAAAACCTTGCCAAGATTAGTTACAGCATTTAACAAACCACAACCTCCGTTTAGAACAACTAGAGCCAAATCTACAGGAAAGGGATTAATTTTGAAAACAAACAGATCAAATACAGACTATGTATACTGGAATAATGTAAACGAAATTGTTGATAGGCTACGTTTATTAATTTCATCAAGTGATGCGGGAAATAATGCTCATAGTAACGAGATTATCTCTATTATTGAAGAATTAAGAGAAGATAAAGTAATACTATAAATAACAGCTATCAAATATAATCATATTTATTGTTTAATGAAAGCTCAACATGACAGTTGATAAATTTGGACGCCATATTTCAAAACAAAATCAAGAGAGAATAAGTGACATTAATAATTTAAAAAGGAGATTAGGTGAAAATGAAACAAATAATGAAATCTTTGCTAAAAAGCTTAAGGTTTTTGATGAAAATTTTTTAAAGTATGAAAACCAGATTAAAGTATGTTATACCTCAATTGAAAACGTTAATAAACAGTTGCTAACGCTAAATCAAATAAGTAAAGATTTGCAATTTTTAAATGAACATGTTAAAAAGGAAGACAAAAAATTAAGTGATGATATCAACAAAATTAATAAAATAATGGAAACAAATATAAGAGAAGTAATAATTGAAAAACACAAGGAAAAAATTAAACAATTAAGAACTTTTATAAAAAGGTTAGATGATGAAAAAAAAAGAAATCAAAATAGCATTCTTAACAGTAGAACAATTGACCAACTCACTTTGGAAGAAAATCAACAATATATTTCCTTGGAAAATATAATGTCCAGTGTAATTAAGAAATTAGAACAAGAATTAAATAAAACAGAGGAGGAATTAAAAAATAGTGATAGTAGATCAACTACTTTCTTAACTGGAGAGATAAAAAATCCTTTAATGCGTTAGAAAAGGAGATTACTAAAATTAGTAAAATTTTAAATGAAAAAAGTTATACAATACAAATTGATAAATTGAATGAATGGGAAAAAACATATAAAAGTTATATTTCGAATTATTACAAAACATAGAAAGTGAACTTCCTTAAAATTGAATAAACAAGTTTGTTGTCATGACAACCGTTAAACAGCAAGTCGTTAATGAATTACATAAACCTGCTAGAAAAAAATACAAACGCAGAAGGGTGGTAGTGAAAGGGTTAAATGATCTTTTTCAAGCTGATTTGGTTGAAATGTTACCCTATGCCAAATTTAATAAGGGATTTAAATATATCTTGATTACCATAAATGTATTTTCTAAGTATGTTTGGGCCGAACCGTTAAAATCTAAATCTGGAAAAGACGTAACAGCGGCAATGAAAAAAATATTAATCAGTGCAAAAACTCCACCAAAAAACTTGCAAACGGATAGAGGAAGAGAGTTTTTCAATGTAAATTTTCAAAATTTGATGCAACAATTTCGAATTAACCATTATAGCACGTTTTCCAATTTGAAAGCGAGTATAGTAGAAAGAGTGAACAGGACTTTAAAGAATAATATGTGGAAAATATTTAGCATTCAAGGAAATTACAAATGGTTTAATATATTAGCGGATATTGTAAAAGATTATAACAATACAAAACATTCTTCAATAGGAATGAAGCCAAAACAAGTAAATAAAACAAATGAAAATAGAATCTTGAAATCTGCATTTACTCATGCTAAAACGTTAGATATAAAATCTCCAAAGTTTAAAGTGGGTGATCACGTACGAATAAGCAAGCATCGAGAGGCATTTTCAAAAGGTTACACACCAAATTGGTCAAATGAGATATTCCACATTAAAGAAGTTAAGATGACAAACCCTTGGACATATTTAATTCAAGACGAAGATAATCAGGACATTCTGGGTGGTTTTTATGAGCAAGAATTACTAAAAGTAAAGCATACCGATGTGTATCTTATTGAGAAGATTTTGAGAAGGAAAGGAAACAAAGTTTATGTGAAATGGTTAGGACTTGATAAAAAATATAATACATGGATTGATAAAAAAATATTGTTTAATTAAATTGAAATTAAATTTTAGTTAAATTTGTTTTATTTCTGTTCCTCACTTTATGCTTTAGCTGATACAAATTACAAAGTCTTAATGTGCTAATTAATTTCAAATAAAATTCACATTTACTAAACTAAAATTTTATTAAGTAAAACATCAAATACAATTTTTATTAAAACGTGTCAAATATATTTTATTTCTATGTTCCTCAGATAATATCGAATCTAGAATAAGTTTACAATCATTTATTCTTTTTTCAAAACGGAGTCTATCTAAGTACCACATCTGAAAGTTACTCCTACGGGCTTGTCTGTAAGCAAAGCTCCACTTCACTAACACATGCACCTTATTGTTCTCTTCCAGAAAAGATATTGTTTTCTTCGTAATATTTTCTTTTTGATCCATTTTCATTGTTTTCTTCGTAATATTTTCGTTTTGTTCCATTTTGCTTCAATTTGTTTTCCATTTGTTCAGGATATAAAGCAAGTAATTCCATCATAGTTGAAACATTTTCACTGTTAGGATTTTCTGTTGGACTTATTATATTATAAACATGCGTACACAAGTCGCCACAATCAGATGAAATATTATTTTGAAATATTTTGAAATATGTATTGAATTCTTGCCTTTTAAGTATAGATAATCTATAATCAATAATTTCCTTTAATCGCCACAAATTGTCCAAAGACTCTTGTCCTAAGTATATGAAGTGTGGGCCTTTTGTAATTTGTAGAACAGGGGTATCATTTATTTTCTGAACCTGCAGATGAATGTTGTTTATATTCACACTGGTTTGATCAACTTGAGGAAAGTAGAAATTGTTTACAATAATTCCTTGATGAACACAAATGTCTTTCCAATTTTCTTCGGTTAGTGCGATTGAAAATCCAGTTTTTCCACCAATTACAATTTTTGGAGAAAAATCATTTAAACTAATGCCAACAAGAACAAATTTTGACAAAGAATTATTTAAAAAATAAATTTTTGAATTAAGAAGCGTTTCCAAAGGTTTATGAACCACGGCGTTGTTCATAATGACTAAACGAGACTGAAACATATTGTGTTATTCTTGTACTTAAATATTCTCATCCCCACTTTCTTTAAAGTTTCGTTTAAAATGGATTAATGAAAAAATAGATTTCCAGTTTGAAATTTATAATAAAGATAAATAATTAAAATGGTAATGTATAAAAATAATGCAAAGTTTAATGTAACACTAATGATGGAAAAGTAATAATTTTTGAATCCGTCATAATAATTGGTACAGTTGGGGGTTAAAATTTGTAACTGATTATTTTTAAACTCTAACCTTTCTATCCAATTTGTATCAAAAATAGATCGATTTGGATAATGATACAAAATTTTAAAAAATTTACTTGCATTTTCATTTCCATTTATTCGTTCCATCCAACTAATTGTACTATTGTTAATTAATCCAATTTTCATAAATTTACAATATTTACTTAGAGTGACGTCTGTTTTATTAGAAAAACATATTTCACACTGTGTTACGCCAGGGGGATGATGAACATAAAAAACATTTTGGAAAATAAAATAAAGAAGAATAAATTGAGATCTACTGATAGTCATTAAAACAAATTAATAATAATATTCCAAATTTATTAACATTAAGCAGATACTTTCACTACGAAAGCAAAAGCAGTTGTTATGCTCCACAATAGGATCATCATAACTTAACCAATCAAAAATTTCAATACCACAATAAAAACATTTACAAATATCATTGATTGAAGTATAGTAAAAGCCAGCTCCAACTAACACTTCTG